>CM031242.1:607825910-608044584 GCA_018340775.1 Taxus wallichiana var. yunnanensis | reverse complement strand
TTCAAGGATGCTTCTATAACCATTCAAGGGGCAAAGTTCACTAGGGAATTTAAATTCTCGTGCTTGATGAGGTAAATAATTTCCCAACTTTACTTAGAAGCCCTTGGTGTTATGCGAATAATGCTGATTTGCACTTCAACAAGGGATACATCAACTTTGAGAACAAGGATTACATTATTATTCCACTAATAGATGTAAGTCTACACCCTATGTCAGCCTTTAGGGAAGAAGACATTAATAGAATTGATGTATGCACCATCAGAGACCCAAATATTATTGAGCCATTAAGAGAAGGATTCATTCAATGGGATGATGCTCAGTCCTTAAGTGATACGACTAGAATTGCATGTGATAATTAGATGCATGGGACTTATGAGTTGGTTATAAGAGAATTGAAGGGAAATGTAACTCGAGTTGTAAAGGTGCATTTAATTAGGCATCTGGGAGGAAGACAATTACCAAGTTACACTAGAGAAGGTCACCCTAATGTCTTCTTTCACGCTTTGTGGAAGTTTGTTGGACTGTGAAGTATAATAAAGGAATATACTTGTTTATACCTTTTGAGAGACAACCGCACATTGGTGGATGAATCATCAGGATAATCTTATAGAGTGGCGCGAGGTAAGAATCATGTTCTCTGTTAGATTTCTATAGACCAATGCACCTTCAAGGATATGTGACTATCATGGGAAGGAATCAACCTTGAATAAAATTCAGAAATGTGAGAAGGCCTCGTATGGGAGGCCCAAAATGTAGTGCCCACTTCCCTTTGACATTTTAGATACTGATCTTGATACTTTTGATCTTATTATGGACACTATTATGTTTTTTTAGTATGATGGTTAGATTTTAGATCAAGGATTACTTATTGATCCGGATTCGATTATTATGCATGATGATTATTAGAGACATTTTTATATGTGGATGATGATATACTGTTTGACATGGACATATCATAGATGTTGATTTGGACATGTGACATTGGATATTGTGACTAGATCTAGTATGAAAGATTATTGATGATGATATAGTTGATTAATTAAACTGAAAATGATAATGTTGATTTCTTGATGTTGTTGTGATTTATATGAATAGATGGATTTGTTAGTATATTTATATCATTTTGGATGTTCTAATATGGCCACAAGGCTGAAGGAGGTATTTTCATTTTGTAGGTTAAAATATCACAACAATGTTGGGGGACTGGAGACTAACCATATTGAAATTCTGGGTGAATTCAACAAGGTCACCATGGCAACTGTTGTGTGTGTGTGTGTGTGTGTGTGTGTGTGTGTGTGTGTTGTGTGTTTGTGTTAGGGATTCCCATGGGGGGATTTCCATTATATGTGACCATGGGGTTTTATGTTTTGAGTAATGTGGGTTCTTTATTAATGTTGCATGTGTTTATTTTGTGATGTGTTACCCATTTTCATTAGTTATTATATATTTTGTGAATAATCATTTGTTAAAATAAATAAATCCATATGTCACAGAATGTAATAAATAAAGTTGTTGCTTTAAATGTAAGGTTGTAAGAGTGTATAAGAAAGATTGTAAGAGTGTACAAGAAAGGTTGTAAGAGTGTGTAAGAAAGGTTGTAAGAATGTGTAATAAATATGTAAGATAGATTTGGAGTGTGAAACACTCCATCCTCTTGGGAAATTCGAATTTGTCCTTGGAGGCTATATTTGGAAGCTTGTGGGACAAGTAAAACTTGTCTCACAACTCTTAAAATTATTCACCAAACCATACCTATGGTTTAGAGGTTAAATTTAGGCCTTTTTAATGCATTTTGAAATGAATAATTATAAGTTTTAATTACACTTCTCTTACATGTTTTAATTTCAGTCCTTTTGGGGTATGGGTTATTTTGGAGTGTGTAAGTTATTTTTCATTTTATTTATTATGTTTAGGTGAATGATTTTGTGTTTGTTTTTGGGGTTGAGGAAGAGTGATGTGGCATCCCACATGGATCCACATCATCCCCTTCTCTTCCCTCTCCTTTAAAATGGGAACTCCTTGCTTGTTTGTGGTTGTTGAAACTTTTCATACTTTCCTTGGGGTGAATTTCTTGCTATTTTGGAGTCTTGCTTGTGGAAGGAGATTGGAGACCATTGCATGCTTGTGTGTTGCTGATTTCTGGAATTATTGTGGCATTGGGAAGATTTTTGATCTTGGAACAAACTCCATTATGGAGAGGTAGGAACTTGAGCCTTTTTAAAATGCTTTCTTTCTCTTGCATGCATGTTTAAATGGTGATTGCTATTATGTGTGTGTTGGATGGTTGGGTAGAATGCTTAGGACATGGTGTAGGAGAAGGCTATGGGGATTTCAAATGGGGGGCATAAGGGAATGCCAATGGCATTAGTTTTATTGTGGAGGGAGTTTGGGATTGGGATCCACCATGGAAAGAAAATAACTTGCATTTCTTACTCTTGGGGGCATAAGGAGGGGTTGGGAGGCATAAGGTTTATGGGATATGATATTGATATTGGTGGTATGATTATTGGTGGATGCCCAATTCCCAATTGGGAGGCATAAGTAGCTTCCCCATAGATCCTTTCTCTTGTTGGCTTTCTTGGAAGAAGCCTCAGTTTTGTTTGCATATATATAATGTAGTGGTGAACCTACATTCTTCTTGAACTGTGTTGTTTAAATGTGAAAATGCTGCTTGTATGTTTTGTGGAAGCCTTGTTGCCATGAGTTGAATCTCATCTCTTATTTCAATATGGTTGGGGCTCGGGGATAATGAGGAAGGATGGCTTCTCCCTTCTCATTGGATGTCTTGGTTGGGTGGAGAGCGTTGCCTTTCCCCCTTCCTTGTTGTGATCAAGATGAAAAGATGAAGAAATGGAGCATGTTGCTATTTTGAAGCCAAGAAATGTGCAGTTTGACAGTCCCTTCTTGTGAGCAAGTTCATTGTAATCCTTCCCACCTTGGAGTGGATGAATTGTTTAGCAAATTTTTAATGTGAAGATATTTGTATTGACAATGGAAGATTAAACTTGGAATGTGAAATGTAAAGGAGTTATATGCTACTCTTTGTTTTTGAAAAAGAATGTTGTATATTTTGTAAGTTGCATTTTGTATTTAGAAATCAAATGGAAAAGAGAAAATTGTAAAGTTTTATTGGAAATGAATAAAGGATTGCATTAGTTCTCAAAATTGTATTGTGTATTGGATTTGAATTGTTGTTAAAGAATGAGATTTCTGTTTGTAAAGGAAGAATGCGTGTGAAGAAAAGACAATGTTGTATTCCTTTTAAAATGTATATTAGAATTGAAATCAGAACTACAATTTAACTTGGAATTGAATGGTTGATTTAAACAAGAAATGTATTAGACTAGTTTAGAAACTATATACACATTTAAATGATAAAATTGATATTCGATTTAGAAGAAGCGAATATCTGCTATAAATGTTATACTGGCAATTAGTTTTTAATAAAATGTATAGTTCAGACCTGCACTTAATAATCAACTTAAAAATGTTATGGATTAGCATGCTAAGACACTAAGGAATTCATTTTGACAATAACACTTAAGAAAGATCCTTGAGAACTTTGTAAAAATTAAAATTGAACTTACACAGTCAATCTCCTGCCCAATGTTGTAAAATCAAACTTAATTTCATTTGCAACTCCCCCTAACAAATTAGATCTTGAAAACCCTCTTAGATTCATCTAAAAACCAGCCTCTATGTTTGTTTGACATGTTGAGCAAGTAGGAGATCAAATTTGAATAAAAATTTATAAGTGAACTTCTCCCAGTTTTCTTTGCAAAAGCCTGCATATTTTTTTCATTAAATTTACCACTTAAACTTCATCAAATTCCAAATATAATGACTCTATGTAAAGAGGGCTTCGAGAGCTTTCTCGGAAAGTCCAAGTTTTCCCAAATCTGAGCTCCCTATCAAAAGTTATGGCCATTTGAAGTTTTACTTCAAATTGGTATTGCAAAAATTAAAATAAATCTAATTGTTAACTTTAATTTTGACTTTGAAAAATTTCCACAAAAATTCCACAACCCCACCATCCCTCAACCAATCAGGACCTACCACATGGCACCTCAGAGGGGCGGACCAAATTTTCAAACTTACCCTTTTGAAATTTTTCCCATTTTACCCCGCATCTCCACCAACCCGCAGCCAATCATGTGGCTAGGTGGAAGTGCGAGAGGTAATTGACTTAGAGTCTTTTTTTTCCTTTGGAAAATATTCCATTTTTCCTCCATGGCCCCACTACCACACCTTGCCTTGGAATTATTCTTTTCATGGATTTATAGGCCCGCGCGTGCCTTTTTGACCTTTATTCCTTCTTGGCGTCAGGCCTTAGGTTTTTTCGCCACCCTGTCTCCCTTGCCAATCAACGTGTGACACGTGGCACCGTTTCGCCTACGGCAGGGCATGCGTGAAATTTCTCCTTGAGATTTTAAACCCAAAATCCCAAATCTTCTTGCTTCCTACTCCCATTCATTTTCCCCACACTAATCACCAGAGCAACACGTGTCTCCCTCACCGGGCTCGTGGGCGCGTGAAAGCATTTTGTGCTTTTTCACCCAAAAGGGAAAATGCACCAAGTTCCTCCCACCACTCCACCTCTCCCCTTCCTTCTTGTTGGTGATGTCTCCGAGGATGACACGTGTCCACCGAGGACCCACAGAGGCGTGGAAGAAAATGAGAAATTACGCCGCGTGGGGAGAAAATTTTGTAGAGCTGCCCGCAACCCACCAAAAGGTTTTCCCTCCTCTTGACACGTGTCCCCCTAGGGGAAAATTTGACCCCATAACTCCACCCATCCATATCTTGAGTTCTACAAGGAGTTAGAAGGACTTCTTTATATCACCAAAAAGGTGAGAAAATTTCCTATCCAATGGAAATGATTTAGGGAAATTTTGGAAGCATTAAGTATGAAAAAATACAGTTGAAACTCAAAGCCTGCTAGAGAGTGGAGATGGGGGTAAATTACTCCCGAACTCGACTAAAACATATAACCCTAGAATTTGAACCTTGTCAACTTGTTATTAGTTAATGAGGGGAACACATGTTGTAGTAAATTGGTATTTTTTGAGAACCTATTAGTGAAAACTTATGTCTTGTAACTCGATTGTGACACTTCAAACAAAAAAAAATTATCCCATAATTTTTCTAGCTAACCCTAGGTTGTTTCTTATGGTCTCAAGTGGTTGTTTAAATGACCACTACACAAAAGATTTACCCCCTTCAATCTAGGTGTATAAGTTCTATTCCACCTTGCAGGGTTGTGCATGTGCTTGGTATGTCCATTCGGAGTTATGTCGTCAGACGAGAAATTAACAAGAGTTGACAGTAGGTATTATTCAAACTTTTGAGTATTTATCTTCTAAACCATTAGTGAATGAGGCTTTGCAGGTAGTCAAACACCTTACTCTAGGAGATAGTGCCAAAGATGAGGACCTCATCCTATATTTTCTAGGGAACCTGATTTAGAGGCGCTTCAAGGAAGGAGAAGAAACAGATGAAGTATAGTTTGAGCGTGCTTTCCTACAAAAAGAGAGGAAAAATGTTATACCTGATAAAAGATGAAGAGACATAGAACCTAGATGTTGATCATACAGAGGGTACGTATGACACTTGGATAGTGCGGATGAGAAGGTACATGCCTACCATGAGCCATTAAAAACAAAGAAGGTCAACATTGGCACAAAAGAAGAACCAAAAAAGAAGAAATCATTGGTGATTACTGGACAAAACAAGAGGTTTCAAAGATAATTGAGCTGTTGTGTGACTTCCAAGATTTGTTCCCACGTGGGTATCATGAATTGAAAGGAGTTCATCACTCATTAGGAGAGATGTGGATTAAGTTAAAGGAAGGTGTGTGCCCAATTAGGAAGAGGCCTTATCGGATGAATCCTAATCTACACATAAAGGTGAAGGAGGAGATTGATAAGATGCTAGAATCTAGGATTATTGAGGCCATTGAAGAATATGAATGGGTCAGCCCCATGGTGATTAGTATCAAGAAATATGGAAGGATACAGATCTGTGTAGACTACATATACTTGAATACTACATGTGTTATAGATCCTTTTCCAATGCCTTTTACTGAAAAAATCTTGGAAGGTGTAGCAGGGTGTGAGATCTACTCTTTTATAGATGTATTCTCAGGGTATCACTAGGTAAGGATTGTAAAAGAAGACCAGGAGAAGACTACTTTCATCACTGAATGGGGAAGTTTCACTTATATGGTTATGTAAATTTGGCTTAATAATGATCTTGTTGTATTTTTGTGCATTGTACAAGCATTCCGAACTTTATTCATAAGTTTCTAGTCTACCTGGATGATTGGAAAATGTATTGATTAGTAAAATATCATTGCGATAACTTGAGATTGATGTTTGAAATATGGGATTAATTATCTCTCTAAACATTAAGAAATGTATCTTTGCTACTCCTTTTGGCACATTGGTAGGTCATATTATCTGTTAGGAAGGCTTATTGGTAGACCCTACCAAAGTTGCTGTATCTTTGGTTTGAGGAGCCTACCAATCAAAGCACAATGCTTAGATTTTTTGGGGCATACTTAGGTTACTACAGAAAATTTATCAAATATCATGCCGATTGCCATGCCCTTGGAAGAACTATTGAGGCACAAAGGAAGATTTCACTAGGATGAGGTGCAACAAGTGGATTTTGATACGTTGAAGGAGAAGCTTACTACTGCACCCATTTTGTGCTTTCCCTCTTGGACAAGCCCTTTCATGTGTATGTGGATGCATTAGGTATGGAAATTAGAGTATTGTTAGCCAACTTGGAGAAGGGATTGTTGATCACCCTTTATGTTTTGTAAGTAGAAAGTTAACTCCAATGAGCAATTACACAAACAACGGAGTGTAAAGCATTGTCTATGATTTATGTGTTGCATAAGTTTAGGCAGTACTTGTTGGCTACTCCATTTATATTTTACACAGATCACGTGAAACTTAAGTATTTGGTAAAAATCCTATTTTACAAGGGCACATATGCTAATGGATCTTTTTATTTCATGAATTCAAATTTTTGGTGGTAGTCAAACTAGGAAAGTGCAATTTAGGACCTAGCCCTCTTTCAAAATTAATTCAAGTGAGGACACACAAAGCATTTAAGACACAATACTAAATGAATAACTATTTAGATTACAATGCATGCCCAATGATATGGAGGATATTGTTATCTTTTTATGAACATGTGTGGTGCCTGATGGAATGAAGAGTATAGAAAGGAAATAACTTACCATTTGCACCATGCCTTATATGTTGATGGTGGAGTTCTATAAAAACTTGGTCGGGATGAGATTTTACGCCGATGTGTACTAGAGGATGAGTACATGGGTATTATGAAGGAAGCTCATGAGGGTGTTGGGCCTTGAAATATTAGCTAAGTACCAAAGGGTACACGCACGTAGGACCGGTGAGAAGAAGGGGTGCTCAGGGGAAAGTGCACAAGACAAAGGGGTTTAAGTGAAACTAGGGCACACGCATGAAATAGAACACATGTTTAAGGAACTTAGCCATATTTGGAATTATAGAGGCACTTGAGGAAAAACATGAGTACCTAACTAGGTGTGATGAGTGGATAAGGTACTAGCTTGGAACCTTAGGGGTTAAGAAAAGGATATTTCTTGTAGGAATATTCCTAAGACATCATTACAGAGAGTGGAGGGTTTGCAAAGGGATAAACATTCACCAATGGAGGACCACATTGACACTTGGCATGTGATATATTCAGAGAGAAGGCATGGTGGTGGGTACTAATCCTATAAAAAGAGATGCTTGGGCTAGAGACAAAGGGACAAAGAGATAGAAAAAGACAGAATGCATAGAGAATAAGAAGCAAAGTAACAAAGTGTTGTAGTAATGCTAGGGTTTAGAGAACTTAGTGCTAAGGGTTGTGAGGGATGCCATAAGCCTCTTGTATGGCACTAGGATCTATAACAAGGGTTAAAATGGGAAAGGTATAGTTAAGGTCTCATATCTAGGGAGGATTTGCGGGAGTTAAGTCCCTATCATTTATTGTATATGGTCTGAGATGACCCTTTTGACTGTAATGTGGCTACCAAAACTATGTTAAATAAATATATATATATATATATATATATATATGGGTTTGTTCTGTATATATTTTTAAGGGGTAAACCTCGTGTTATATGACTATCATGGTGCAAATCGGTTTATTATGCTTATTACAATGTTATTTAGTTTCGTAATGCATTAAGGTGTGGATCTCATTAGTTGATCTTCTACCTCTTTAAATAAGTTAATTTACTTCTACTTCTAAAAATTCTCCATTAATGGTGGAACCTTCTCACAAATCTCACATAAAAGAGGGGCTTGGTGCCCATGAGTGCCTTGGTGAGCGCCTAATGCCCGCCGGGTGATAGGCCGACGCGTTTGGAGTTAGTAATGGTATTAAGGGTAAATAAATGACTACAAAGGGATTGAAAGTGAAAATTATGCAGGTCAAGCCACCATGTGCAATATTTTGATGGTTGGTTTGTGGTGGGAGACATTGTACAAGGATTGTCAAGAATATGCCAGGGGTTGTGATCATTGCCAACACCTTAGGAAGCCTAGGCATAGAGATGAAATGCTATTGATGTCTATAAAAGTTCAAAATGTTTTGAAAAATGGGAAATTTATTTTGTTGGCCCTATTTCCCCTTGATGTGCAGGACATGATCACACTACATCATTACTTGTATAAACTATCTTACATGGTGGGTGAAAGCAACACCTATGAAAGATTATACTGCAACTACAACATCAAGGTTCCTTTGGGAGAATATCATAGGAAGTATGGATTTACATTGAGTTTAACAAGTGATAGTGGTACTCATTTCCGTAATGAGACTATTAGGATATTATAGGTAGAATTTATAGTAGCCCATCATAAGACTACACCCTATCACCCACAAGCTAATGAAATTGTTGAAGCTTTCAACAAGATTTTGAGCCACACATTACAAAGATATGTGATGTTGGAAGGAAGGATTGGGATGATAAAGTATCCACTGTTCTTTGGTCTTATAGAACAACCTATAAGAGACTCAACAAAAAACACCCTTTCATTAGTGTTTGTAGAATCGGGCTATTTTAAGGTTGAATTCATGTTACCATCCCTATGTATTACATGCATAGGAGGATTGGTTGATGAGAAAAAAATTAAAGATCACATTGAAAAAATGATGCAATTGGACGAGAGGCATGTCATAGCCCGATGGAGCCAAAATATAGAGAAATTAAGACAAAAGGCCTAGTATGATCGACACATTAAGAACTTGGACATATGGTTCTTTTTTATGACTCCAAGTTTTTGTGCAAACCTGGAAAGTTCCAAGTACATTATGTGGGACCATATGTTGTGACCTATATACTTGACTCAACCTATTTCATGTTAGAATATTTGGATGGCACACAATTACCCAATTTATTTAACGTGATTAGGTTAAACCCTAATATAAATAAGTCTTCTTGGTGTTTGTAATAAGGTAGTATTGCCATTTAGCTTAGGTTTTCCTTTAGAGTATTTTCCTTTATATGTGTTTCCTTTTCTCATCGCTTTGATTTATTTTTTGTCCTATTTTGTGCATTTGTGTGCAAGTAGCTAATTACATTTTAAGATCCCATTGAATATCCCATGTGGGGTGGATTGGTGTATAAATTTGAAAAATGGTTGACACGTTCCTTAGGAGGTTGGATTGATGGAAGAATCATTCGGAATGATTGGTGCAAAGGAAGAAGAATGATTTGTGTAGTATTTAAGGTGTTATGGGTTTGTGATGTAATAGAGGTGTTATGAGAAAAGTTGAGTGGATTAAAGACCATGTAGGAGAAAAAAAATCATGGAGTATAACATGAGGTAGGAAACGACATGGAAAATTACTTAGTAGATGACACAAAGGTTAGGTAATTTGGTGTTAGTGGGGTGCACAAGGAAGTATGTGGTAGGAAAGTAATGATAGCATGCCGAATGTTAAGATTGTACCGTATAAGGTGGTGTTGTGGAAGTCACTTTAAGTGGATAAGGTACTTTATTAGAAAGTAACATTAAGACACATGGGTCAAAAAACATTGAGGTATTTAAAAATATAAATAGGGGGTGAGGTACTAATTATAACTACCTTTCCTTAGAATTTTTTTGTGCTCTCGAGTCATTGAAGTGTGAAAAGGGTGTGATAAAGAAGTGAAGTACATTTTATGAACCAATGGAATTATGTGAACTCAGTAACAATATTTTGCGGTGTAATAAGGGGAAAAGAAAACGAGGCAACAAGGGGTTGTGTAGAAGTGAAGCTATTAAATTAAAAGCTCGGTGGAAAAGGAGGAATTAGAACACCTAGGGCATAGAGTAATGACCCAAAGAAGGCACGAATAAATAAGCTGGTGGTGGAGGAGGAGAAACTTGTTAAGATTTAATCGAAATGTAGTACCCCCAGGTGTGGTTAAGGTGAATAAGTGGAATTTGAAGTTGTATTGGTGTAATACTAGATAATTAAACCAAAGGATAGATGAACATGAAAATTCGATGTAGGTGGATTTATTCAAAGATGTTCCAGGGTTAGATGAGCTCAAAACCCTAAGGTGGATGACTCGGTGCAACAAGAGTTACAAAAGACTAGAGTTTTATAGCTATGGGAGCTACCTTTATTTGCTAAACCCACTCTTGCTCTTCGTGGTTAATGTTGTGAGTACATGAGGAATTCTTATTCTTTATGGGGAGAAGAATGAGACTTACGAACCAATTAATTAGAATGGTAACATGCTTGCGGAATCTTGGTGAGGAAATGACACTCGATTAATGTGCCACCGCAAAGATCGAAGAATCGATAATGAAATTAAACTATGAAAAGGGAGAAAGGGCACAAGTTATCTTAGGCCTTGATGACCCGGTGTTAAGGCTCATAGCTCAAATTATTAGCTATAAATTAGGTATGTCAAAGTGGTGGAAAAATATAAATAAGAGATTCTTGTACATTACATACAAGGTATCAAAATGAGTGCAATAAAACTTCACACAATTTATTGTGAATAATATCATTGAGGAGGTGTGGGTGTAGAATGAGGTTGGAGCAAAGATCATGTGGGGATCTATACTACTGTTGATTATATTATGGGAAATTTGCATCCTTGATGGACTAGATGGGAATATGTGGGTTTACCCACTAGCGCACCCATCTCTTGCGGTGTAGTTTTCATAGTTTACTTGTGATGGTTCCATCATGAATACTTACAAGGCCCAGATGAACAAGTGGTATGAGAGGTCATGGTAAGGATTTTGAGAATGAGTTACACATTCCACATGGGTTGCCACATGTTGTAGGGGACCAGGTGAAGTTTGCGCTTACACAACACTCCAACTTAGTAAGATTCACGATGGAAAAAGGAGAAATGGGGCCATGGTGAAAAATTTCATTTACATTCACTGCTAAATACATGAAGTGTGTCATCAATTGGTTAAAGACACACAAAATCTGACCTTCGATGTTGACAAAGTGGACGCTGATTTTCACAATCAATGAGTAACCTATATGTATGATACGAGGCCAGCCTATGTCAAAGTCTTGGAGCCAAACTTCTTGGATATGAATCCATATATCAATGTTACCATTAAGTGTTACATCCACTAGGTGTTTGTTTAATCGCACCCTAAGATGTAAGAAGGAGTTGAAGTGGAGCTTATAGACTCCAAATTTCCAAAGCCATGAGAAGTACCAATCCCATCTATAAGGTAGTCCAGAAAGAAGGAGGGGAAAGAAGAAAGAAAGTGAGGAGAAACTAGACACTTCCTAGAAGAGGAAGTATTATACATGCCAAAATAGTAGTGGGGGCATGAAAACATTGTAGTAAGGCAACACACCAAGGCTTCATAGCTAGATCACGAGGAAGGTAAATAACTAGAAGGAGAATAGATGGAACCAAAAAAGCATAAGGTACATGATGTCTCTAGTTCTACGAAAGAGATAGGCTCAAAATAAGATCACACAATATTCGGAAGGAACTCAAGGAGGAAGAGAAGAGAAGGGTAGAAGTGGATATAAAGGTAGTAGGTGATGCATGTGCTAAGGAGAAAACACATTCTACAGAGGAACCTATGAATATTCCAATGCGAGGGACTTCACCTATCTAGCCCATCACTTTAGGAGAGAAGAATAAAGGAGTATTCTTCGTTATCAAAGAGGATAAAGGGTTCATTGTAGGGTTAAGTACCCCAAGGAAACAACACTCAAAGTGTAAGGAAAAGAGAAAGAAGTGGATGCCTATGTCCCCTCATATGGAATTTGTGGATAACCCTGTGAAGTTGTTTACACAGGTTTAAGAGAACCCTTGTCCCAGGAAAAGTTACATATTTGGGATCTTTTAGACCAAGATAGGGGCACAATAAGGACTAGGAAGATGATAAGTTGGAATCTACATTTCCATGTGGAAGAGATTAAATTTAATGTCGAGATCACGTGATCAAGACCATTCATTTGTGGAAGGAGGAGGGAGAAATGTGTAAAGTGGTGGATCCAAAACACCTCACTGATGAGAAGGTGTGTAACACACTAAAAAAATATGTCCTCAAAGGTTATAAGGTATATTTTTGACATGTGGGAGACTTTTTAGAACTTGGTCACAAATAAAAAGGGAAAGAAAAAGGAGATAGAGAGACTACATGAAGGGTTGAAAAATGAGTAGGAATGGACAAGGAAGCATATGATCGGTGATGCCTTTGTTAAGGAGGTCTTGGGATAATGTTTGGCATTGGTGAGCAAGCTAGGACATATTATAATGATGAGATGGATTACTTGGAAGATTTGGTGGGGATGTTGTTGACCAACATCAAGGATGATGCGAGAACCAAAACTGAGGAGCTTGTAAAGGAGAAGGAGAACAAAAAGATCACTATTGAGGCCCATATTACTAAGCTAGAGGAATTGCTCACCCAACTCAAGGAGGCTAACATTTTGACAGATAGAGGCTTCAATAATTCTTGAAAATGTGAGCCATAATTATTGACACGTGGGTAGCAGATGAAGAGGTCATCCTCAAGGCCTTGTAGGAGAAGGTTACGATGGATAAAATTGAGCACGCCTAATTGATTATTGAGACCACAATGAAAAAGGACAAGATTAAAAGCAAACATGAAAATTTGGAATTTTGGATTGGTGAACTCTGAGATTCTATCACAGAACATATGGATGAGTTCAAGGGTGTTTGCATGGAGCTGGTGTTGGTCATGCAAGAGCTTAAGGGAAAGCTTAGAGATTACACCAGAAAAATTTCTCAGCATAGTAGAGGGGGTGCAGGGGAAATATTTGGTAGAAATTGAATCATGGAAGAAGTTGAAGATCGAGACCTTAGATCTTCCAGAGTTTTGTCACATCAATGGATCTTTTTTTAGTGATTTTTAGATCAATGGAGTTTTTTCGGTGAGTGAAAAAGATTACCATGGGTGGAAATCAAAATAGTGTGGGGTAATGTTTGAGCCCCTAGAGAGACTAGGCACCTAAGGCATGAAAGGTTTTGTCATGTGCCGGCGAGGCATAAAGGCTCACACGGAAGTAACTTTAGGGAAGGCATGGAGGTTCGCACTCTGGTATAACATGCTTAGGACTTAACTGTATTTTTGACCATGGTCAAAGTTGTAATAAGGGAAATGTAGAGATGTAACTAGATCGATTGCAGATAAGGCTAGAACATAGAGACTTGTAGTGAAAGAAAGAATATTCTAGGATATGGTTATTATTATCGCCAAATCATTTCACCCTCCAAATGGCTAGAATGTGAACAAGACGTTCGATGTGATTGTGAAACATGGGATCACCTATCAAGTTGTGGGACTTGGGATCGAGGTGAACCTCTAGATAAGGCTAACTTCCTCTTCCTAAACTAAGTGTTGTACTATACCTAGTGCAATAAAGTGGTTATCTAGACCTATGCTAACATTTTCATGGGTTTTAGGGAAAGATATTTATAAGAAATGAAACTATACTAGGAATGGTGATGCACCAAATAAAGGGTGTTTCTAGACTCAAGAAGGGTTGATTTGAAGAGGGTGTGTGCACCACAAGTCAACTTCACCTACTATAACTTAGAGAGGGTAACAAAATACCACATACTAGGAAGCATGCGTTCCCTTTGTTAAAATCAATGAGACAAAACAATCTATCATTCTTCCAGTGAAGAAGGATGAACTTGAGAAGGGTGAATGAGCACAACAACTCAACTGCATGCAATACTCCACCACTTGATAAGCACAAAACTCCAAGAACCTGTAATAGAAACGTGAACTTGCATAGTGTACCTGCAAGCATGAGAAAAGGCACAAAGAAGTATAAAAGGATGAAAGGACCGAGATTAGTCACAAAAAACACACTTTTATCACTTCAACAACATGCACAATGCATCATACATTTATAAGAGGCAATGGTTGCCATTACAATCTTGGAAAAAGGCTTGAAATTTCCCTCAACATACAAGGACAACTTGTAGAAGTTGGGGGTTTCTTGAAAAACTATACACCTGTCTCTGAAGTCTAACTTCTCCAACCTATCTGAATGAGCTTCCAACCTACATTTATAGAAGAATTCATGAAGAGAAGAGAAGAAGTCATAAATTCCCTTCCTAAATTGAAGGTACATGATGTATTTATTACAGTTGGTTGAACTACTTGAGAATGTTCCATCACGTGCCATTAATGCCCACTTTGACTTAATCTTCTCAATTAATTAAAAAATATTAAATAAAATATTTTAATAATAATAAATATTATTAATAAAATATTTAAATAAAAATATTAATTTAATTAAAATCAAGTGGGACCCCCTAAAACCGGTTTACATTGAATGGGGTATCTTTGTGAATAAGCCAAAGAAGAGCCCAACTCGGTGGTTGGTTTGCCTTTGATCCGAAGGGGTTCATGAGAACCGGTCAAAAAGACCAACTTGGTGGTTAGCTCGTTGAGCCAACTCACCGAGTTGGGAGATAAGCTTCTTCATCAACCTTGTCCTCTAACACCATGACCAAGCTCTAACTCCCAATGAATGTGTCAAGTTCCTTTACGCTGCATCGAATGAGCTATGCTAACTCTACCCACTCTGTGAGCTCTTTTCAGTCCTCCCTACTGAGCTCCCACTCAACCAAGATCCTCTTATGAATCGAGCTCTTCTTGTTTCAACCCCACCACCTTTTCCATGAGCTTGGCTAGTGCCTCATCTCGTCTATGAGCTCCTTCAATTGACTCGACCTATGAGCATTTCTTACCATTGTTACTTTATCTCATCTTTTGAGCTGAGTTTCCTAGTTATGGGATGAGTTGCATTCAAACATCGAGTCGGGCTTGTCTTCATTGGGCTCCACTCCGCATTGATCTCACCACCTTGAACTCACTGTCGACTTGCTTCATGTATTGACCGAACTCGAGCTCAATATTGAGATCAAAACATACTACCGATGAGTCCCGGACCAAGTACCACACAAAAAGTCACCGAGCTCCAAAATGAGCTCTTTGTTGAGCAAGTCGAACTCCACACTCAACTTTTGTTGATCTTTGAGATCTTATTAACTCATGCAACTCCATCTCGGTCTTAACTCGACTTCTAAGTTGAGCTCTTCCTTCTTCATATGAGCCATTTTTCACTCATGAGCCCCGATTCTTCCACGAGCTCCCCCATTGGCTCAGCTCGTGCTTGGTTCAACCTGCGGGTCATCCTTCAAGCTTATCTCAACAAATCCTTACTTGAGTAACTTGCTCATTTCCTTACCATGGGCTACCATCCTACATCCACACTCCTTATTTTGAGCTCTTTTGTGTATTATACCAAGTGCCAAGTTTATCCTTTTTCTCATAGCATTTACACGGTTCATTTCACATGGACATTTACAATTTTTATTGACCAAGATATTAATCAAAATGTCCTTCCTCAGTCGAGCTACTTGGTTCCTCCTCAAGGCTTGCTAAATGTAATTCATCTAAGTCCTACCATGTAATGAGATCTACTCATCTCCATTACATGAGCCTTCATTCAACTTGGCTTGAAAATGCTGAAATATGTGAGCTCTTTCTAGGAGCTCTGTAATTTTGTGATGTATTTTAATTTGGCATGCACCCATAATGCCAAGCCAAAGAATGGAAGAAATTTTACTTTGATCACACTAGCTCGATGAGCTTATAATCCTTTAATTCAATGTTGAGCTAGATTTTGAGCTCCTTGTTAATGCACCAAGTACCATCTGTAAATAGCTCATCCTTGATTTATGATGGATAAACCAAATTCTAGTGATACGAATTGGTCTTAATTAATCATGTCGTCAAGCAAGTTCCTTGTGAAAATAGACCTTCACTTCTTATGTGCCCATAATTGTAACCATCTCTCATGCTCTACTCAAGGAGTTGTTATCCCATACATTCATTTGGGTGACCGAGTCTTGCTCCATCCCCTACGTTCCACCAAGTCATCAGGATTGAATGAATTGAGATGCCCCGAGAATAACTCAGTGATTGATCTACATGTGTATCCACTAAATCCGTTGGCCTATGACTTGGTCAAATAAAATATTAACTCCTTTTTCCTTAATAATTTTCTTATGATGGATATTTTGGCTTGGGATCCCAAAAACTGTCTTTCCATGCCAAGATTGGCATGGCTTTCATTCCACAAAATCTCACTTATCTCGAGGTGGGGACTTTGGACTTTTAGAGCCAGCTTACCAACACACTAACTTTGCATGTTGGCCTCCAATTCCTATAATTTCTCTAGCTTGTGGGATCACTATGAGCCCTTTCATAGGCTTGGCATTTCACCTTCTCATGTTTGGTTTTGTGCCAAGCTACAATAAGATATTCACAAATTATTAGCTTGGTGTAGCTTGATTTGATTCCCTCAACGCATGCTTCAACGAGCTGATTTGTGAGTTGTAACCGAACCCATTGCATTGAGTTTTAATTCTACAAACTCCCTGATGATTCCTTTGAAAAAATCTCATAGATCTTCTAATCATCTCACCAATTCATTTAAGGATTTGATCCTCTCAACACTCTTCACGAACACATTATGCCATGCACTCGAGAACATGTCATGTACTAAGCTGAGTCGCTCGACATCCTTTCATTTTTAAGCTCATCACATTTGATCAAGTCACTCATCTATTTAAGCTCCTCACAACCTCCTTGGGTTTTCTTTGCATATATCTTACCAACTCTATGCCTCTATAGGTTATATTCTACACACTCACATTTGAGAAAACTTGTCTCCCATGTCCGAGCTATGTCCATTGTGTGATCACCTACATAAGATCCTCACATCTTCCACGCTATGATATTCTACCTTCCAGAGACATGCCTAAAATTCCAACCCGAGCATATGTCCATCCTTACTTCTTTGCATTTCATGAGTTACTTGGCTTGTCATTGGTGAGCTTCGAACTATCATGATTGAATTCGGTTCCCTAGACTTAAAACATTGCAACCCGTGTAAAATCAAACTCTTCTCCAAACGTCTCATCCTCGGTGATGCACTCTACTTCTAGGCTGCATTTTCTCATAGTTCCGAGTCATCATGATATGAATCCAAATGAGTAACTCACTATGATCATCTTAATTTAGCAAGCCATGTCTCGATCCCCTAAGCTAGTCATTTCATTGGTGATGCCTTGCTTGTTTATTTCTTCACCGAACAACTCAACTGTGTGGGATCTAACCTTTCGAGAAAGTATTTCCCCCTCAAGTTACTCCATTTTTCACCACCTCACTCAATCAACCGACCTCCCCATTGGCTCATGTAGCAAGCTCTTCATTGTGGGATCCCCTATGTACAAATCACCCTATTTCTTGGGGTGAGCCTTCCACCATTTGAGTTCTCAAACTCCAACTCACTCTGACACAACTATCATTCTCTTTAGCTTGATATGTTAAGCTCTCCATTACACCATAACTCATGAGTCATTACCTCACCAAATCTCTTGGACTCGACCAATGTCTAATTTTGAGCCACTTAACTTGTGTCTTTGTTTAAGCTCCTTATTACGTGTTTTGGCTATCCAAACTAATCTCCGTGTTTATGTTATGAACTAAAATGTATTGGAAACAAAAACCCTTACCACACCTACTCAAGCTCATCATTTTCCCACATTTACGTGACTTGACACATTCTTTTCAATGTTGGGCTCAGCCAACCCATCAAGTTGAGCTCTAATGATAAATGATTAAATTATCAATAGAGCTAACACCGAGTTCCCACCGAGTTGAGCTTAATTTGATGCCCTTCAATGATAGGTAAGCTCACCTATGTAATTTATTAATTATTTTAATCATTTTATCTCCATGATGAATGAATGCGAGTTCCTGAACCAATATCATGATTTGATCAAAATAGGACCCCATCGTCCAATTTTCCCATGTGTGCAAAATTGGACAACAATTATCATGACACGATTAGGAGTTGTAAAGTGGAGATAGTTATGGTTTAGCCGACACTTGCATGCTAAGGATACTTAAGTATGGTAAGACATGATGAAATTTGGTAGGTGGTTCACTCGAGTGATGAATAGTTGGTAAAAGAAGATTCCCAAAACCCCTTACTATGTATTGATTTTCATGACAATAAGGAGGAGATGGATGTAAAATGAAAGGTGTGAAAAATGTGTGATGGATGTGTGTAAATAAATAGATAAAGCTAGGAGAGATATGTGTGATCACTATTGTAACTTCGTAATGAATCCAATGTAGGAGAATATTGAAACTCGATGATGTATTTGGTCCATTTATGGATTTCTTGATGTATTTGGCTACTGTAATATTGAGAAATCAATGTATGAGGTAGTTTTTTCTAAACATCTTTGTTTCTAGGTCCAAAACCTTGTGTTGTTCATATTTCTCATGGTTTAGATCAGATCCCTCCATATTATTATAATGATTACTTTCATGTTAGGGTGCATCTATGCTTTGGGATCTAGTTTCTTTACCTCTGTGCTAGAATGGATGTATGTGTTTGTGTCTATATATTGTTCTGATATAATGATGAATATTATTGTAAGGCTCACATAAAAGAGGGACTCGAAACCTTTGTGCATGTCGTGTGAGTGTCCAGTTAGATTGGGTGATATGTTGATGCACCTGGGAATTAATGGGTTGGGAAAAGTGACTATAGCTTGGGTGCCCTTAGTGTTATGTGAATAATGTTGATCTGCACTTTAATAAAGGATATAACAATTTTGAGAATAAGGAAGAGTGCATCACCATTCCTTTGATAGATGAAAAAGGTGCACCTTATGTAGAACCTTTGAGTGAAGAGTACTTGAACAAAATTTATGTGTGCACCTTTAAGGATTTTGAAGTGCTTGAGCCATCAAAGGAAGGGTTTATTCAATGGGATGATGTGTAATATATGAGTGATACTACCAACGTGTTGCTTGTGAAAATTTAGTGCATAGGAATTATGAAATGATTGGGTGTAAGATGAAGAGTGTAGTTACACATGTAAGTAAGCCATGCTTTGTTAGGTGTTTGAGTTGTAACCAGTAACCAATGTACACTAGCAAGGGAAATCTTGAAGTAGTTTTATGCGCTATGGAGTCCTAGTCGAAAAATCAAGTGGAAAGATGGAATATGTTGGTGTATACCCTGCATGGGATGGCCACGCTAGTGGATAGTATCACATAAATGGTATTTAGAGTGGTGAGAAGTGAGAATCACCTTCTCTACTAGATTTCTTTGAGAAGTGCAACTACCAAGACATGTGAATTATAAGGAAGGAATCGATTCACATCATGTAAAATAATGTGAGAGAATTTGGACAGAGGGGTAGGAGGCCTTACCACTTTCACTATGGGTGCACAAGTTCTACTTCACCTTGCGAGGTTGTGTGCATGCATGGTATGTTTATGCAGAGTTGAATAGAGAAACATGGAATTGGAAAGAATTGACTGTAGGTATGATTCAAACCTTTGACTATTTTTCTACTAAACCTCCAATGAATGAGGCATTACAGGTTATGAAGCACTTGACTATGGGAGATACTGAAAAGGTTGAGGAACTTATTTAAGAATTGCTAGGTGAGTCAAATCTTGGGGTGAATTTTAAAGAAGAAGAGACAAATGAAGAATAGTTTGGGTGCACTTTCCAAGACAAAGAAAAAGATAAAATGGTCTACATGATTAATGATGAAGAAGTGGAAAATATGGATGTTGATCATACTATGGGTACAAGCGAGGTCTTATATAGTATAGATGAGAAGGTGCACGTGTAACATGAGCCCATGAAAATGAAGAAGGTTATCATTAGGGATAGATGTTAACCTAAGAAAGACATTAGAGATTATCGGTATGACTCAAAGGTTGCTAAGATAATTGGGTTGCTACATGACTTCCAGGAATTATTCCCAAGAGGCTATCATGAGTTAAAAGGATTACATTACTCTTTGGGAAAGATGAGGATTAAGTTAAAGGAAGGTGCATGCCCGGTTAGGAAGAGGCCTTATAGGATGAATCCTAATCTGTGCATTGAGGTAAAGTAGGAAATTGTTAAGATGTTGAAATTTGGGATGATTGAGCTCATCGAGGATTAATAATGCGTTATCCCTATGGTGATTAGTATAAAGAAAGGTGGAAGGATAATAATTTTTGTGTAGATTATATGGAGTTGAATGCTTCCCATGTAATAGATCCCTTTCCCACACCTTTTACTGAAGAGATTCTGAAAGGTGTTGTAAAGTGAGATATACTCCTTCATTGATGGATTTTCTAGATATCATTAGGTGAGGATTGCTAAAGAGGATCAAGAGAAGACAACTTTCACCACTAAGTGGGGAAGTTTTGCATACACAATTATGCCCTTTGGATTGAAGAATGTGCCTATAGTATTTTTACACATTTTTGTTCAAGCATTCTAGGATTTCATTCATAAGTTCTTACAGGTTTACTTGGATGATTGGATAGTTTATGGGCTAGTGAAAGATCATTGTGATAATTTAAGACTTATGTTTGAGAGGTGTTGACAGTTGAGCATCTCCTTAAACATTAAGAAGTGCATTTTTACTACACCCTTTGGGACTTTTTTGGGACATATTATTTGTAAAGAAGGCTTGTTGGTGGATCTTGTTAAGGTTTCTATTATTTTGGGATTAGAGGAACCTACTAACCAAAGTGAAGTGTGTAGATTCTTGGGGCACATAGGTTATTACAGGAAGTTTATCAAAGGTTATGCTAAGATTGCTACACCCTTAGAAGAATTATTGAAGAGTAAAGGAAAGTTCCATTGGGGTGAAGTGCAACAATGTGCATTTAAGACATTGAAGGAAAGACTTACTACAACACCTATTTTATGCTTTCCTTCATGGACCAAACCTTTTCATGTGCATGTGGATGCTTTTGGCATGGCCATTTACATGGTATTAGCCTATCCTGGAGAAGGTATTATTGATCATCCTATTTGTTTTGCAAGCGGAAATTGACCCCAGCTGAACAAAATTATATAACTACAAAGTGCGAGGTTTTGTCCATGATTTATGCGCTACATAAGTTTTGAAAATAATTTCTCAAAACACCTTTTATTTTCTATATAGATCACATGGAACTTAAGTACTTGGTTAACAAGCACATTTTATAGGGCGCATATGCCTTTGGATTTTATTGTTTTAAGAATTTGACTTTATAGTGGTGGTTAAAATAAGTAAGAGAAATTCTGGACCAGATCATTTATCAAGGATTAATTTAGGTGAGGACATGTAGAGCATTGAGGATACCATGTTAGATACCAAACTATTTAGATTAAACCATGCACCCTCTGACTTATAAGATATTTTTGTCTTTTTGTGTACTGGTGTGGCACTTGAAGGGATGAAGAGTTTAGAGAAGAAAAAACTTGCCATATGTGCCACGCTTTATATGTTAATTAGTGGAGACTTATACAAACTAGGTCAGGATGAAGTTTTGTGCCGTGTGTGCTTGAGCATGAGTGTGAAACTATTATGGAGGAAGCTCATGGTGGGATTACAAGTGGACATTATGTAGGAGATGCTACCATACACAAGATTTTATTGGCTAGCCTATGGTGGGAAACATTGTATAAGGATTATAAAGAATATTGTAAGGCATGTGACCATTGTTAACACCTTGGAAAGCTTGGGCATAGAGATGAAATTCCTTTGAGGCCTATTACTAGTGAAAACCTTTTGAAAAGTGGTCAATTGACTTTGTGGGCCCTATTTCCCCACTTGCATGCAGTAGGATAGGATCACGCTTCATTATAATTGTATACATTATCTTACAAGGTGGGTAGAAATGATACCTACAAAGGATTTCATGATAACTATGATAACAAGGTTTATGTGGGAAAAATTATCAACAGGTATGGATGCCCATTGAGTTTGAAAATTGATAGGGGTACTCATTTCCTTAATGATACTATTAGGATATTATTGGTAGAATTTATGGTGGCATAACATAAAAAAACACCCTATCACCCACATGAAAATGGAACTACTGAGGCTTTCAACAAGATATTAGGACATACATTGATGAAGATTTATGATGTTGGAAGGAAAAAATGGGATGATAAAGTCTCTGCTATACTTTAGGCATACATGAAAACCTACTACAAGGTTTGAAAAAAGCCACACCCTTTCAAATGGTTTTGTTTGGCACGAAGGATATTTTTCCCATGGAATTCATGTTACCTTCTCTGTGTATTGCATGATGAAAGAGGTTTGGATGATGAAAAATAACTTGAAGAGAATATTGATAAAATGATGCAGTTAGATGAAAGGCACGAAATTATCGATGATGGAGTCAAAAGATAAAAAAGGCTAGGTAGAAGTAAGGTATAATAGGCATATTAAGGATAAGAATCTTGAAGTTGGATAGATGGTTCTTCTTTATGACTCCAAGTTCTTGTGTCACCCTGGAAAGCTCAAAGTGCATTGGTTGGGACCATATGTTGTGACTTACATACTTGATTCAGGGGTTTACTAGTTATAAGCACTCGATGGGACACTTGTTTCTGGTTACTTCAAAGGAGTAGCCTAAAGCCCTACTATAAATAAGCCTTCTTGGTGTTTGTAATAAGGTAGTATTGCCATTAGATAAAATTTTCCTTGAATACATTTCCTTTTTATGTGTTTCCTTTCATCTTTGCTATGATTTTTCAATTTAGTTGTGCACTTGCATGCTTGTAGATGATTACATTATAAATTATTTTATTCTCAAAGGACCGCACATACCCTTAGTGTGGGCTATAAATATAGAGTTAGTGTCTTCTGGAGAATGAGATGGAAGGGTAGAGATCAAGAGAGCACTTATGGTTGGTGATATTGGTTGCTGGAAGATGGTGGTCATAAGAATGTGGGAAAATAGGTTAATGCCAGAGGAAAAGACACATACGGGTAACACATAGTAGAATGCACGAGCTGGGTAGTAGTAGGGATAACTACAAGGATTGAGGTGTAGAAGGTGATATGCTTTGGCACTAGGAGTGCACGGAATGAGTTCTATGGCCATAGTAGTTTGCATGCCGAAGGGTCAGGGGTTTAAGCGCATGATGAGCGCATGTGTTGAGTGCATGAAAGCTGGAAAAGTGGGAAAAATCCATTTATTGTGGTAGTATGGTGGTAGGTGGTGGTGTAATTAATGTGGGTAAAAATAAAAACCTATAAATAAAGGGTCATGGTAATTCATTTTTACCTTGCGATAATTTGTGAAAGATCTCTTGCAAACTAGGGAATCCTTGCATGAGAAATTACAAAGAATTGTGTGTGAAGTTAAAGATTGTGAACTAGATTGGAATGAAGGAAATGTCTGAGTGTAGAACAAGTTGGTAAAGGAGGTTCTGTGGTTTGAGAGGTGGAGTGTGAATTTCACAAGAAGAAAAGGGTTCTCTGGTTAGGGTTTCACAAAACTAGGGCACAAAGTATAGGGTTTGTGCAAGAGTGTGATAGAGCAGCACTCAAAGGGGTAAAAAGACTAAGGCACAAGGTAGAAGCTTGAATCTACATAAGAGAAATGACACCAAGAAGGGAAAAAACCACACCAACCAAGAAAAAGGGAAAGGGTAGAGAAAAGAAAAGCACAATGGCAAATTTTAGTGAGGAGTGGTATTCAGAGATGTAATACCCAGATGGGGTACTGCTAGGAAAGGATTGGACATCCCACGTAAGGAGAATGGTTATAAGTGATTATAACCATCAAACTAATTAGGATAAAAAGGACATGACCTTGGAATTGGTTTGGCCTACAGAGGAGAGAATGAATGATGACAAGCCAGTGTTTGATGATTTGATAAATAAGGCATTATAGAAGGACAATTTTTACAGCTATACGAGCTTCCATTCTTTGGGAAGCCTGAGTGCCTATACTAGTGGCTGATGTCACATGTCCATGAGGACAAGTAGAATGCACATAACCCCACAATTGATCAATAAGTACACTGACTCATCTGCACCGGTAACTCGTTTGACGATGATATAAGTGACAATGAAGTTGTGAAGGAGACAACCAAGGAGTATGAATATAAGAAGGGCATGCACTAATTGATAAAGATGGCTATGTGCCTTCTTACAAAGCTAAGTGGTTAGGAGAGGTGGACCCAAGTGAACAAAAGATGGTTAAATGTATGCAGAAGGATAGCTAAAGGAACCATCTATAACATCTCGACTTTTATAGCAGAAGACATTATCAATGTTTATGGGATGGGGATAAAATCATGTATGGAAATATCCTTATTTTGATTGTATTTTTGGAGATAGGGGTGCCCGATGGCCCCAAGGATAGAATATGGGAGTACCCTGAAGAAGACCCATCCCCAACTAAAAGGTTTGCTACCTATACTTGTGAAACTATGACAACAACATATAAGGCACACATTAATAAGTGGTATAAACACATGCGTGATGCCTTTGGAGTGGAATGGAGGATTCTAGAACAAATACCATCTCTAGTGAAGGATGAGGCTAAGTTTGTAGTATACCAACATTTTTGTATTGGCAGGTTCACTTTGGTTGATGGCACGAAAGGCCCATGGTGCAAGCTACCATTTGCATTCACCGTGCAATACTTCCAAAGCATGGTCAATAGGTTTAAAGAGGTGAAGAAGTTAAGATTTGATCTAAGTGAGGTAGACCAGGAGCATCATGAGATGTTTCCATACCTTGGTCTACCCAAAGAAGCGTGCCTATGTGGAAAGATATGTCTCACATGACATACATATGCTCAAGCTTGTTTCAATACCGATTGCTGAGAACAACTTGCAACATTTTTATATCTTCATCTACGGCCTAAGTTTTTTGAAGGCGTGTATGTGGAAGATGATGTGAGTATCCCAACGTAGAGCCTTCAACAAGAAGGAAGGTGGAGACAAAGAAGATAAGTAGGGAAGAGACTCCTACAACAAGCAGAGCAGCACCGAGCACGTATGGAGGCCAGGTTCAAAGGGACAAATGAGACATGTACAGTAGTGCACGAGTACTTATACTCAAAGGAAGAAGTATCTCGGTGGTGAAGAAACAAAGGGTGGTCCAGAGTTCGACTCTTAGAAGATGGTGAGTTTAAAGCATGAGGAGAATGAGGATGAGGGAGAGGAAGAAGTGCTAATGGGGGACCCTCATGTATATACCATGCATGAGACAGATGAAGAGAAGAGTGTGCCCTCTGAAGAAATGCAAGACTTGAAGGAGGATGAAGAGGAGGAAGTTGGCACAAATGTACAAGAGACTACATTTGTGTTTTTGGCCCAAAATTAGAGACCTTGGAAGAAAATGAAGTCACTGGTATCATACAACACTTGGTTGATCATGAGGTAGAGCGCAACATGGAAGAAGAATAAGGAAAAGAGAAATACGTGAGTGTGGGAGGAGAAATAAGATTGGTGGTAGGGTTCCCAATGGGTGTGCACATAGGTAGTAGATGCATGTACACCCAAAAAGGACCTATTATGGCCTATGATGCATATTCCAACAAAGTATTTCACTCGCTTACCAAAGTACAATGCCGGTAGAGACCAAATTTTATGTTGGTCATCTTTTGATAAGGAAGGTGCATTTCCACACACAAGAAAGATGTTGTCCTAGATGTTTGAGTCCCATGTTGATGAACCTGAATTTGAAGTCAACATGGGAGCCTTAATAGATACCCGTACTTCACCAAGCTCCAAGGAAGTGAATCCGGTAGTGGATTCTCAACAATTAATTGATGAACAAGTGTGTAATGCACTTGAATAAGGTATTGGTGGAAGTGGAGGCTAGATTGTTTGGGAGGAATAATAGAATAAAAGTGTTGGAAAAGGAGTTAGAAGAGAAGAATAAGGATATTATCAAGAGGGATAGGGAGATAAAGGGAAAGAACATATTATTGCATAGTTAAAGGCTGAGTTATGGGAGGAAAAGGGAAGGTTGTGTAAGGCTTATAAGAAGGCAGAGTTGATAGAATATTCTATCTTACTAGAAAACTTAAAATTAAACCCCAAAAATATGTATGAGATGACTCTCCATTGTTTGGAGGATTTAATGCACATAATCACGATGCAAAAGCAACCCTTGGCACTAGAGTATGCGGAAGAAGTTATGGTGTGACAAAAGCAATAAGAGAAGGAACAAATTGAGGTGACCATAACTCAGTACAATGAGCTTCTCACGTTAGTTAAGACCACGACTCATATGGCGGAGGTTGTTTATGATAACTGTAAAGACCGGGATCATGTGGAAAGTTTTCTAGTAGCCACACATGAGGCAGACCTAAAGGAGTTCCAAACCAAGAACAAGGGAAATCAAGTGGAATGTGACAAGATCCTGGTAGAGGTGGAGAAGAAGACTGAGGCAATTGAAATATTGAGGGCCTCTATTACACAAAAATGGACATCTTCCCCAGGTTACACGAAGACCTTGAAAAACAATTGGAAACTATGGTCAAAACATTCAAGGCCAAGGGAGAAGAGTTGACATTTGATGAAGTCAGTGCCATGATTGGGGATTTGTTTAAACAAGCACAAAGTGAAGTGGAGGGATGGAATGCCATGGAGGCATCATTAAATAAGGATTTCCCCATCCTCCTTACACAGTAGTAAAATTCTTTCATTCTTTGGCGCAAGCCAAGTACAAGTTTTTTATTATTTATTCTTTTATTCTTTCTTGAGAAGACAAATGTTTTCAAGGATAGATAACATCATTAGTGTGGGGTAATGTTGAGCATAGAAAAATGACTAACTACCCAAGAAGAGGTTAGCCTGTGCAGATCCATTAGACAAGAAACACGTGTTGGGAGGATAGGGTTTGCATGCGGAAGATAGGAAAGGAATGCGCGTAAGGGATTAACACTTAGCCAATTTTAGGATGTGGATCTAAATATGGACTTAGAGTGGTGTCCAAGAATTTTTGAAGATAATATTAAATCAAGAGGAATTTTAGTTCAAGTAAATTCTATATTTAGGATCAAATTCCATGCAACACTTTAGGATATTAATAGGGTTAAAGCAGATTTAACTATAGATTGTCTATTTTTAGGGAAAGCTTGCATGCTTTTGTGATTATCTTATAGTGGTGTATGGCTATTATTATCATGTAGCCTATTTTTAGGGTCCATAGGTGGTGAAGGAAAGTCCCCACCCATATATATATGTATTTATTTTCATGGTTTAGGCATCATCATCCATGTTTTGTTAGAGTTATGTTGTTGGTTTATGTGCGCACATGACTTATGGTGACATTACTATGTATGTATGAAACTTCTTTGTTTTACAACAATTAATATAATGGATCTTTTTGGCTAGATATTGGTTTTTAACATATCTGTATGACTGGTTCTTGCATGATAAAGTTAATCTTGATTTTTGTATGAGTTAATCTTTCAAATAGTTAAGATCTATATCTAGTTCATGTTATGATTTATTCTTGAATGGATATTATGGATCTAGAATATTTGTATGATCATGATAAATCCTTGAAAAATATTCCATAAAAGAGGTACCTGATACCCTTGCGTGCTTTGGTGAGCACTCGGTTCTAGTTGAGTAATGTGCCGATGCCTTGGGATGATTGGTAAATTAAAAGACTATACTCATGAAATGGGTTAAGAACATTCTTGATAACATCTTCATTGTCAACAAACAATATAGTTGGTTTATTCTATGGTACTCCAAGTCCTTAAAGTATGTGATGTAACCAAATAAATTCATAGAATACTCATCTAACATCATAATATTCTAATTTAGTGGAATACTAAGAGACAAATTTTTATTTCTTGCTTCCCTAATATATTGAAACAAATAAAAAAGAGAACACATATCTAGAAGTGGATTTTATGTCATCAATATTACTTACATGATCTAAGTTTGAACAACTTGTTAAGAATAATTGATCACTATTCTTGTATTATACGTGAAAATCCATGGTTCTTTTGATGTACCTCTAAATTTGCTTTATTTCATTCAAGTGTCTAATTTTTGGCTCTTGAAAAATTGTGAGAGATAGCTGACAACATAGCTAATGTATGTCCTAGTATAAGTCAAGAAAATGAGAATCCCAATCAACTCACAATAAAGAGTGCCATCTAATTGTGGTGATAGATCATCATAAGACAATTGAAGCCTTAACTCTATAGTTGTAGAAAATGGTTTACCATCCATCATCTAAAACCTCTCGAGCATTGCATGGCATTTTTTGTTTAAGACACAAAAATATGGCACTCTTGTTTTCATAATTTGTTCCCATGATAATTTTATAGTAGCTTGAGATCAATCATGTTGAATGATCGATTGAGATATCTCTTCATTGCATTGATAATATTCATTAAATTTTTAGTGACGAGTAGATCATTGACATAGAAAATAATAACTACAATTGCCCTTGATATTTTGAGGTAGATATTGGGATCATATGGATTCCTATGGAACCCATGACGAACGAGATGCTCATCAATATTGATATACCATTCCCGCTTTGAGACCACAGAGTGACTTGATGAGTCTCGCATAGCTTTTCTTCTTTTCTAGGTATGAAAAAATCCTATAGTCATGTCATGTAGACTTCTTCCTACAAATCTCCATTTAGAAAGGAAAATTTCACATCCAATTTGTGGAATTTCCATATAAACCGAGTAGCTAGAGGAAATATCATTATGCTAGTTTTTATCTTAGTTTTGGGAGCAAACATATACTCACAATCAATGCCTTTTTATGAGCATACCAATTTTCTACGAGTCTTTCCTTGTGCTTGTTAACATTGCCATCAAGTTTTTCCTTTAAAAAAATCCACCTACAACTAATTGTATTTTTCCTTAGGGGAAGATCTATAAGTTTCCATGTGATATTTTTATTAGTTAGTGATACTATGCATTCATGGATTCATTCCAAGTTTTTAAATCTAGGAATTCCATAATCGAGGGGTTCAACATATTGAATTATTATACTAATTAAGGCCAAATTGACCTATTTTGAGCTATATTATGAGTCATTAGTCCGTGGTGGATTTTTTTGCATACCATTTTAGCATAAGTTGATTAATTCCTATAGATGGTGGACTTTTTGGATAGTCACCATCATTCACATCATCACTATCCTCATCATATATTAAGTAACCTTTTTCTTCCACAAAAGAAATAATTTGTTTGTTAGGTGGGTTTGTGGAAGGTGGATCTGAATCACTCTTTACATGAAAAATCAACACCCCTTATGATATAGAAATTTCTTGATTTTAGATCCATGAGTCTATAACCCAATGTTTGTTCACTATACCCTAAGAAGATGTATATTTATTTCATGTCTAGTTTTTCTCTTATTTTTGGGAACATTCATGTCGAACTTGTATCTAAAAACTCAAATATGAGCTATAGATGGTTTATGCCATGATAATTATCCTTGTGGATTCACTCCATTAATATATATATAGTGAGAACTCTATTTATCACATAATTTTTTTCTTTTGATTTCTTCTATCTGGTAAATTTTCTCCAAACTAGAATCATCGATCATGCAAATCATCATTTCCATGATAGTTTACTTCTTCCCTTTTGTAATAAAATTTTTCTATGGCATATGAGGTAGAATTATTTGAAAACAAATACCATTTTCAACCAAAAATTCTTAGAATTAATTAAATATGTATACCTCCCTTGACTTGAGTAGAGAGTTTTTATTTTATGACTAGTTTATGTTTTGATAAACACTTTGAGTCGCTTTAAGGTGTTCAAGGATTTTATCTTTATTACCAAGGTAGTAGAGCCACATTTTTTGTGAGTAGTCATCAATACAGAGCATAAATTATTAAAAACCAACATGATTAGGTTTCACTTTGGTCCATAAATATTGGTATGCACTAAATCTAACTTATTCGCTCCTTGATAAGTAATATTTCCAAATGGTGCTTGATGTTGTTTTCTTGTTAGACAAATAGGAAATTTTAATTTTTTAATAGAGGAAATAATCTCACCATACTATAACATGAAAAGTGCTATCCAAAGTCACATGGCCATATCTTCTATATCAAAACTTGGTCGAGTATGATTTTTTTGCTAGAATGGCTCAATTTTTCCTTGGAACAAAATCAAGTTGGAACATGCACCCAAATTTAGATGCTTATGCAAAAATATTCGAGATATTCGTATTATATCATATGAGACACATCTTTATTATTAATTTAGTATTAAAATCAAATTTTATATTGTGATCTGGGAGTAGATTGACAAAGAGTAGGTTCTTGGTAAGTTTTGAGACATATAAGATTCATGTGATCTTGAATTAATGTGTTTGAAGGGGTAACAAAATGTTTCCAATTCCTTGAACACCATAAGAGATATCATTACCCAATGAAACATGGTTTTTATTACATGTGTCTCTAAAACTGAAGAACCAATATTTTCTCCTAGTCATGTGCTAGGTTGCACACAAGTCAACATACCAGATATAAATTTACAAAGTTGATTCCTCACTAGATTATGCAACATAAAATAAGTCTTCATTAGAGGGTCTATATTTTTTTTACTTATAGGTAAATGGTTTTGAAGGGACCATACCTTGCAGTATAACAAAAAAGGCTCAATAGGCAATATAAACATGAAATAACATAGTGGTTTTTTGATATGTGGGGGCCACACCCCAACCAAAATCCTAAAAAGCTAGATAAAAAGATAGAGTATTAACATAGGGGCCAACTGCCTACAAGTAGCCAAACTACAGACCAACAACAACAAAATAGAAGCTCGAAAACAATAGAATAACAACTACACTTGAGAACATAGAGACATAAAAGACACTAATTAATCGATTTTATATACACCTTAAGTGTGACTTTGAGGGCCTTATAAAGATTCATGGCTGCCCTAACATTAGGGTCTGAATTGGTCTCTTTAATGAACTTCTTAGTGATCCTCCCTTTCTTCCATGTTGTTGCAGGAATTCCACTAACTTCACAAATATGGTTAATATGGATCTAGAGGAGATCAAGTATTGCTATGTGAATGGATAATTGATTATTATGTTTTTCCTCAAGTTCTTTGACTTGACTAGAAAGTGATTTTACTTCCTCTTGCAGGATGGTAATGGAGGTAGGGGTTTGTGGTGGTCTTGTCACTAGTTTCTAGAAGAAAATTTACATTATCTTCAATAGATTTCAAAGCATCTACCTGTTGTTTAAAATTTTCAAGTATAGAAGGAGTGATATGAGAACTAGGAGTATCATGGCTAATCTCCAGAGGAATTTCCACTAAAATTACCTCCTTATATTTCTTTCTACTTCTGAGAATCCACTTAGCATGGGGGGTTCGATATAGGGTCATGACATATGGCATTCTTAGATGTAATATAAGGCTTTTGGGGAGGAGGAGGAGCTAAAGGATGGCCGAGTCATTTACAATTACATCAAGGATGAATTGATGAATAAGGAAGATGAATCCCTGATGCAGTGGCAACACACGCCTATGTCCTTGAACCTCTAAAACAAATTTTTCCAAAGAATGCAAAATGTAATAAGGCAGATTGACCTTTGCTTCTCTCCTAAAATGGTTGAGTAGAACCAAATGATGCAAGGGAAGGGTGGAAAACATACCTTCCAATGTTAAGTAATGAATCACCATGTGGGAAACTTCATCAAAAGGTTGTGGAATGGAAGAGCAGATGATGCCAACACGTTCTATTTGGATTTCTTCCCCATCATCCAAGAAAAGCCTTTCCTCTACATCCTTGTCAAACTTATTGTGAAATAACTTGTTTCCCTCCATACTCAAGCCCGTGATGAAGGAAATAAAGTTCTCTGAAATTTTGAAGTATCTACCCTTGAAATTAACATTTCTATCTTTCTAATTAGTAACAAATTACAGAGAGATATGTTTAATGACCCTGATTTGTTGTATCAAATATGTAAAACCACCAATATTGAGGGATTTTGAAAGGTCAACACTTTGTTTCATTGGGGTTGAAAATTGGTTCTACTCTACATGGTGTCCCTCCCATCATGGATGGAGTTGGTGGTAGATCTATTTCAGATCGGTGGTAGTAGAAATTAAGCCTTTTGAAAACAATTTGGGAGCCTAGATACTTGATTGCTACCCAGGATAAATCACATCTCATTTTTCCAACCATGTTCCTTAATATAGATTCCCTCTGGATTCAAGGAGAGGATTAAATAAAAATGAATAAATCTGATCAGATGGAAGTACCAAGGAGGGGATTTCCACACGTGCATAGGCCGCCATCTAAGTTGTAATGATGGGTTGGGTGGTAGCTTCATTAATGATGATAGAATGAGCTGCACATGGGGAGGTCCTTATCATCATGCCACTCACTATAGTTATTCATGTGAACACCTACATTAGCAAGTGCATCTGTGACACTATTTCCCTCCCTATACACATGTTGAATAATAATATTAAGACCAATACAAATCTTATTAGCTTCATTAATGAAATCACTAATGTTCCTATTGGGTGTTTGGGTTCCATTGAGGTTGTTAATGATATTCAAAGAATCCCCCTCCATAATGAGATTATTTACATTGAGAATCCTAGCCATTTTGATTCCCTAGAGAGTGGAAAGGGCCTCTATAAAGTGATTGGATTTCTTACCCATGGGGCATGCATAAGTAATAATTAGTTGAACCTATTGGTTTTTTATGATACCTCCTCCACCGGATGCCCCTGGGTTTCCTTTAGAGGCACCATAAAATTTTAACTTATGCCAACCATATTTTGGGGAATCCATTGAATAAGAGATTTGTCAATGTTAGGTAAGGAAATTGAAATCATTGAACATTAATATTCTAGGCCTTTAAGTATCTCTCCTCATCTTTAGGATATTGTGATTTTTTGGGGTTTGAACTTCAGGATGTTTTTTTTTCTACAACTGTAATTTCATTTAGAATACTTTTGATAGTTTTGTTGGTATCTCTAAATATAAGAGAGTTGCAAGCCTTCCAAATTCTCCAAATAGTATGAGGGAAGATGAGTCTCCAAAGCCTTCAAAGAAAATTATGTTTGAAAGGAGGATACCACTAAACCCAAGCCTATATGATGTCATCTAGGAAAGACCAAACAATACCAAACCTATTGAAAATAAGATTCCATAGAGCACCAACTACAGGGCAGTGCAAAAGAAGATGATGGATAGTTTCATTATCATTTTTACAGTGGTAACATCTATTAGGCATGGTGGATCCCCTTTTGATAAGGTTATCAATGGTTATAATGCTATTATTCGAACCACCCACAAGAAGTGGTTTATTTTCGGAGTGATTTATTTGAACTAGATCTTGCTCCAAAGAAAGTTGCAAATAGTTTCATTAACATACAATTGATAACCTGATCTCACCGTGTAGTTACCATCAAAAGAGTGAGACCATATAAATTCATCCTTGGCTTGTATTTGAATGATAGGGATATGCTTGAGAATGTTTTTAGGTCCAAAAGAAGATCCTTTTGATCTAGAATAACAAAATCTAGATCTCTCCAATGCAGTTTACCTTTAGTGTTCTGAATATATCTACCGACCTTCTTGTCCCAAGGATGTTGTAAGACTATTTTTGGTTGTTCTAATCCACACTATTGCTAAGATTGTGAAAATATTCCCATCTATCATCCCATAAATTTATGTTCTCATTTCCAAGAATCCATTTATAGCTTGATTGAAGGTCTTTCCATATCTTAACTAGATTGTTCCAAAATTTGAACCATTGGGATGAGCAACATTATTGAAGAAATCTTGGATGTTTCCTTGATTTAGGTATTTGGATTTAATAATATCTACCCAAGGATTTTCCTCCTTTATTAATCTCCATCCCATTTTTGAAACAAGTGCTATATTCATAGTCCCAATTTTCTTGATTCCAATACCGTTTCTTTTTCTGTCATTGCAAGCCTTATCCCAGGCTACCAAGTGAAATCTATTTTTCTCTTTTGTACCTATCCAAAGAAAGTTTTTTTGAATTCTCTCAATTTTCCCTGCAATGGAAGCATGAATGAAAAAGAGAGACATGATAGAAATAGGTATATTTTTAAGCATGCTTTTGATAAGATTAGAGGGTCTATCTTCCTCACCAAAAATGTTGTGTTATTTTTGCTTCTCCTTATGATTTTGCTTTCCTTTCCTTTTTCCTTGAGATTTGTTTTGTTATGACTAGGAAAATTTTTAGTTATTGGGCTTCTTGCCACCGGATGAGCTCCATTTGTATTCACTATACCAAAAATATTTAAATTCATGTCCCTTCTTGCCAAAAAAATAGACACTAATTCTATTAATTTTTCCCTTGTTAGATTTGTTGATTACTTTTCTTTTGGAATTACTTTGACAACTTTGTAAATTTTTCCCTTTCTATTATGAATTTACAACATGTTCCTCTTATTCTATTACTTTGTACATGGATAATTTTTGTTCCAATATGTTGACCAAATTCTTAAATGTTGGTGTTTTCCCCATGACATTAAAATTTGTCACATCGATCTTATAGGAGGGGTAGTTTGTGGTATAGGAATTGAGAATTGAGATTTAAATAATTGGCCCTCTATATACATGATTAAACATTGATAATAGGATCCTTTGAAACCACCACCCGACCAAGTCATGAATGGTCACCGGCCTCTTAGCCCCTACATATCCGTAATTGACATAAAAGGAGAGAATATATATGGTATGGTTATCATGATTAATTCATCTCATGGCTATATACTTTGATCACACCCTCTATATATCGAATGATCTTGGTCCCCAATCTCTTTATGGATTTTGGTAAATGGGATATAAGATCAATAACCTATCTATTTATTAGTGGTATTGAATAATTATGATCATGAAAAATCATGCGTGATAACTAATACAACTAAAAATGGTAGTTAAAACAACTAGAGACCAGGATTAGATCATATCTATTAGGTATAGTCATGGTCATGTCATTCTGTCACAATCATTCCATTAGCCACTCCATCAATCATTCTATCATATTATGTATCATTTAGTATGATAGATGCATTTATCACCCACTCTTGCAATGATAGGAGTGATGTCCTTAAAATTACAATATACCTTAAAAAAGGATTTCATTTTTCACCACTTTTCATTTTGAGACTATGTAGTTTACTTTGAAGGTAGAGAATGGTTTTCTAATTCTTAACCTAATACCCTGTGTTGAGATTATCCCACACTTCCTTGGATGATGTAACATCCTAACTAAGTAGTTTAAGCTCATATGAAACTCCACATAATACAATGAACTTGGCCTTTTGATCGACTTTGTCAAAATATCATTTCACAACATCATTTTTAGGTCTAACCAAGGATCCATCAATTACATTCCATATGTCTTCAAATTCAAGTTGTGTTCTAATTTTTTTGTTCCAAACAACATATTTTTATCCACTCAAAAAATTTGAATTTAGTAAAAATAAATTTGAAGCATTCATAACTATATGTTCAAAATGTGGGAGATAAGAGGGTTCATTATCACTTCAAAGAGGTACCCCTTTCTATATATTATCGAGATCATATACCAAACCTCTCTCTATATATACATCCTTTTATATACCCATTAGTACATGGAAGAATATCTTCCTCTCAATATACATAGTTATAAGTGAGAAATTCAGGATAGAGAGGGAGAGATGTTAACACATGTTGTATGTAGATAATATGTAAAAGGGATCTATCCGATCAATGACACGTATTTTATGATTAAACCAAACATCAAGATTTATGTTAAATGATAACATATTATTAGAAATAGAGGGAGGGAAAACAAGTACAAGTGTTCTTATTTATCCTTGATAATTTATAGGGGCAAATACCTAAATGTCATTGTTGTAGTTATGTTAGGCATTAGATGTAGCAGTTTAGCATGACAACATTCTCATAAAGCATAATCTAGAGAAACCATATATAACTAATGTTCAATGAGATCAAATGATTCCATGAGTGTGTTTTGGAACAATTACAATCTTTTTAGATAAGGTAAAAATGATTTGGTTTTGAAGGGAGTAAAAAACCTGTACTAAAAAGATGTTAGGTAGAAGAACACCCACCAAAAGATAGAACAAGGTGCCAAGTCAAACAAGCTTGACCAAAAGGAAACCTAAAGAAAAGCATGACCAAAGCAGGTCTACATAATTATACCATTTTTATAGTAATATAAAAACATAAGCCATGTATAAGATAAAATAAAAACTAGCACAATGCATTGAAAAAGGGTAGCCAAAGGGTCAACATCATTTCACTTTGTTGTGGGGAGCTCTGCTTTTGGTTCTTGCACTTGGGCCACTATCCATAACACCAACCATATCATCCTTCCATAAAATAATGATTTTTAAGGAGTCTTCTTAGTGTTGTCTTTGCCATGAGTATCCATGGGCTCTTCATCCTTTGAGCTACTCATCACCACCATCATATTCTCCTTACCCCCTCCACTTCAATCTTGGAAATTTGGTCTTACAGAATGGAAATCCTTTGTTCTTACATGAAAATTTCCACATCCAACTCACTAATCCTTTTGTTTTGCACCTCAATTTTGCATTGAAACTCCTTGACTTCCTGGATGAGGTTTTTGTTGACAAGGAGGATTATATCCATAGTGGATTTGGCCCTCAATAATCTAGCTTCCCAATCAACAAAATTTTGGTCTCTTTCCTTATTGGCTGAAATTTCCCCACGTTCCTTATCAACCTATTTCAAGTTGTAGGGAATATTAACAAAAATGTCATCCATATTATCCTACATCTCACATTTTTTTAAACGTTTAATTTTCATGGAAAGGGTTTCATTGTTAGAGTCCATATCACTATGGGCTGGAGGATGAGTGAGGATTAAGGGTTTATATTTTTGAAATAGTAACAAGATTAAACCTAATGTAGGGAATATCCACTTTGTCATTTTTGAAATCAGAGATAGAAGAGGTGAGGGATCTCAAGAGAAAATAGGGAAAACTCATAGCTTGATTTCTTCATAGGTAGTTGAGAATAGAGAGGTGATAGGAAATAATTTCCTAAACTTTCCTTCAAGGGTAAGGTATTTCATTACCACCATGAAACTATTTGACCATCGATCTAGTAGAAAAATTCTAGCAATGCCATCGTTATACATATGAATTCTCTCATTAGGGTGGATGAAAAAGTGGTAATTTCATACTTGTGCCTAATTTTATTTCGTTGAAAATTTTGAGGCCTTCTAAGGATAAGCTTGTGGATTTAACAATGGTCTCCTCGGTAACCAATGTCTCCATACCCCTCAAATTAAGACTCCCACCCTCCCAAGAATTTCCAAATTCAATTGCAAGTTGAGGGTCATTACCTTTAAGGTGCTTGATGTAGTTCAAAATCCACCTCTTCGTAGAATCCTTGACAGGGAAAATAAATATTAATATGGAGGTAAGTGGTTGGTTCAGTTCTTACTCTGTCACCTCCCATTCTAAGCCAAACCCACTACAAATTTTTGAAACATGGAAAAGTGAATCCACACACCTAGAATAGAAAAAATAAGCACAAAAATGGTTGATTTGTTCCCCTTCCCGAGAGATAATGGACCTTCCCATGGTACGATACATGTGATTCCTGGAGACCATCATTCCAAATCTTGTGAAGTCTTGTCATCATTAAATAGTTTTAAAATGTTTGGCCATGGTATTAGATCACCCTGCCACATCACCTTTTCTAACATGTTATTCCCATGATTGACTAATCCATATGTGGGTTTATTTCTTGACCTATAAATGTGATAAATATCCACTTTCTCAAATGATGTTAACAAATTCTTAGCCTCCATAATGATGTTATTTAATTTCCATCTAATGGCACTAATTTTTAGAGTTTTGAAAATGCATAGAGAATCACCTTCTATGAATAGAGATTTGATATTCATTGATATACATTATTCAATCCCCCATAACATAACCATTTCCTCAACGTAATTATTTAATGATTACCCAAAGGTCATGCATAGGATCTTATACATTCCCTAAATGATCTCTAATTAAAACTCCTCCCCAAAAAGCCCTTCCAAATGTTTAACAAATCCATCAAAGTTTAATTTGAAGCTGCCCTCAGGTGGATATTCCCACTTATACTATTTTTATTAGTACCCATATCTTTGTTATTATCCCTACTTGTGGGACTGAGATTCATGCCATTTAGAATGGATATTTTAAAGGCTAGGAATAGATTTGAGGATTTTTTTAATGATTTGTGAATTTTCTTTTAGAGCTTGACAAATTTTCCTAACAACACTTTTAATAATGGAAAATTGGTTAGAGAAAATTTAGTTGTTTCTCTCGAATCATATGTACCAGAGGATATGAGATAGAGCACATTTCCGAGCTATTTTGTAAAGCCATAATGAAAATATAAAAACCATTGTTCTTGAAGTAGAGAGACATCCCCAGAAGGACCAAATGAACCCTAAAAAAATCAAGAACAATAGAAAGATATGAAAAGCAAAAGTACATTCTAGAAATAGATGATTGGCATTTTCATCATAGTGTTTACACAAGTTGCATCTATTTATAATAATAAATTTCAACATGAGTTTATCCATAGTTAATATTTTATTTTGAACCACTTCCCAGAAGAAGAATTTTATTTTAGGGATGAGGTTTTTTCTCTATAGTTTCTTCCATTAAACATTAGATCGTATATGTTCAAAATTCATAAGGTAACATATTTAACCTTATAATTTCTTGAGTCCATGTCCCACCAAATAAATTCCTCATGAAATATTATATGAGGTACATGATATTCCTTTAGTTCCTAATTTATTACTTCAAAATGATGTTAAGGCCTTGTATAACTTGGGGGAGGTATTAATCGAACCCAACTTTTGTCCTCATTCCAATAGTTGTATAATGTTGGCATGTGGTCCTATAGGTGTTGTAATTGATGAAAAATAAAATTAATGACAAAGTAGATGATTTATTAGGGTCATATGATGTTGTGAATGGTGTTGGCATGCTAGTTAAGATGAGTTCATGATGATATAATGAGATTGATAAGGATTGGTTGTTATTGCAATCCCATTCGGAGTGTCTAGGTGATGCTACATGATGGAATGAGATTATTGGGTGCTTTAGAATTATTTTGGCATGATGGAGAGAAGTTTTGGATATTTCTTTGGCACTTACATTAGGTGCATGGTGTAGATATAGGTGATTGACTATGTTTTAGGTGCTCATTTGGAGCGGTGTATGCATGCTTTAGGAGGTGTGAGATTGAGTTTTGGAGCTATATGAGCTCATGAATTCATGTATTCAGGTGTATCATGGTATAACATGTATGTTTGGGTCATTTTTAGTGATTTCATGATGATTTATAGCATTCTTCTAGTTGACCCTAGCTTTTAAAATGTGAAATCCTAAGGGGTTCTATGCAAGTCTTAGTGTCTGAAGAGTTTGAGATATGATGATGACATTATGATGATTTGAGATGTTAGTGTGATGTGTCATGGTGCTTTGAGAAATTTTCAGGTTTCTAGGACGTGAATTTTGCAAGATATGTTAGTTTTGGTGAGAAAGGGTAAAAAACTAGTGCATTTCTAGCTCGAATTTGATCTTCCGATGCTCACCCTGAATTGTGTGATTTGATTGGGACCTTGTGGATTTCAGGTATGTTTATAAATTTAGTATATAAGGTTTAAAAAAATGAGGTCATTTCATTTTCATGTTTTTATGAACGAATGTTAATAAGGTAAACAACTTTTATGAGTGTGAAACTCTATATTGAAAGCGGTATGCAAGAGAAAATATTCCTAAGTGGCCATAATCGATTCCTAGTACATATTTGAATATTGGAACATGTAGAGGACTCATTAATATTTTTATAAAGGTTTGTTAGAGGTCATTTTTTTAGTGGGCCCAACTCAAACATGTTAGATTTTGAAGAAGTGTGTTTTGGGACAAGGTTTTCCAAAGGAGTAACATGCTAAATTGACATTGTGGAATGTATGTGAGTTTATATTGATTTCCAAATATTTTTAGGACATGTTCATGTAGTTACATGGTCAAATGAGCTCCATTCAGGTTGACTGGTCAAAGGGTAGTTTTGAGGCCATAAAAAGCAATGTTTAGTAAAGTGAGCATAAACGAGCTACCGAAGGAGTTTAGAGATCATTCAAGTTGTGTTGGAAATGTGTTTAAGATATATTTACAATGATATGATATTTATATCATGATTATGATATTTTTTTGGTTTTAAGGTCAATCTTTGGACAAGAATATTTTTTCCAGTGTAGGGTAGGACATGATTTGATGGAAGTTTTGAGTTGTTTGAAGAATGAGATGGATTAGGTGATGATTGCTATCACATATAATGTGAATAGGTATTAATTTGTCTTAAAATTAATCCATTTAGAGTTATTTATTGTTCCTATAAATGTTTTTATTTTCTTATTTTTGAAAAAATAATTTTGGGAAAGTTTATTTGGTGAAGACAAAAGTGACTGTGGTTTGAGAAGGTCTATGTTTCAAGACCTCTAACTTTATTAGAAGTGCTATAAAGATTATGGAATTTACATAAATTTGTTTCATAGCATGGTTTTTTTGTAATTTTTTGGTGGCACAATGAAGTTTCCGGGTCCCAAGGGTGTAAGAAACAACAAATTTGAGAAGAACAAAGAGTACTAGGCCCATTAAATGAAGTAATTTGATTGGTTGAGTTAAATTGCGATAATGTATGAATTTTTAATGTTATTTTAATCATGTTTAATGATTTATGGGTCATTAATAAGTATGGTTTTGATGATATGCAATTTTATCTTTGTGCTTATGGGGGTTTGAGCCATTTTTGGAACATGTAATGATGTTTTTAGCCATTCCTACATACTTGGATCACTTGTGACTATTATGATTTGAATTTGGGGTGTTTTTATGATGCATGGGTTGATCCAAATGAGGGAAAAAGTTTAATTTTGAATTTGAAATGAAGAGGAGCTTATAAAAGCATTGTTTTGGGTGCTTTTGCAAGCTAGTTGCATGAGAGTTGTGTGTGTGTGTGTGTGCAAGAAGTGTGTGTGTGTGTGTGTACCCAAAATTGTAAGGTGTGTGTCTGTGTCATGTGTGGTGTAATAAGTGCCCCAATGATGATACAGGTCTCCTCGCAAGGTGTTCGGGATCCGGAAAAGCCCTCGGAGTATGCGTTAACATCCCGCATGCCTCGCTTTGCCCCCGCGCCCTTTGTTTTTCCCTTTCTTTCCTCTTTCCTTGGCCTTTGACCTTGATGAAGAAAACCGCCGCCCTTCGTGAAGGATTGGTCACCTGCGCGTTTTCCAAGAAGTGCTTCTTTTGGCTTAGCGACCATTTATGAAATATCAACGCTTTACCAGCTTTTCTTGCCGACTTGAGCACGCATTTATGTTTTTGGTCCCCTGGAATAGTGTTTTTCTTTTGTTTAATGTTTAGGAGTTCAGTTTGGATTTGATCTCTGCATGTTTGGATTCCTATAAATGCATGGTTTGTGCACATGCAAATGGCCCCTGAATTTAGCTCTGAATTTTGCTCCAAAGTTTGTTTTGAATTTCTTGTTGCAGTAGATCTAGTTTTCTTTTGCTTAGAATTCTTAGATTTCTCATTGAGTGCTTTGGCTAGTATTGTGTTGCAGCTGGTAAGCCACATATCCAACTTGTGCAAGTGCAAACATTATTTGAGCCACCATTTTAACTCCAATTTTCATGTTTCAGTGCTATGGTCTTTTAGCTTGCTTAAGATTGGTAGCATAGGTTGTTACAGGTTTGTTTTAGCTTTGTGTTACTGTTGGTAAGCCACAGATCCAACTTGTGCAAACAGTATTACTGTTTTGGAGTAAAATAGTCTAAGGCAGCCATTGAGAAGTTCTGAGTTTTTCTCTTCATACGCACTTTTGGAGTTCGGATACTTTTGTTGCACGATTCGCAGTAGACCCCGCTAGGAATTGTATAGGCCAAGCTCTGTACTCTTGCGCCATCCCTCTCCTATCCGCACTCTATTCTGTCTGCATTCCAAAGGCTGTCCATTGATCCAAATACTTATTCCTGTTGATGCAAGCATTCCACGCTTTTCTGGATTCACGTGAGCACAAAGAACGTGGAGATCATACTGAGGGGACAAGAACACACACACCGTCGGATTCGCCACTGTTCTGCGAAATCCAGGTTCCATCTTTCAAAGTTTTAGTTAGAACTTATCAAATAAAGTAGTTAATCGCTTTATTTAAGTTATTTCCATTCTCGATATTGCCAGGGAAGTTGTGGGGATTGATAGTTTCTGAGAAACTATGATTCATTCCTCACTTCTGAGGTAGGATCGAAGAATCTTGCAGATAGATTAGTTATTTCGTTGTTTAGAATAGATATACGAAATTGCACAGACAAATAGCTACACTCGGCTATTTTGTTTGTTTTACGTTGTTAGTTTAGTTATCAATTCTAAATATTTTAAATAGCTGCTTTCTTATAAATTGCCAGAAAATACAAAAAAAGAAATTATATATGTTAGAAGTACACTTAGTTTTTACTTTATTATAGTTTGTCTCATTTCCGCTTTTGCATGACAATTACGGGACCCAGGGAGCCCAGGGAATACATTTTCGAGCCAATTGTGCCCCAGCCCAATACCGTAGTAGCAATAACTGACATTGACCAAAACCTTAGGATACAAGTCTTCCAAACAACAACAGACTTCCAACAGATCAGGATACAGTTGAGAGGGTTAAACATCGAAGACGACCAAGCGCATCTATTTTGGTCAAATCAGCCAAATTACAGATTACCCTAGAAAATACCCACATGACTGTAGAAGGGCTCAAAAAAGAACAAACATTCGGGTGTGATCCTTTAGTTCCATGACCCAATGATAGGAGACACCCTAGTAGATATAGATACCGACTTAAGAATCCAAGTTGCGAGAACGCCCGTAAGTAATAATGGATTCGAGAAGATCGCATGTTTGTTGGTTCTAAACATAGAAGCTGAAAAGGCTTACGACTACTGGATACTAGGGATCAGAACTTGATCTCCCGTATGACCATAACGGGACCGCAACAACCAAGAGTCTATGGTTGTGATCCCCAGATCCCACAGCCCAACGAACCCACGAGTCAGTTAGATATAAACACTGGCCTTCGTACATTAGTATTTCAGTCTACTCCGATTCCACCTCTCATCATTCAACAGTTATCCCTACTAGACACAACAGCTAACAAAGCTAGAGAATTTTGGACTAGGCCAGAGAATCGTCCATAGAATCGACCATATTTACCATATGACCCTATCAGGAGAAATACACGAAACCATCCCGGGTCATTTTCCACGCATCCCACAACCCATGCACGATCGAATCACGCGAATTGATTGGAGCCTTGAGCGATCAAATATCCTCGATCGATCTATCACACCAGTCCAAGTTAGAAGGGCCTTCTTTGCCTTAGATTCGCAAATACCATTAGTGCGTGTCCAAGACATTAGACTGCCTGACTAGTTTGTCTGCGCATTCTACCCCCACCGGCTGTCTCGGCACGACCTCGGGAGGTCGGGTACGCGGAAGAGTCACGTGTTGATTCCCACGCTCACCTGTCGCTTTTAGACGTACGGTGACCTAGGTGAAACTTTTTTAGGTGTGTGAGAATGAATTAATATTTGATCGGTGTGTGATAGGTCAAGGAATATCAAAAGCATGTGCGCATATGTTTGAAGCTTGAGAAATGAAGAAAGTGATTGTTTGTGAAGGATTGGACACCTAGGGTTTGAAGAAGTGCAAGCTGAATACTTAGTCTCCATCATTTATGGAAGAAAAAAATTAGACATCGAGATCTTGGTAAGGTGGTTTAGTGGGTACTTAATCATCTTGGGGGTTGTTTCCTCCTTGTGGAGTTGGTGCTTCACAACATTAGGGTTTGATGCTCTTTGTAGGGTTATAGCTCTACTAAACAAGGGGTTGGTGCTCCTTGTGGGGTTGGTAGGTCACTACATTTGAAAAATATGAATAAAAAGATTGTGTTTTAGTGGGTTTTATTCCCCTTGAGGGTTTCTCATTTATATCTTGTTTTCTTGCATTGATACTATGTTTCATGGTTTCTTGAATATTTGATATTTGATGATGTGCATGCATTAATAATTGGATAAGTGAATTTGTGGCTGATTGATTAATTTGAAATCTGATTTAAATTTTTTATAAGGATTGATTCACCCCTCCCTCAACTTAATGTACTTCTAATAATTGGTATCGAGAGAAGGTACTTTTGGATAAGTTTGATAACTTTAAAGAAAATCCTTGAAGCACAATATGGTGAGAAGTATATTCATTGACAAAGCACCAATGTTTGATGGTGTGAACTATGCATTTTGGATATTGAGGATGAAGTCCTATATCATGGCTCAAGGGTTTGATGTTTGGAATAATGTGGAGTAGGACTATACTCCTCCTACCACCTCTCCAACAACTGAGGAGGAAAAGAGGGCTTACACTAATAATTATAAATATTTTAATGCCATCATAAGTGGTCTTAGAGAAGTAGAGATGGGAGAAGTGATGCATTACAAATAAGAAAAGGAATATTGGGGAAAATTTCAAGTTCTCTATGAAGGATACTCAAAGGTAAGGATTGTAAAACTTCAAACATTTAGAAATCAGTTTGAATCTCTTAAGATGAATGATGATGAGTCCATTGTAGCAAATCTTCTTGGAGTTTACAAGATTGCTAATAACATAAAATTTAGGGTTAGGAGAAGAAGTGAATAAAGGGTTAGGAGAAGAAGTGAAATAATTAGTTGTTTAAAAGGTGATGAGATATTTAACTTCTAAATTTTACTCCAAAGTTTCTACCATAGAAGAAGCTAAGGATTTGACTCGAGTGAAGATGATCTACATGGCACTTTAAAAGCCTATGAGATGAGGGTAATTGATTCTAAACCAACTAAGAAAGAGATATCCTTAAAAATGGAGGATATGGCTAAGGACAAAAATATCAAATATGAGGATACCACCTTAGAGATTTATGATGAAGAGCTATTTTCCATGGTTGTTAAAATAATGACACTTAGAATTTGGTAAGTACAAGGGTAAACTTCCTTTTAAATGTTTTACATGTGGTAAAGTAGGTTTTTTTGTGCTAAGTTTCCTCATAGGCATGATAATAAAAGAAATGATGAACATGATAGTGATCATGAGAAGAAAAATCAGAAGTATGTCAAAAAAAAGAAAGGGTTCAAGAAGAAGAATAAATAGAGTCTATATACTACAAAATAGGTTCCTCTAATGCAAGTAGTGAAGTTGATAGATCTGATTCACAGATTGAATCTGATCACAATGGTGTAGGAAATGAGGTTCTCTTCATGAAAAAGTAATCTATGATATCCTCTTGTGGTGGATCCACTTTGTGGGGTGATATTTCACTTGATCCTTGCAAATAAAATGAAGGAGGAGATGATGATTTAAGTCTTGAGTTGACATGTGTCCAATCTGAACTTGAACATACTGAAAATAATAACAAGAAGTTGACTTCACAAGTCAAAGAGTATGAAGCAAGGATACAAGAGCTTGAAGGGAAACATTGGGCCATTTATGAGAAACTTGAGGAATCAGTGAGAAGGTTAGAGCTACAAATGAGTAACATGAATCTCAATCTGTAATATAAAGAGGAAGATGTGATAGTTCTCCAAAAGGAACTCTCAAATACTGAAAATAAGATGAAATCCTATCAAAATTTTGAAGAAAGTGCTAAGGTTCTTGATAGTCTCTCTTGAGAAATTAGAAAATTACAGTGTGAAAAGGTTGGTTTGGGCTTCAAATATGAAGGCAAAAACAACAAGGTGAAGAAAGAAGACATGATTTCATGCAAGGAAGTAGGAGAACCAAGCATCAAGGAAGGAAAGAAGGAGATGTATATTGTAGTCACAAAATCATGCACTTTAGTAATTATTTAGCCCGGTCTCATTCTACTATTTAGAAAGTTGTTAAGTGAAGTAAGTACTAATTAATCCCACCTTTAGGCCATCTTTGTTTATCTTTTGTTTCATCATTCTCACACATTTTTATATATAACCCCATATATTTTAGAACTTCGCCATCATGTTAGCCTAAACCAGGGTGCCCAAACTATCTTGATCGGACACTGCTGGACCCCAGGCACCCCAATATTTTTTAAATTTCCCACCTCTTTTGAGCTCTTTCTATCCATATTTCATCCGTATATTTTTCCTAGTTGACCATGTCGGGATTAATTACGAAATAAGAGAAAGAGAACCCTATAAATATAAAGTTATGAGACCATATTGAGGGTCCTAGTGTCACTTACTAATATCACTCCATATAGAGTTGCATCTATTACATCACATGCATCCACATACTTCCATACATCAAGGCTAGGAGATGTGCATCAACACTCACTTCATAGGGGAAGGAATTCTATTCTATTCCATGCACAAATACTATTACATTTTTTACATTTAGTTATTTCAAGCTACTTCACAAAGTGTGATTGACACAAAGAGCACCTAGGGCATGACATGTACACACACAAAAAAATTACATTTGGGTCCGAAATGTAGTGAAACATCAATTTAGTTAGCCCATTATTGTGGCAAGTGAGGTTAGTCGAAACCATTCATTTGCATATTTTTTTAGGGTTATGATATTTCTCATCTGTTACAGGTCTTAAAATTCATCTTGCTATATTCGACACATTTGACACAATTCGGTGAATGCAGTGCGATAGGTAGTGAAGGTTACAAAGCATCTTTTGACCCAGAAAAGAACTAGGTTCTGAGCTTTTTTAGAGACCAAGTCATCTATACTACCATACTAGGTCACCCCGGGCACCCCAATACCCTCCAGGCACTCCAAATCTGCTCGAGATCTTCCAAATTCACTCTTTTTGGGACCTTTGTGTAGTCATTCCAACTTCTGTATTTTCTTGTCAGACCTGTGACACCCTACAACAGTCATCCACAATCACTTGAGTTCATTCCTTACCTTCCTCTTGCATATTAGGGTTTTATTTCTACTAGTTCAATCATTTTAATCATTTTAGTCACTTCATATTAATTTAGTGCATTTATTTATAGAATTTTTCGTCTTAGATTATATTAACTATTATTACACCCCCATTTTAAGGTAATTTTAGTTAATCACATATCAAGGACATTGATAAAATCAAGCAAATTAGGCAACCCAATGATTTAAGGTATGAAAGATATTTTAATGGTTTTTTCTATACATGTAATTCATTTGGTCATAGGGATGAGGATTTAAGAAGGCCTCTAGAGATACTTAGCCATGTAAAGAAAGTAGAAATGATCATGCTAAAGATGTTATATGCTACAAGTGTAATGAGGTAGGCCATATTGCTAGTACTTGTGTGAATGTTGCATCTAGTCATGTTGATGACTTCAAGAAAATAAGTACAATGTGGTTTGCTTTAGTTGTTAAAGATCTGGTCATGCTGATAGGAAGCTGTTATCAAGGCTATTCAAGTCATAACATTAGATCTTGGATCATAGAGTGCAAGCCTATGGAGTTCAAAGACCTAGAGTGTATGAAAATGGTCCTAGAAGGACTTGGGAACCAAGAAGAGATCACATTGTTCCTCCAAGAGTAGTTGATGATGGAATGAAGGGTAAAACATAGGAGTTTGATAAAAAGAGAGAGGATGAAGGAGTTTTACAGGTGCCCAAGAAGTCTTGGGACCTCATCAAGACCTTATTTTAGGTCTTCTTGGTGTTTATATACCTTCACTATGCTTCTTGGAGGTATATCAATGCATATGAAGCATTGGTGTAAGGGGAGTTGTCTGATTCAATATGTGTCTCCTCCATAAGGTCAAGGTATGTCATTTAAGCTCTTGTTCATAGTCTTGTTGGTTCATGGTGATTTTTTTTGTGTGAGAAGTCACGATCTATGTTTGGGTGGTCATAAGAAGTCATGTATGTGTTCTTAAAGTCTGAGTGTTGCATTCTCATGATGCACTATCAAGTTTGAGGTGTCTTAGGAAGTGTAAGAGTCATGTTGTCAACTTTAAGAATTCTGTCATATCTTTATATTCATATGAAGATATTTATTTGATCTGTGTTAGTTGCATGTCATGGTTGAAAGGAGTATGTGGTATGTGAGAAGCTTGGGGACAAAGTATGTGTCTTATTGATGTCACAAGGTCAGTCATGTGTTTATATGAAAAATATTGAGCATGTTTATGAGTCCTTAGTGTGCTTGAAGCTATGAAGGTGTCACCAAAGTGGTAAAAGGTCATCTTAAGTTTCTGAATATTCATTCTCCTTAAAGGTATTGTAATGTCATTTCAAGTGTCTAAGCATCAAGTATGGGTTTGTGTGTCATTGGGTCTTATGTCATATGCTTTCAAGGTTGTGAATATACCTATGAACCTCCTTTGTGATGATGGTCGGTGTGATCAAGTAATGACTTGATCGGTATATTGCTTCTAGAAGGACTATGGCCAAGACATGATCAAATCAAGTTTTAGTGTGCACTAGTTAGATAACATTACTCCTCATTCATTATAAAATATGCTTAGAGAGTTAGAAGGGATATTCTCAACATGTATGATCAATTTCTTGAGGTCAAAAGAGAAATTTTGTGTATTTGAGTACTTATCTACCCTAGGATGTGTTTTCACAGTGTTGTTGAGTGGTATTAATGGAAAGTGGTTCTTGAAGGAAAAATGATGGTGTTTTGGGATAAAATTTTGTGCATATCATCTTGACAAGGAGGGATAAAGTATTTAATATGTTTTAGGTCCCGAGGTTGTCTACATTTCCAGGAATTTATGACAATGTTGAAAGTTGACTATGTATTAAAGACCTAATTTGAATTAGGTATTCTTGCAATTGGGAATGACTCTTTTGGAATGATCTCTCAAGGTTGTTGATGGAAGTTTTCTAGCTAAATGGGTGTCTACATCAGGTAAGAAATCATCATACTTGCTTGTATATCAAAATTTATGTATGCTTCTTAATGTTCCTGGGCTAGAAGACGCGTGTGAATGAGTAAGTTTAGCATATAGAGCTTATAGTGGAATCTCGAGTTTTGTTGACATAGAAAGATGTGTTGAAGGCTTCTTATGGACATTTGATGGTCAAGAACATAATAAAGTACATTTAGACCTTTTTTTGAGTCATGGAACCCACTTGAAGCGGTGATGAAGAAAGTTGTTAAAGGATACAAGCTTAGTGAGCTCAGATTGAACATAAGCCCCTACATGTATGGGTTTTAGCATTTTACATTCTTTGATAAGTCTAAGATCTTATAAAGAGGATATATGGTTACATGAAGTGGTTTTAAGAATTTTTGTTATACAATAAAGTACCCTTTGTGCTTTAGTTTCTCTATGTGCAAGAGTGATGATAACTATATCCTCAAGATGGATTGCTATAGGATCATGACTTTAAGGAAGAGGCAAATAATTTTACATCTTTAGGTAAGAGGTCAGTTGAAATGATAATTTAACTAATCTATTCAGCTTCACCAAAGGCATTAATTGAAGGGGAAAGAGTATCAAAAGGATAAGACCAAGTTCACAATGAGCACTTAGAGGTAAAGATATAGCGTCTGAAATGTGCACAGGGTATGTTTGTGGGGTAAAGTAGGTTGAATCTCAAATGTGTATGGTGATGAGAAAGAGGATGATAATATTAGTTAGTATGATGATTTGTTTCTCTTTATGAGGTATTAAGCATGTCACAAGTTTAGTATAAGCAAGACGAAAATTTTTAGTGTTCCTTAGGCTCTGTAGATGCTCAATAATGGTAGTTTGGTAATGTTTTTGAGCATGGTTTATTATCTACATAACATCATAAGAGTCTTGGACTCATATGACTGATTTGAAAAGATTGTATGCACCTAAAAGATATGTACATCAAAGGAAAATCTTGTGACATCTTCGTTGAGAAATGCGAGGTTAGATTGATAAACATGAAAATGTTGTCATTATATAAAGATATGGAAAGATGTTGTTACTAGAGCTGGGGTGATGAAGTGCATATGTTCCTAAAATATCTCCTTGTTAAAAATGTGCATCTAGAAGATTATATGAGTGATCTCAAGCCATAAAAGGTATGAAGTAATTGTTTAAGTCAATATTTGGTTGTTTTCGGTTCATAAAAGCATGATCTTAGTCAATTATGACTTTTGAAGTTGTTGAAGTCAAAAGTTGTTTAGGGTTGAGAAAAAATGTCTCAAGTGATTTCTTGGAAAGAACTCAAGGCGAGTCATTAAATTTTGTGCCTTTGAGATAGATATGGTGGTATAGAGTCTAGGGGAGAGTGTTGTTTTAATGGGTCAAAATATGAATGACATGTTGTAGTGTGACAAATTTGATTGAAAATGCATTGAGAAGATTGATTAGGGATCTTAGTCCCAAGTATGGTTGAAGAGCAAGAATGTGCATGGTAATACTAGCCTTATGCTTAGAAATGTTGGTTTATGGTCAAGAAAGGTGATATGATGTTTTTGACATTATTGGCATGTTCCAAGGTGTGCATGGCACAAATGTCATCTACTTCTGATGCTCTAATGAAGGCAAAAACAAGGTTTAAGGTGAAAATAGTTGATTTTTCATGCCTAGATGGTGGAATATGATGTCTTGGATCCAAATAAGGTAAGATGATGCTTCATTTATGATTTATTGATGATGTTCAGATGTTGTAGATGCTTGGCCCAAGGGGGAGCATGGTGATTGCATGCTTACAAAGAAGGAAAAATTAGTTTTTAGTGAAAATTTCAAGGTCTTGTGCTTGAATGAGATCTTTGGTTGATGTTTCTAACAAAATCATGATGATATGAAGCTGTGGGAGATGAATATTATGTAGGTAAAATATGCCTTTTTCATTAATGTAAAAAGGGGGAGAATTTGAGGTAGTTTTCCATTAATGAAAAGGGGATATTGTTGGCATGTGGTCCTATAGGTGTTGTAATTGATGTAAAACCACATTAATCACAAATTTTATGATGGATTAGGGTTAGATGCTTGTATGGATGGTTTTTGCATGATGTTTCAGATGACTTCATGATGATACATTGAGATTTAATGAAGATTACTTGATCTTGCAAGCCCATTCAGGTGCCTAGGTGATGCTACATGATGGTATGATCTTCTTGGATGCTTGAGAAGTATGTTGGTATGATGGAGAGAAGTTTTGGAGAGTTATTGGGCACTTACATCAGGTGCATGGTATAGATACATGTGATTGGATATGTTTCGTGTGCTCATTTGGAGCGGTATGAATGCTAGGAGGTGTGAGATTTAATTTTGGAGCTATGAGCTCATGAATGCATGTATTCAGGTGTATAATTATATACTAGGCATGTTTGGGTCATTTTAAGTGATTGTGATGATGAATTATAACATTTTTCCAATTGACCCCTAACTTCTATGTGAAACCCTAAGGGTTTGCTTATGAAATCTTAATGTCTAGATATTTGGAGGTATGGTGATGAAATTCTGATGATTGGATATGTTAGTGTGATGTGTCATGGTGCTTTGAGAAAAATTTCAGGTTGCTAGGATGTGAATTTTGCAAGATATGTCAGTTTTGGTGAGAAAGGGTAAAGAACTAGTGCATTTCTAGCTCAAATTTGATCTTCTGATGCTCACCTTGAATTGTGTGATTTTCATGGGATATTTTGGGTTTCAAATATGTTTATGAATTTATTCTAGAAGGTTTCAAAAATATAATTATGTTAATTCATCGTCACATTTTATGAGCAAAATGTTAAGAAGGTAAACTACTTTTTATGAGTGTGAAACCCTAGCTTGAAAGTGATATGCAAGAAAATATTCCTAAGTGGCTAGAATTTATTCATAGTGCATGGCTGATAATTGGAACATATATATGACTCATTCATATTTCCATAAAGGTATGGTATAGGTCATGGTGAGTACAGTCAATTTTGAAGAAGTTGTTTTGGGACAAGTTTGTCCAAAGGAGTAGCATGCTAAATTGAAATTGTGGAATTTATGTGAGTTTATATTGATGTATAAAGAGGTTTAAGGACATGTTGATGTAGTTACATGGTCAAATGAGCTCCATTTAGGTTGACTGGTCAAAGGGCAATTTTGAGGCCATAAAAAGAAGTGTTCATAAAGTGAGCATAAACTGGAGCTATAGGTGGAGTTTGGAGATGATTCAAGTTTTTTGGAAAGAGGAGTTATATGTATTTATAGTGATATGAGTTTTGTATCATGATGATGATATTTTATGTTGTTTCTAGGTATATCTTTGGAAAATAATATTTTTACTAGTGTAAGGCATGAAATGATATGTTGGAAGTTTTGAGTTGTTTAAAGAATGAGATGGATTAGGTGATGCTTTATATCACCTGAAATTTGAATATCGATTAATTTTTCATCCAATGAATCCATTTATAGGTCTTGAATGTTCCTAGAAATGTTTTTATCATCTGATATTTGAAAACAAATTTTTGGGTAGGGTGATTTAGTGAAGACAAAAGTGGTTGTGGTTTGAGCAGGTGAGTGTTTCAAGGATTATAAATTTCTTAGAAGTGTTCTACAGGTTCTTGAATTTCCATCAAGTGGCTACATGACATGGTTTGGTTTTTTTGAAGTGTTTTTGTGGCATAATGAAGTTTCTAGAATCATGAAGGGTTTAAGAAATAATAATTCGGAGAAGAACAAAGAGTATTGGGCCCATGAAATGAAATAATTTGATTTGTGAAGCTCAATTATGGAAATTTATGAAAATTAAATTTTATTTTAAGAATGTATAATGATTTTTGGTAATGAATAATTATGGCTTTGATGTTAGGGAATTTTTATCTTTATGCCCATGGGGTTTTAAACCATTTTGGAACATGAAATGATGTTTTTATCTAGCCCAAACTACTTGGGTAACTTATGAATATTAGGATTTGAATTTGGGGCATTTTCATGATACATGGATTGATCCAAAGAAGGTAAATATTTTGAGTTTGAATTTGAAATGAAGATGAGCTTATAAAAACATTTTTGGGGTGCTTTTGCAAGCTAGTTGAGTGAGAGTTGTGTGCGTGCGAAGTGAGACCTAGGTGAAGTTGTTTTGTAGGTGTGTGAGAATGAATTGAGATGATATTAGGTATGTGACAGGTCAACGAATATCATAAAACATGTGTGTATGTGTTTAAAGCTTGAGATGTGAAGAAAGTGATTGTTTGTGAAGGATTGGACACCTAGGGTTTGAGTGAGGGTTTGAAGAAGTGCGAGCTGAATAATTGGTCTCCATTAGTTATGGAAGAAACAAATCAGATATCAGGTATTCATAAGGTGTTTGAGTGGGTTCTTAACCATCTTGGGGGTAATAGCCTCCTTGTGTAGTTGGTGCTTCATAAAATTAGGAGTTGGTGCTCCTTGTAGGGTTTGTAGCTCTACTAAAATAGGTATTGGTTCTCCTTGTGCGGATGACGCCTCACTAAATTTGAAACATATCAATAAAAATATTGTGTTTTAGTGGGTTTTCTTCCCTTAAGGTTTCCCACTTATATCTTGTCTTCTTGTGTTGATACCATGTTTCATGGTTGTCGATGAGTGCATTATTTGGCTCATTTATATCATTTCTATGGCTAATAAATTGTCATTTAGTTATGATTTTCTAATGCATGGGGATATTTTGTATAGTTTTATCTTAGTGATTTTGATGCATTTTACTTTCTTTTGTTCATGCAACTTGATTACTGTATAACCTCCTACTAATTGTCTTTGTGAGGGAAATGTGATGATGTGTGCAGGGAAATGATGAACGTTTATTGCCGATGCAATTAAGAAGTTTGAGTTTGGAGCTAGAATGTGGGAGTGGAAGAATTTTTCCACCCATCGACCTATAAGTATGGGACTTGTTTCTAACAGTCCCATAGGAATTTATGAGTCTTGGTTAATGTTGATTAGTGGGAGATGTTAGTGCCGCCTATTATGGTGAATTTTGTAACTGTTTGTGTCTATATAAAGAAACCTTCTTAAGAACATGATAGTAGTTGTTATTTTTATATACTTTGCAATATATAGCTAGTGGTATTTAGAAATCTTCTTTTCATGTATTGGATATGTTATGAACTTATTTAAATTAATATAAGTAAGCGTCATTTTGAGGATCTAAAGCTATTGAGATTTCCTCTTTCCCAAGGGAGAGAAAGGGCCCACTCGACCAAGGAGACATGAGGCTATTTACATTTACATACACATCTAGTTTTCTGATAAGTTTCACTACAATCTCTATTTCAGTATGTCTCTACTTTAGTATGTTTCATGCAATCTCAGTTTGAATGTATTTTATTTTCCTATTGGAATTTCTATTCAGAACGTGTGTTTCCTTTTATACAAAGTTTAAATTAGCATATGATTTTACTTCTACTGATTCTTAGTTATGAGTGTGTAATTTTAATTCTATTCTTTCAAATTTTGTGTGTGCATTTCCATTTAATTTAGAAGTATAGATTTTAAACTTTATTTCATTGCAAAAACTAAATTCTTTAGATTTAAATTGATTAGTAAATAAATAACTTAGAAAGATCTCATAATAACCCCCAATAGAAAACCCAATAGGATAATCTGGTTACATAAAGACCCATTGCATACGACCTAGGACATAGCTCCGGTTTATAATGACATTAACAAAAGATTTAGTTAGTTAAATAATTAGAGAATACAACGACCCATCATTTTTGGCACCAATGTTGGGATATCATAGCACACCACATCATTTTCCTCACTTCACATGCTATGAGTGTTAATGAAATTCACATATTTAAGCAATAGAAGTCTTGAGCCTTGTTTCAATAACCAATCTTGATGCATAGGCCACGGGATGAAAAAGGAGATTTACACCATGAAAAATCCAACAAATATCTCCAAATAGAATACACGAAGAGAACACTGAGAGTGAAACTGACTCCAATACAATACCTAGAAACATTTTTGAGCATCTTGCATCCTCCAACCATCACTCGAAATGGGGACCATGGGAATAATGGAGACCGACCCTTGGGTAGAACCTTCACTTATCCCATTGTCTTGGATGAGGATGAGGATGCACCCATGAAAAAAATCTCACCATCCATCCTCCCTATTTTTCAAGGCATGTCTATGGAAGACCCCGATTAGTTCTTGTTTGAGTTAAAAATTCTTTTCCAAACCTATGACTACAGAACCAATAATCAAAAACTCAAACTCTTTCCTTCCACTCTCAAAGACTCTGTTATGAGATGGTTCATGGGGTTGTCCTCTAACTCCATTTATTCTTGGGAATCCATGGAGACAACCTTTTTGGATAAATACAAAGACTAATGTAGGGGAAGGGATAGGAAAGAAGAGTTATTCCAGATATGTCAAAAAGAAGATGAAAATCTAGAGGATTATCTAGATAGATTTCTCTTTCTTCATCGATGGAGCGGTTATGAGTTACATGCAGACATAACTAAGTCAATTTTCCCTAAAGGACTTGATGAGGAAAACAAATATTCCCTCTATCTTATGTGATGAGGAGACGTGCATAAACTTAATATGGAACAAATCACTGAGCTATGCGAAGTTACTCTAGAACATGAGGGGGTATAAGGAAGAGAAAAACATCCAAGCTTGCCCTAGGTACCTCTAAACTTTTGGAGGAAATGTATAACATGAAAATGAACATTTTTTACAATTAACATCAACCATAGATGGGATTAAAGTCAAAACAAGTGCTTCCAAAGAACCTCTGGACATATATTGCCTTTAGTGTAGGAAGATACATCCCTTGAGAGAATGTCATTTGCCGTGTTTTAAAGAAGTTGGCTCTTCTCTAGTTTTTAGGAGTAGGTTTAGAAAAAGCATGTAAATGACTGAAATAAATAGGCGATGCACCAAATTTAAAAGAGAAATGACAAAATATCTGAGATCTTTATCAAGAATAGTTGAAGGGCTAAACAACACGATCTACTACTCTGATAACACAAAAATACTAGGAACTGAAATGATTAATAATAAACGAAACAAGGAAATTCTAAGGGCATCAAGCACGATGAATTTCCTGACTCATTTAGAACTACCTTTCATAAAAGAAATGAAAGTTCAAAACATATGAAAATCCAATTTGCACATAGAATAAGAACTCTTTATTCATATAGAGAAAGGGTACATAAGGCCCATGAAAGCACATATTACACTTCTCTTCTATGACAGAGGCTTACTAAGGCTAGATAAAACATACAGAACTCTTTTTTCTCCTCCCTTTTCTTTGGCTCAAAATTCCCTCCTTTTTTTTTTCTTGTATCTCACCTCCTTTTATAGGAAACATTTTTCCTCTGTCACTTTCAGCTACCACCCTTTTCCTTTCAATTTTGATAAGGCCTTGCACTTATCCTTCTGGCTCCTACCCCTAGTATTTTAAATGCAACACCACCACTTTCTTCCCTATTAATTCGGATATTTGACCTTCATGGTTTTGGAATAAATATTTCATCCCTTTATAGAAATCCATGCATCTACTCCTTCTTGGTATTTCCACTGAGTCCCTGTCTGATTAGACTCCTCATTTGGGCCACGTGGAGGGCTCGCGCTCACTTAGGGTCCTCCTTCCTTTTGGGCTATATCAAACATGCATCGATAGACACATGGAGTGTCTACGTGTGAGTTTGAGAACCCGCTTGAATGCTCAAAGTTGGGGATGCACCTATGAGACACGTGGAGACCGCCGCAGCATTTCATACTTAGTCATTACTAGCTTTTGATCAACCAAGAGGGCATCTAGAGTCTGGGGACAAAATACTTAACAAAAGAGTCATAACAAAATAATATAATCAGTTTGGTGACTCACCAAGGGACTCCATGCCTGCCATGGAAGAATCTGATATCTCATGCCTTCCCAAAATTTCAAAAATTATGGCTAACCATAGGTCATTTAGAGCATTCACAAAGAAGCCTGATATCCAAGCCATTCTTCTTCCATCGGGTAGGTTCTTCACTAGCAAGGCTTGAAAAGCTCGGTCCAACTCAATTATCTCCCTGTGGGAGAAACCTTGAAGGCTCTGCATGACCACATGCAAGTGGAACTCTAGTTGTATGATAGGATTAATGATGGCCTCGACCTCAACGACACTAGGAGTCTTCCTTCAAAGACTAGAAAATCATCTTGTCTTGGTGCTTAGCGATCGAAGAGTCATTGAATTTGGTCTTTGGATAAGACCGTAGACTCATCTAGGGAAGGGAGAGGGGAAACCAAGCTATACTAATTCATTGATATTCTATTTTCTTTCCCTCATACCCTGCAAAGCAGTGTGCCAAAGAGATTCTGACATTTGACAGAAGCTTTGTCACAACTCAAAATCTCATTGATCTTTTCCACCATCAACCACCTATCGATGATTCCTGCATTCTAAAGAGTGAGATCTGAGGCATCGTAGAGTTTCTAAATCAGATTTTTGACTCTTGGACCTTGGCGATAAGGCATTGTTGATGGTAGAGACTACACTTTCTACCCTAGAGCACAATTCCTGTGCATTGGATATAAATCCGAGCATCGGGGCTAGATTTTCAGGTAGTGGTGGTGATCCTGTCACAACATGAGGCATATAGACCTTGTACTAATGATACAATTCCAGCTTTCTAGATTCTTGACCCAATTGGTTAGTCAAGTCCTTGACCATTTTATCAAAAGATTTTAACTTGGCCTAAAGGCCATCCTTTTCCTGTGAAAGTGAATTAACCAGGGCCTCGGCGGTGGTGAGCTTAGCTACCAGAGATTTTTCCTCTACTTGAGAAGCCATGAGGGCTTGCTTGGTCGATGTGTCCCTTAACTCCCTCTTGAGCTTGGTCTACCTCTCTGTCCTTGGCCTTAAGCTCAGCCATATGCGCCCCCTTGCTATAGCTTCTACCTTTTGGAGGCTAGCCTGCATCTTTTTCAGCTGATTGTTGAGCTTCAAATAGTCGGTAGTGACTACCACCGCCACCATTTCATTCATCAACTCAACTTTTCCCGAGGCCGAATTCAGTGAGGTCCACTACGATAGCGCTAATGGAATAGTCATCATGGCACATTTGTTCCATGGGCTTAGATACCTGAGGGACAAGGTGAGCAATGGTTAAGGAGCCCTATTGATGATCATACAGGGATCAAACCTACTTAGTTGATAGAGCCGCCATCTCCTTCTTTCTCTTCTTTGATCTCCTTTGATCTCGGGCCACCTTGGCGGCCTCTGCTTGGCTCCAAAACTCAGAAGGAGAAGAGACCATCCCTCCCACAAATGGGAAACTAGGTGGCAGGCCATATGGAATAGTCACTGTGATTGAGATACTACAGATACTAGGGTTGAAGAAGGGGGCATGATAATGCGAGGTGAGAAGCTCGGGATGGCAGTAGGGTACCACGGAAGTAGAGGAGCACTAGGTGGAGGAAGAGGCTGGGATGTAGTGATAGACTAAAGGATTCCTTCTAAATGGGAAGGTGGAGGTGGAAGCATTACAGAGAGTGGAGCCTCAAGTGGTGGGCTTCAGAATCATGATTGATTTTAGCTTCTTATGGGCTGGGTAGGAGAGAGAGACTCTCCCTCTACTGTAGCTTCTAAGAGCTCGGGGGATGGAGAAATTTGAGGAGTCTGAAGAGGAGTGACCGATGAAGGTACCTCAGGTATCCATTGTAGCTCGGAGGACCCCATGGTTGACCTGAGAGGTTGCTCAGAAGTGAGGACAAGTATATCCTCACTGTCTACATCGGAGTCATGCTCCATCCCACTTATCCTCCTAGGGCTCATCAAGTGAGAAACTTCCTCAAAGTTCTTGTGTGGTTTGGCCGATTTCCTACCTATATTTCCAAAAGCCCTCGATCTTCCTAGAATTCCAGTCCTTTCTTCTTAAGGCTTGCTTTCAGCCCTTTCCCAATCATTAGAGTAGGGTCAAATGCATTTTTCACTGATGAAATGACTCTAGAGTGGGGATATCCTAGAGTTCGATGAAGATCTCAGGTGCTTCAGCCTTGGGGCTTCATCATGAATCAAAAAAAGGTCTCGATTCATGTTTGCAGGGGACTTTGATTTTATTTGTAGATAGGGTTTCAACTATTTTCCCATCCGGATCATACCTCCATGAGTCTCTGGATCAAGGCGAAGCCATAGGAGGCCAACTTCCAAAACAGACAATGGTCCACCTGCCTCTTGATTACAATAATCCCTCCCCTACTAAAAGGGAGGTCATAGATTGCTTTCTTCTTTTTCGAGCCAACCTCCAACCTCTAGGTCTAGCATGACGAGCTACGGGTGACTTCGAGACCTACTATCCGAGGTGTGAGGATCCTCGGAGCATGAAGGATTCACCTCTAAATCCATGGACTCAAATCATAGAATGACCTCTGGAAAAGAAGTAGTCAATGGGGTGCAATGGGTCTGAGAAGATAGACCATGCAGAGTCATTCATTCTGTTATCGATCCCTTCAGGATCGAGCTCTAGCAAAAGAGGCTCCACAAAAGCATTGAAAAACTCATAGACGTCTCAAAGAATGAGACAATATATGGGTCCACGCAGATGTCGGGATAATATTTGGGGAATTCACCTCCATATCCCACAGGGTCAGGCATGAATTGACTGAAATACTGAGCATTTTGGTACAGAATGAGGTGAAAAAGGAAAGATGAATACCTGAAGGTGGACGTCATTGAGAAATGCTTGAGTTGTTCACAAATTGACCCTGTTATGACTTCCAAAGTCAAATTTATATCTTTGCTTTGTGTTGATGGTCCTCATTCGAATATAGCCACCATCTTCCAGTCCTCAACATCTTTGTCAGAGTCCTACCCAAAAATAAAAGCCAACATAGAGCAGACATCTTGAGCATCAGGCTTGAGGGACTTTAAGGGGATGGGGAAACCGGGAACCCCCGATGCACTGGAGTCTAACTATCTCAGTTCCTTGGTAAGGGTCATGGCCTTCATTTGACACTAGACCCATACATTTCTGGAGCTTGGCTATATCATAGAAACTAGCCAATGATCATAGTTTAGGGCTAACATGTCCCTGATGGCCTCATGTGTGTGATTACAAACAACTAAATTCCAGCCCTTGATGGTATGGTTTCCTGAGTTGAAACTTTCACACACATTTGTATGAGCTCTGGGCATGGGTGTGTGAGAGGAACCATGTATTGGGAAAGAGTAGTGCTCTAGTCCTAGCACCGAATGACTCTGAGTCTCCCTGAAGGTTGAACCTAGCACATGCCACTTCTCTCAAAGCTTTAGGCCTTTTGTTGAGACTGGGCTCAAATATATCATCGGGGGTCGATGACCAATGAAGGGTCATTGTACCGAGATAATGGGTCTAGGTATTTTAACTTTGGATGGTGTTGTCGGGAAATGGGTTGTCTATGTAGGACTTTGTTACTTGAGCAGAGCTAGAGGTGGTGGCCATGGTGATCTGAATTTCTTTGAATGACTCGAGCTTTTGGAAACTTTGATATTCACCGATAAAAATCTAAATGCTTCAGAATGATCCTACCAAATAGAGCTCGAGGGGCCTTTAATAGCCATTTCTACCCCAGAGTAAAAACTCATACGTGCCCAAAGTTACTTCTCATAATGCTTCCTTTAAGCGAGAGACCCGAGGCACCAAACTTGGTGCCCTTTGATAGATCTTGCATTGATTGTGGATCTTTTATTTAGGAAAGAGGCCCTTACCTTTGATGACGAATTTAATGTGAGAAGATGAGGGGGCACTTTTTTTATATATCAAAAGTGACATGGATAGGGGTGGTGGAGCACGTGGAAAAAACATCCAATGAAAGTGGAGCTCAAAAACAAAACTAAAACTAAAAAACAGCAACAATATATATATATATGATACAATTTTAGAAGATACCTAAACGTAGGGCTTCAGATGATCCCATTTACTGGAATCACCAAAGGATCTCCTACCATGGTTTCAAGCTAATGAGTTATGCTTTGCTTGCATGCACTTGATTATGAATGGTCCAATCCATAAGGGGTCAAACTTTCCATGGTTCCCGGTTTAGCTGCTCTAGCATCCCACTTTAAAATGACGGTTCCGATTTGGAAGTTCGGCTCCATGTCTTTTGATCAAACCATGTCTTAACTATTTTTTGGTGATTAATCATGGCCTCATGGGTGAGTTCACACTTTTCCTAGAGTTCTACCAACTCGGTGAGCCTTACTGACATTGCTCCATTCTCCTCTATCTCAAATCCTTTCAGCAGTTGTAATGCGGGAATCTCCAAAGAAATTGGCATCACAACACTTTTCCCATAGACCATTTCATATGGCGAAAGCTTTTAGGATCTACTTTGGAGTGATCCGATCGCCCATAAGGTTGTTTTAACATGCTCATGCCACAACCTTTTATGCTCATGTCCCATCCTTTTAATGAGTCTTATCAGATTCTTATTTGTAGACTCTGTCAGGCCATTCCCTTGGGGGTAATAGTTAGAGGATGTCTTTAAATATATCCCATGTTTGACCACAAAATCAGACACCTTAGCTCTAGGAAAGCTTTAGCATTTTCAGATATAATGGTGTGGGGGAACCAAAATGAGTAGTGATATCCTGCAAGAGTCCTAGGATCACATCTTCAGTAGACTCCTTAAGTGGGACTTGCCTCCATCCACCGGGTGAAATAATCATTTCCATGAGAATCCACCGGTGTCTAACACTTGAAGTCGGATTAACCATTCCATGAAATCAAGACCCCATTGTGTGAAAGGTTCCTCAATTAAAATGGGGTTGAGGGAAACACTTGCGTTTCTTCGAAACCTACGTAAACTTGACAAACCTTACATTTGTTTGTTTCCACCTGACTATCGGTGAACAAGCTAGGCCAGAAGTATCCTACCTACAAAATCTTTATAGCAGTGGTTTGGGCCAAAAATGACCACCGAGTCTCCGTGATGCAATTCTCTTAAGACTCTTTTGGCCTCTTCATCTTCAAGGCATCTCAACATCAACCCATTAAAATTCCTCTTAAAAAGGAAGCCATTAATTATAGCAAAATGAGTCCCTTGTTTCCTGTAATACCTCCTCTTTTTCAAGGGGAGATGGCTAGGATACTCTCTAGTTTGAATAAAATGAATTCTTGTCGAGACCCACCCCTCGGGCCTATCCTCCTGTAAGTACATTATCTTTTCTCGACTCATCAATTGTTTTGGGGACCGGTTCTGTGTCAAATATTGACACAGTCCCTTGCCTCTTACGAGCTTCATGTGGGCTTTATCTCTATGTCATATTCTAGAATTTTGGTTATCCAATTTTCCCTTTTTTTAGTTATCTCACCCTCCATTATATACTCTTTGACACTGGGGTGAGCCACCATGACCAAAATTTTGTTGTGTGTGACCAAGTGTCTAAATTTCTTCAAACCTTTGACTATGGCATAGGCCTGCCTTTCCACAAAATTGTACCTTGTTTCATAGTCATGAAGCATTTTTTGAAAAGAAGGCAATGGGGTGTTCCTCCCCCTGTCGCTCTCCCTTTTGAGTTAACACAGATGCTATGCTATTTTTTCTCCCCATATACATACATGATGAAATATTTTGAGAAGTCGGGGTTGTGGAGTACGGGGGCCATGATGCAATAGCCTCTTTGATCAATTCAAAAGACTACCAACCTTCCTCAGTCCATTTGAAAACTAGATCTTTCTTTAGCATGAGAGTAATGGGGTGGACGGTCCCCACAAAATCTGATATAAACCTACCGATGAAGTTGATCTTTCCTAAGAAGGATTGAACAACCTTCTTGTTGACCGGAAGAGGCAGCTCCAAGATGGCCCTGACTCTCTCAGGATCAATGGAAACTCCTTCCTTTGACACCACATGCCCCAGAGTTTTCCTTGGGGAATGCCAAAATACATTTCTTGGGATTCAGAGAGATCCCAAATTCTTGACATTTTTAAACACGGCTTCTAAAGCATCAAAATGCTCCTCCATCATTTTGGTAAACACAGTAAGATCATCAAGGTATATGAGGATTACCTTGTTTATCAACGCCCCAAATGTGGTGTCCATGGCTCTTTGAAAAGTAGCCCCTGCGTTTGTGAGCCCAAAAGGCATCTTTGCATAGGTGAAAGTTCCCCATTTAGTCATGAAAGTAGTTTTATGTTGATCCCCTTCTATGAGCCATATTTGGTTATAACCCGAGAAGCCATCCAATAGGGAAAACATCTCGGATCCCACAACCATCTATAAAATCTGTTCCATAGAGGGCAGGGGATAATGGTCTTTTAGGAGGCTCTATTCAGATCCCTAAAATCTACAGAGTCGATTTCACCATTTTTCTTTCTTAGAACTAGGTTGGAGACCCACGTCATGTGTGCTTGATTGGAAAAATGATGCGAGCTTCCAACAATTTTCTCAACTCCTCGGCCATGAGGGCCTCCACTTTAGGATTCACAGTCTCTATTTCTATCACACAGGCTTAGCCCCTTCCTCCAGATCAATGGTGTGCTTGGATAATATCTTTATCATAGCCATGAAGATCATCATATGTCTAGGCCATCACCTTGTCATACTTGTGACACAAAGCCATGAGTCGGTCTCTATCCTTTTGGGTTACTGACTTTCCACTTTTAGTCATTTGTCCCTAGGCTATTTCTAGCTCTACATAATCCTCTTTTACTACTTCAAACCTCCTTCGATCTGAGCTAGCATCATCTGAGTCAAAAGGTTTTCAAGCATAATTAGTCCTCTTGGGAGCTTGTTCATCTTTAACTATATTACCTAGTCTCCATATGCTTCTTCAACCTTGGACTGGAGTTGATTTGCAAACTGATCAGACTACTAGAGGAAATGTATGACTTGTTGGTCATTATCAAACACCTGCCAATGATGGAGGTTGTCAGGGATCGAGGGGTGAATGATTACCTTTATGGAGTCTTTATTTTCTAGAAGGTCTAGGTGGGTCAAACTGAGACCCAATGGTAGCCATTTTTCTTCCCTCTACTTCATTCTACTCACGGGAACTACCTTAATGTTGAAAGCTTCAAAATCATCTATTAGATCCCAGACCCGGTGCCGGTAGGATCTCATCCTTGGGTTCTTGGTGGTGGTGGTATTCCTTACTTGTGTGACCACTAATTCTAAATCACCGAATACCCTTAGCTTCCTGATACCTTCCTTCCGGGTGGTGCATAAACCATGCACCAAGGCCTCGTATTCCACTTCATTACTAGTACAAGAGAACTGAAATGTACCAACTGGAGAATCTTCCTACCGGTTGGAGAGGTGAGGAAAACTCGGCTCTGAGCCATTCTTACTTCTAGCCCCATCAAAATATAAGCTCCATATTGGAGGGTCACCAGGAGAGCTTGTCCCTAGTGTGTCACCCTCACTTTTTACCTTTGGGATTGTGGGGTTTTCATCAAAAATGACGTAAGTGCCTAGGCCGGTTGAATCAAAGTTTCCAAATGGATCTCTAGGGGGAAGATTAGATAGATGGTCACCCTCCTGGGGTTCTCCACCCTCTATATATAGCTCTTCTTCTCTTGTGATCATAGCATGGGAGGCCTCAAAACCAGAAGGTACTTGGTCTATTATATGTTCCTTGGAGAGTGGTTCGAGACAAGACCTTCATCTTGGACCCATACTTGGTGCATAGGATTAAGTGGGACCAATCCAAAGACATGTACCCACCAATTTTAGCTGAAGTCTCGGGAGAGGCAGAGCCCAAAGATCGGTGGGACATTAACCACCATGATATCTTGGTGAACAATTATATTTGGACAGAATAGAGTTAGTAATGGGAGTCCCTTGATAATTCCTATGGTTGGCACAAACTTCCCATCTAGTTACATAACCCCCTTCTTCAAGGGCTCATACTAGACTCCTAAAGCATCTTATTGCCTGAGGCATGACAGTAGTGCTTGCGCCAGAATCTATCATGGAATTATGTAGTAACTTCTTTCCTATAATAAGAGTAAAAAAGAATGGGTTGGGCCTTGGTTTACTCACTTCTTCCTTTTGATTTAGCAATATGGCTTCTAAAGGCACCCATGCATCTTTGACTTGTCCTTTTCATGGGACCCACCATGGTCACATCCTCCTCCAATCTTAACGCCCCTTGGAGCAGCTCCTTCTACTCGGGAATGCTTAAGAGATCCCACAAGGATGCATGGCTGGTGCCTTTTTTCAGCTATTGGACTACGTTGATGGGTCCAACCAATGATGGTTTAAGAGGTGGCTGATGCTTCATCCTCTCCTTCTCAAGGTGATGGACCTCTTTCTCCTATATAGTTGGTTGGGGAACTTCTTTTGTCTTTGGAAATGACACACTTATAATAATCGAGGCTCTTTATACACCTTGTCAACCGAACTAGAAGTTGGTGTGTCTGCTTCAATGATCCTTTTCTTGAAGTGAGTATTGTAGTTGAACTACATAGTTTTGGAATAGATGCCTCATTTATAAAAATGAACTCCTCCCCCTCTACCCAGAGAAAGGGCATGCTCTAGTGCAATCTCGGCCTCTTGTTCTAAAGACATTCCTTGCATTTGGGTGGTGAAAGCAGCACTTTGGGCTCCCTCAGATTGATGAGGTCCAACACATGCATGCATCATAACCCTCTCTTGCTCATTTCTTATCCTTAGCTACAAGTTCCCTTGGGGATAGTCTTTTGGCATATGAGGATTATTGCAAGGGAAGCACTAGGCATTAGGTTCCTCGGCTAGATGATTTTGTCCAGGGATGAGCTCTCTACTACTATTTGGGGGAGTGTTTGAAGTGGCATGGGTACAGGACTATTTGATTTGATGGTCGATGGTTGAGTGGTTGGTGGCCTCTGAGCATTCTGGTATGTAGACGGGTAAGCGGGTCAGCTACTTTGGACATTCTGATAATTTTTCTTTGGATAAGTGGCCTGATTTCTCTTAAGGTTTACTATCTCATTTGAGAGACTTCTCAGGATGTTTCTCATCTCATCCATCTCGGGGAATGAAGATGAGGTGTAGCGGTAGGAGCAGGGAGCCACAACTACTTGGGGGGTAATTGTATAGAGAAGCAAGGGCTTGAGGTTGAACTCTGGGCTTGTACTTGTGAAAAGGGGGGCTATCTCAGGATTTATGGGCAAAAGAGTTCTAGGAGGAAGCTTCCCTACGTCTATTAGATTGTTCTCAGCTTGGACCACAAGGCTATAGGCTTGTGGAAAAGAATCCCCTCCTAATGACTGAATCATTACCAAAATATCTAAATTTAAGGCTTTTAAGTAGAAAACAATAGCCATACCTACAGGTGGTCTAGCCAAGACTGGAATCCTTTGCCAAGTTTTGTGGAACCGGTGTTGAAATCTATCATCAACTCTTGCCGACTCTTTTTGATACCAATTAATTGTTGTAGGAGTGATGATCGGTCTCCTTTCTCACTTGAACCTTGCTACAAATGGTGTTCCCAACTGGTCCCAAGTACCGATAGTGTTAGGGGTCAAGGCTCGGTACCATTCCAGGGCCCTCCCCTTGAAAGAGGTAGCCAATAATCATAAGGCAACATCCTGCTCCCTTATATAATGTACCACACATATCTCTCGCTACATCTTGAGATGTTCCTCGGGGTTTTGAAGTCTTCACCACTGAACTTGGGCAATGCTTTCAACGCATTGGCTGGAATAGGATTCCATACCACCGGGGGTGTGGGAAAATGAGTGGGCTTCCCTTGATCCCATGAAACAAATGGTCTCGGAAATGGAGGCTGAAGGTGCACCATAGTGATAGGTCTAAGGGTCCTTGTTGACTGAGTGAAGGGCCTACCTAGTGGAGGGGTTGAGAGAGTCCGGTCTGGGGGGACGAGACCTCTGAACCTATCTTCCTCTTCTGTGTCATGGAGGGGATAGCTATGAAATAGTCGATGAGACCTTCTTCCCTCACTTTTGATCTCATTCACATTCGTTGATAAATCTTGGGTGATGCTTTAACCTATAGGAAAGATTAATGTCCCACTAGGCATGCCAGAAAATGTTGACAATGATGATCTTTACAGATGAACCATCAGAGTCATAGGAAACCTTAGGTTGGTGAGACGTGCACCCTAAGGTGACCTCCAGTTTTAAAGAAGTTGGCTCTTCTCTAGTTTTTAGGAGTAGGTTTAGAAAAAGCATGTAAATGACTAAAATAAATAGGTGATGCACCAAATTTAAAAGAGAAATGATAGAATATCTGAGATCTTTATCAAGAATAGTTGAAGGGATAAACAACACGATCTACTACTCTGATAACGCAAAAATATGAGGAACTGAAATGATTAATAATAAACAAAAACAAGGAAATTCTAAGGGCATCAAAGCACGATGAATTTCCTGACTCATTTAGAACTACCTTTCATAAAAGAAATGAAAGTTTAGAACATATGAAAATCCAATTTGCACAGAATAAGAACTCTTTATTCATATAGAGAAAGGGTACATAAGGCCCATGAAAGCACAAATTACACTTCTCTTCTATGACAGAGGCTTACTAAGGCTAGATAAAACATACAAAACTCTTCGCTTTCCTCCTCCCTTTTCTTTGGCTCAGAATTCCCTCCTTCTCTTTTTTTCTTCTTGTATCTCACCTCCTTTTATAGGAAATTTTTTTCCTCTGTCACTTTCAACTACCACCCTTTTCCTTCAATTCTGATAAGGCCTTACACTTATCCTTCTGGCTCCTACCCCTAGTATTTTAAATGCAACGCCACCACTATCTTCCCTATTAATTCAGGATATTTGACCTTCATGGTTTTGGAATAAATATTTCATCCCTTTATAGAAATCCACATCTACTCCCTTCTTGGTATTTCCACTGAGTCCCTATGTCTGATTAGACTCCTCATTTGGGCCATGGAGGGCTCACACTCTTAGGGTCCTCCTTCCTTTTGGGCTATATCAAACATGCGTTAGATAGACACATGGAGTGTCTGCGCAAGTTTGAGAACCCACTTGAATGCTCAAAGTTGGGGATGCACCTATGAGACACGTGGAGAGAGCATTTCATACTTAGTCATTACTAGCTTTTGATCAACCGAGGGCATCTAGAGTCTGGGGAAAAAATACTTAACATTGCAAAGATGTGCTAAGAGATTCCAACATTTGATAGAATCTTTGTCACAAGTCATAATGTCATTGATATTTGCCACCATCAATCACCTATCATTGATTCCTATGTTCAAGAGTGAGATCGAGGTGTTGTAGAGTTTCTCAATTAGGAGTTTTGACTCTTGGACCTTGCGTATAAAGAATTATTGATGGTAGAGACTACACTTTCTACCCTAGAGCACAATTCTTGTGCATTGGATATAAATCCAAGTGTCGGGGATAGATTTTCGGCAATAGTGGAGTGGAGATCCTGTCACAAAATGAGGCATATAGACCTTGTACTAACAATAAAATTCTAGCTTTATGATATTTTTGACCCAATTGGTTGGTCAAGTCCTTGACCATTTTATCATAATATTTTAACTTTGAAGGCCATCCTTTTCCTATGAAAGAAAATTAACCAAGGCCTCTGCAATGGTGACCTTAGTGCCAGAGATTTCACTTCTCCTTGAGAAGCCACGAGGGGCTTCCTTGGTCGATGTGTCCCTTAATTCCCTCTTGAGCTGGTCTACCTCTCTTTCCTTTCCTTAAGTTTAGCCATGCGGCCTACCGCTGTAGCTTCTATCTTTTGGAGGCTAGCTGCTCGCGTATTTTCAATTGATTCTTGAGCTTGAAATATTCGGTAGTGATTACCACCTCTATTTCATTCATCAACTCAAATTTTTTGAGGCCAAAATTTAGTGAGGTCCATCTGCGATAGCACTAATGGAATAGTCATCATGGTGCATTTGTTCTGTGGGCTTAGATACCTGAGGGAAAAGGTGAGAGATGGTTAAGGAGCCCTGTTGATGATCATACAACGATAAAACCTGCTTAGTTGATAGATCCGCCATCTCCTTCTTTTTCTACTTTGATCTCCTTTGATCTTAGGCTGCCTTTGTGGCCTCTACTTGGCTCCAAAACTTAGAAGGAGAAGAGACCATCCCTCCCACAAATGGGAAACTAGGTAGCAGGCCATATGGAAAAGTCACTGGTGATTGGGATATTGCAGATACTAGGGTTGAAGAAAGGGGTGTGATAATGCGAGGTGAGAAGCTCATGATGGCAAAGTAGGGTACTGCAAAAAATAGAGGAGTGTCGGGTAGAGAAAGAGGCTGGGATGTATTAACAGATCAAATATTCCTTCTAAATGGGAAGGTGGAGGTGGAAGCATTACAGAGAGTGGAGCCTTAGGTGGTGGGCTTCCAAGAATCACAACTGATTTTAGCTTCTTGTGAGCTAGAATAGAGAGATACTCTTCCTCTGTTGTATCTTTTGAGATCTCCGAGGATGGAGAAATTTGAGGAGTTTGAGGTGGAGAAAATGATGAAGGTACCTCGTATTCATTACAGTAGCTCGGAGGACCCCACGTTTGACTTAAGAGGTTGCTTAGAAGCAAGGAAAAGTATATCCTCACTTTGTTTGCATCGAGTCATGCTCCACATACCACTTATCCTCCTAGGGCTAGTCAGGGAGAACTTCCTTGAAGTTCTGTGTGGTTTGGCCAATTTCGCCTATATTTCCAAAAGCCCTCAATATTCCTTGAATTCTAATCCTTTCTTCTTAAGGCTGATTTTAGCCCTTTCCCAATCGTTAGAGTAGGGTCAAATGCATTTTTCACTAGATGAAATGACTCCCAGTCCGGAGTGGGGATATCCTAGAGTTCGATGAAGATCTCAGGTGCTTCAACCTTGGGGCTTCATCGTGAATTGAAAAATGGTCTCGATTCATGTTTACAGGGGACTTTGACTTTATTTGTAGACAAGGCTTCAACTATTTTCCCATCCGATCATACCTCCATGAGTCCCGAATCAAGGTGAAGCCAGAGAGGCCAAATTCCAAAATAGACAATAGTCTACCTGCCTCTTGATTATAGTAATCCCTCCCCTACTAAAAGGGAGGTCATAGATTGCTTTCTTCTTTCTGGTCAAGCCAACCTCTAGGTCTAGCATGATGAGCTTCGGGTGACTTCGAGACCTGCTATCCAAGGTGTGAGGATCCTCGGGAGCATGAAGGATTTTCCTTTGAATCCATGGACTCGAATCATAGAATGACCTTTGAAAAGAAGTAGTTAATGGGGTGTAATGGGTCGTAGAAGATAGACCATATAGGTTCATTCATTCTCATTATGGATCCCTTCGTGATCGAGATCTAACAAAAAGACTCCACAAAAGCATTGAAAAACTCATAGACTTCTAAAGAATGAGAAAATATATTGGTCCATGCAAATGCCAGGATAATATTTGGGAATTCCCTTTCATATCCCAAAAGGTTAGGGTAATGAATTGACCGAAATACTGAGCATTTTGGTATAGAATGTGGTGAAAAAGGAAAGAAAAATACCCAAGGTGGACACCGTTGAGAAATGCTTGAGTTGTTCATAAATTGACCCTACTATGACTTCCAAAAAGTCAAATTTATATATTTTATTTGTGCTGATGGTCCTCATTTGGAATATAGCCGCCATATGCCAGTCCTCAACATCTTTGTCAAAACCTTGCTCAAAAATAAAAGCCAACATAGAGAAGACATCTTGAGCATCAGGCTTGAGGGAATATAAGGGGATGGGGAAATGAGGAACCCCTAATGCGCTGGAGTCTAATCGTATGAATTCCTTGGTAAGAGTCCCAACCTTCATTTGACACTAGACCCATACATTCCAGAGCTTGGCTATATAATAGAAATTGACCGACTGATCATAGTTCAAGGCTAACATGTCCTTGATGGCCTGTGGTGTGATTACAATAGCTAAATTCCGCCCTTGATGGTATGGTTTCCTGAGTTGAAACTTTCCGTGCACATTTGTATGAGCTCTGGGCATGAGTGTGTGAGAGGAACCATGTATTGGGAAAGAGTAGTTCTCTAGGTCCTAGCACCGAATGAATCCGAGTCTCCCTGAAGGTTGAACTTGGTGCATGTTACTTCTCTCAAAGCTTTCGGCCTTTTGTTGAGACTAGGCTCAAATATATCATCAGCGGGGTCGATGACGAGAAAAGGGTCACTGTCTCGAGATTATGGGTCCGGTATTTTAACTTTGGATGGTGTTATTAGGGAGGAATGGGCTATCCTACGTAGGACTTTGTTACCTAAGAAGAGCTGGAGGTGGTGTCGGCCATGGTGATTTGAATTTCTTCGAATGACTTTAGAGATTTTGGAAAATTTTATATTTGCCGATAAAAATCTAAATGTTTCAGAATGATCCTGCTAAATAGAGCTCAAGGGGCCTTTAATAGCCATTGTTACCCCATGAGTAAAACTCGTATGTGCCCGAGTTACTTCTCATAATGCTTCCTTTAAGTGAGAGACCCGAGGCACCAAACTTGGCGCCTTTGATAGATCTTGCATTGATTGTAGATCTTTTATTTAGGAAAGAGGCCCCTACCTTTGATGACGAATTTAATGTGAGAAGACGGCAGGGGTGCTTTCTTCGATATATCAAAAGTGACATGGATAGGGGTGGAGTACGAGGTAAAAACATCCAACGAAAGTAGAGGCTCAAAACAAAACTAAAACTACAAAATAGGCAACAATATATACATATGATACAATTTTAGAAGATACCTAAATGTAGGGCTTCAGATGGATCCCATTTACTAGAATCGCCAAAGGATCTCCTACCATGGTTTTGAGCTCGAATGAGTTATGCTTTGCTTGCATGCACTGATTATGAATGGTCCAGTCCATAAGGGGTCAAAATTTCCATGGTTCCCGGGTTTAGCTGCTCTAACATCCTATTTTAAAATGACAGTTCCAATTTGGAAGTTTGCCTCCGATATCTTTTGATTGAACCATGTCTTAAATATTTTTGGTGATTAATCATGGCCTTGTGGGTGAGTTCACACTTTTCTTGAGTTCTAAAAACTTGGCGAGCCTTACTGACATTACTCCATTCTCCTCTATCTAAAATCCTTTCAGTAGTTGTAATGCAGGAATCTCCAAAGAAATTGGCATCAAAACACTTTTCCCATAGACCTTTTCATGTGGCGAAGATTTTAGGATCTACTTTGGAGTGATCTGATTGGCCCATAAGGTTATTTTAACATGCTCATGCCATAACCTTTTATGCTCATGTCCCATCCTTTTAATGAGTCTTATCATATTCTTATTTGTAGATTCTACCAGGTTGTTCCCTTGTGGGTAATAGTTAGAGGATGTCTTTAAATATATCCCGTGTTTGACTACAAAATCAGACACCTTAGCTCCTAAGAAATATTTAGCATTGTTGGATATAATGGTGCGGGGGAACCAAAATGAGTGGTGATATCCTGCAAGAGTCTTAGGATCACATCTTCAGTAGACTCCTTAAGTGGGACTACCTCCGTCCACCAGGTGAAATAATCAGTTTCCGTGAGAATCCACCAATGTTTCAAACACTTGAATTCAGATTAACCATTCTGATGAAATCAAGACCCCATTGTGTGAAAGGTTCCTCAATTAAAATGGGGTTGAGGGGCAATGCTACATTTCTTTGGAAACCCGCATAAACTTGACAAACCTTACATTTGTCTGTTTCCACCTGACTATCAGCGAACAAGCTAGGCTAGAAGTATCCTACCTGAAAGATCTTTATAGCAGTGGTTTGGGCTGAAAAATGACCTCCCGAGTCTCCGTGATGCAATTATCTTAAGACTCTTTTGGCCTCTTCATCTTTAAGGCATCTCAACATCAACCCATTAAAATTCCTCTTAAAAAGGAAACCATTAATTATAGTGAAATGAGTCCCTTGTTGCCTATAATACCTCCTTTTTTTCAAGGGGAGATGGCTAGGATACTCTCCAGTTTGAATAAATGAATTTTTCAGATATCCACCCCTTGGGTCTATCCTCATGCGGTACATTATATTTGTTGACTCATCAATTGTTTCAAGGACCGGTTCCTCGTGTCAAATATTGACATAGTCCCTTGCCTTTTATGATCTTTGTGGGATTTATCTCTATGTCATAATCCAGAATTTTGGTTATCTAATTTGGCCTTTTTTAGTTATCTCACCCTCTATTATATACTCTTTAACACCGGGGTGAGCTACCATGACAAGAATTTTGTTGTGTGTGTCCAAGTGTCTCGAATCTCTTCAAACCTTTGACTATGGCATAGGTCTGCCTTTCCAATTTTTTTACCTTGTTTTATAGTCGTGAAGCATTTTTGAAAAGATGGCAATGGGGTGTTCCTTCTCCTGTCACTCTTCCTTTTGCATTAACATAGATGCTATGCTATTTTCCCCGTATATATACATGATGAAATATTTTGAGAAGTCGGGGTTGTGGAGTATGGGAACCAATGCAATAGCCTCTTTGATTAATTCAAAAGACTACCGACCTTCCTCAGTCCATTTGAAAACTAGATCTTTATTTAGCATGAGAGTAATGGGGTGGACGGTCCCCACAAAATCTTATATAAACCTACTTGAAAAAGTTGAATAGGTTTCTTATTGATCGATAGAGGTAGATCCAAGATGGCCCCCGAATCTTTCAAGATCAAAGGAAACTCCTTCCTTTGACACCACATGCCCCGGATTTTCCTTGGGAATGCCAAAAATACATTTCTTGGGATTAAGAGAGATTCCAAATTCTTGACATTTTTAAACACGACTTCTAACCCCCTTCTTCAATGGATCATATTGGACTCCTCAAGCATCTGCTGCTACTTACTTGAGGCATGACAAGAGTGCTTGCACAAAAATCTATCATGGATATATGTAGTAACTACTTTCCTATAATAAGAGTAAAAAGGAATGGGTTGTGCCTTGGTTTACTCACTTCTTCCTTTTGATTTAGCAATATGGCTTCCAAAGACACTCGTGCATCTTTGAATTGTCCTTTCATGGGACCCACCACGGTCACATTCTCCTCCAATATTAACACCCTTGAAGTAGCTCCTTCTGCTTTCGGGAATGATTAAGAGATCCCATAAGGATGCACTAGCTAGTGCCTTTTTCAGTTGTTGGATTAGGTTGATGGGACCAGCCAATGATGGTTTAAGAGGTGGCTGATGCTTCATCTTCTCCTTATCAAGGTGATGGACCTATTTCTCCTATATAGTTGGTTGGGGAACTTCTTTCGTCTTTAGCAATGACACACTTATAATAATCGAAGGCTCTTTATACACCTTGTCGATTGAACCGAAGCTATTATGTCTACTTCAGTGATCCTTTTCTTGAAGCTAGTATTATAGTTAAACTGCATTGGTTTCAGAATAGATGCCTCATTTATAAAAACAAACTCCTCCCCCTCTACCCAGGAAAAAGGGCATGCTCTGGTGTGATCTCGACCTCTTTTTCTAAAGACATTACTTTCATTTGGGCAGTGAAAGTAGCACTGCTCTGGGCTCCTTTAGATTGATGATGTCCAATCGCGCATGCATCATAAACCTCTCTTAATTTTTGCTCGGTTATCCTTAGCTGTAATTTCCCTTGGGAAAATCTTTTGGCATATGGGGATAATTGCAAGGGAAGCAACAGTGTTAGGTTATGTTATCCAAAATTCACCCCAAGGTAATTTTGATAACATGCATCAAATTCTTTAGTCCCAAGCAGTTATATTGATTCAGGGTGAAAGGTCATGTTTCTAGGGTCCCCTCATATTTTTCTAACTCCCCTGTCCAAGTAGAAGAGAGCAAGTTCTGAGAAAATGTAAAAAATTGCATAAAAACAAGCTCGGGCCAGAAAAAATCACGAAAAATGGCTAAGTCCCAGTCCAGGCGGTCCTTGGGACAGTTGGGACATCTGGGTGCAAACCGGCCGGGAAGGTCGCCAGTGGGTCTCGCATAATTTGGGACAGGGGCGCGCGGACGCGGAAATCCGAATCGGTGAAAAGTTGGAAAAATCGACTAACTGTTGAAACAAAAGGTCCAGGGCGTGTAGGAAAAAAATACGTGGCCCAATTTGGATCGGCTGAAATGAGTCAAGGCAGCCCAAAAGGTTCGGGACGCGGGACAAGACAAATGCGAACCGCCAACCGCCAAACCGGTGAATCGGGAAAATTTTTCCCAGCACGGTCCGAAAGAAAATGGGACATCCGGGCCGCGAGTACGTGAACCGGCCGGTTCGCCAAAATAGGGAACTTCAGCACCAGCTTGTGCTGGTGGGACAAAGGATGTGCGGGGCGCGATAGCCAAGGAGCCGAAAGCCATTCGAGATCACGCCACGTGTCACCGGCGAAAAAGAGAAATGGAAGCCCATTTCAAAGGGCGGTTGAAAGAATTTGTCCCGCGCAGCATTTAGGACAAATGGGACAAAGGACGCGTGGGGACGCGAAAAGCCAAGCGTAGAAGGAGAAGAAGAAAAGTCAAAATTTGGTCCGGAAACTTCAAACGCCATAACTTTTGACTTCGAGCTTCGATTTTCACAAAATTGGACTTTCTGAACGAGCACGATGTCCTCTACGCCACAAAAGATACATTTATTATTTTTAATGAGGGTAGATATATTTAAATAAAAGAAGCATATTCGGCTCCAGTCAGTCAATGCTCATTCCCGTCAAATGACAGAAAACGCCTGCTAGACCCAAAATAGCTGCCCGCACTCAGAAGGCCATAACTTTTGTATTTCTCAACGAAATCACACAAAATTGGTACCGTTGGAATTTTGGTTCCGAGCCCAATGAAAAAAATCAATAAATTCTAGATTTGATTAGAAATTGATTGATATTTTTAAGAAAACGTGGCCGGGTTCGAAATGTTGTTTTATTTGGTAGCTGGGAGTGCAATTAAGAGGCATGGTCATCATTCTTTCTCTCTTTTAAGCATGCAGACATGGGACAGAATGGGGGAGCCTTTTGCAAGTAATATACAATCATTTCACTCAATTTAATGCCTCTTACAGGTGTGGTTGAAGGATAGATTTCCAGGATTTCCATTTTCCCTTCTCTTCTCCTTCTCATTTTTTCTATAAATTGGAGTGTTGGGATCATTATAAAGGAGAGAGTTTTGGGTAAGCAAAGCTCTACCAAAATTGCTTTGTGAAGCCAATGTGTTGTAGGCCCTTGTAGTGGACTCCTTTCATGGTGATCCAAGCCCCTTATCTTGTAATAGATCGAACTGTGCATATCATGAAGTAATAAAATACCGCTTTGTGGATGTATCTTCCCCTATTGTGTTTTCTTGCATTCTTCTTGCCCTTTGATCTTTCTATAAGAATATTGTGTTCTTGTAGGGATTCATTATCATTGTGTATGCTTGGAATATTATTGTGAATGCATTTTGCTAGATTATGGTGAACTTTCATCACCTCTTCTAGTGTGCACTTTGCCTCTGTATTTCACACATTTGGAGACTACTCTCACATCCTCCTTTTCTGGTGTATCACCGCTTTAGTGTAAGCTTTCATTTTATGCATTCTCTTTCCCTGGTCCCTTGGAATTCTAGATTAGAATAGCTAGTTTCCCCTGCATTAGAGTAGATTGTGGCAGGTAGTTTAGGAGCAAGAACCAGCTTTCTCTGGAGGTCTATCTCAAGTAGCAAGTCCCACAACTTGGAGATAGTACCCATGTTATCCAATCACACCGTGAGTTCAAGTATATCTCCAGGGGTGCTGTGATTCGGTGATAACAGTTCCTTGGCCGATGATTTTGTCCGGGATGAGCTCTTTGTCTTGTCTATTTGGGGGAGTAGTTCAAAGTGGCATGGGTACTTGGACTATTATATTTGATGGTTACTTTGGACATTTTGATAATTTTACTTTGGATAAGCGGCTTGATTTCTCTTAAGGTTTATTATCTCGTTTAAGAGACTTCTCAGGATGTTTCTCATCTCATCCATCTTGGGAACAAAGATAAGGTGGGAATGGGAGCTGCGAACTTATGAGGGTCATTGTATATAGAAGCATGGCTTGAGGTTGAACTCTGGGCTTGTACTTGCAGAAAGGGGGATATCTCAAGATTTATGGGAAAAAGAGTTTTGGGAGGAAGCTTCCCTACATCTATTAGATTGTTCTCAGCTTGGACCATAAGGCTATAGGCTTGTGGCAAAGAATCCCCTCCTAATGATTGAATCATTACCAAAATATCTAAATTTAAGGCTTTTAAGTAGAAAACAATAGCCATATCTACAAGTGGTCTAGCCAAGACTGGAATCCTTTGCCAAGTTTTGTGGAACCGGGTGTTGAAATATGTCATCAACTCTTACCGACTCTTTTTTATACCAATTAATTGCTATAGGAGTGATGATTGGTCTCCTTTCTCACCGAAAATTGCTACAAATGGTGTTCCCAACTGGTCCCAAGTGTTAGGAAATAAGAGATAAAATATGTAGAATAATCCTTACGAATCACAACAAAAAGAGAAACTAATATGCAAAAATATTACAGGACCTCAAATAAAAGTGCGTAAATAAATAACACATGACATAGAGACAAGATTTAACATGGTTCACCCAATTTGGGCTACATCCACCAAGAATCACTTGCTCAGATTTTATCATGCAAGCCTCCACTCGCTCAATACAATACCCCGAGATCCGTTTGGAGCTATGCTCAACAAACTCTGAATTCACACCCGAATTTAAAACACATCTGCAATACATTTACTTGTACATCTATCATATGCATAAGACCATATAAATAGACAATTGCTTAAGCGATTTCATACAAACCATGGGTATCAAACAATGGGAAAAAAACCAAAAGCGTCCCATAAACCTATGGGTAGCCAAGAGCTGGTTTTACAAAACAATGGGTACCAAAAAAAAAACATGGGCCCAAAACAACCCATAATGGTTACCCATTACCCATGGGTTAATAAACCACCCATGAAAATTTTCTCCAACTTCAACTTATCTTCCTCTAACGCTGTCCCGATGAAGTGATATCTCAATGTATATGCTTCATCCTCGGGTGGAAAGCGAGTTCTTAGCTAGGTGTATAGCACTTTGATTATCACTATGCGAGCTTACATTCCTCCCCTTATGCCCCAACTCCTTAAGCAATTGTTGTAACCAAATCATCTCTTTGCTTGCCTCTGTTGCAGCAACATACTCACCTCCATGGTTGACAAAGCCACCAACTTACTGTAAGTGTCGTGAAATCCAGCTCATTGCTGTCCCACCTATAGTGTAAATATAACTGTCGTGCTCCTCTTCATTTTATGCTACATCTCTAGCCATGTTTGAATCTACATAACCACGTAAAGTGGTGTCTCGATCCACCGTAGCACAAAAATCATCCCCATGGTCCCTCTCAAATACCGAAGGATCCACTTTACTACTTGCCAATGCTCTTTACCTAGATCACTCATAAATCTACTTTTACACTCCCACTACATGGGTAATATCAGGCCTAGTGCACACCATAGCATACATCAAACTCGCAACCGCCGATGAGTAAGGTACCTTGGACATCTAGTTTCTTTCTGCTCTATCATGAGACACTATTCCTTTGATAACTTGAAATGGCACTCACTATAAAGGAGAGTCCCAACCGGTTTAGCATCTTGCATGTTAAACTCTGTCCAATACCTTCTTAATGTACTCTTCACGAGATAAAGTCAACTTTCATTCCTTCCTATCCCGAGTTATCCTCATACCAAGGATTTGTCTGGCTGCCCCAAAATACTTCATATCAAAGGATTCACTTAGCATGCTTTCTTGAGTACTTTTATTTCTTGCATGTTCGACCTACAACCAAATTGAGATGCACCTATGAGACACATGGAGACCACCATGAGCATTTCATATTTAGTCATTACTAGATTTTGATCAACCGAGGGCATCTAGAGTATGGGAAAAATAATTAACAAAAGAGTCATAACAAAATAATATAATCAGTTTGGTGACTCACCAAGGGACTTCGTGCTTGCCATGGAAGAATCCAATATTTGATGCCTTCCCAAAATTTCAAAAATTGTGGCTAACCATAGGTCATTTTAGAGCAATCACAAAGAAGCCCGATAGCTGACCCATTCTTCTTCCTTCGGGTAGGTTCTTCACTTGCAAGGCTTAAAAAGCTCACCCAACTCAATTATCTCCCGTGGGAGAAACCTTGAAGGATCTACATGATCACATGCAACGAGAACTATAGCTATATGATAGGATTGATGATGGCCTCGACCTCATAGTGACATTGGAGTCTTCCTTCAAAGACTAAAAATCATTTTGTCTTGGCGCTTAGCGATAAACAAGGTTCTAAATTTTTCTTTGGATAAGATCGTAGACTCTGCTCTAGGAAGGAGAGGGGAAACCAAGTTGTACTAATTCATTGATATTCTATTTTTTGACATTCTGACATTTGACAGAAGCTTTGTCAAAAATCAGAATCTCATTGATCTTTGCTCCCGTCAACCACCTATCAGTGATTCTTACATTGTGAAGAGTAAGATTTGAGGCATTGTAGAGTTTTTGAATTAGGATTTTTGACTCCTGGACCTTGGCGGATAAGGCGTTGTTTATGGTAGAGACTGCACTTTCTACCCTAGAGCATAATTCCTATGCATTGGATATAAATCCGAGTGTCGGGGTTAAATTTTTGGCAATGGTGGTGATCCTATCACAATAGAGGCATATAGACCTTGTACTAATGATACAATTCTAGCTTTCTAAGATTTTTGACCCAATTGGTTGGTCAAGTCCTTGACCATTTTATCAGAAGATTTTGACCATTGAATCAAATTTTCCAAATGGATCTCTAGGGGAAGATTAGATAGATGGTCACCCTCCTGGGTTTCTTCGTCCTCTATATATAGCTCTTCTTCTCTTGTGATCATAGCATGGGAGGCCTCGAAACCATAAGGTACTTGGTCTGTTATATGTTCCTTGGAGAGTGGTTCGACAAGACCTTCATCTTGGACCCATACTTGGTGTGTAGGATTAAGTGGGACCAATCCAAAGACATGTACCCACCAATTTTAGCTATGAAGTCTCGGGAGAGGCAGATCCCAAAGATCGGTGGGACATTAACCACCATGATATCTTGGCGAATAGTTATATTTGGACAGGAATAGAGTTGCAATGGAAGTCCCTTGATAATTCCTATGGTTGGCACAGACTTCCCATCCAGTTGCATAACCCCCTTCTTCAAGGGCTCATACTAAAATCTTAAAGTGTGTCTCACTTTACAATGACTGAGGCATGACAATAGTGCTTGCACTAGAATCTATCATGGAATTATGTAGTAACTTCTTTCCTATAATAAGAGTAAAAATAATGGGTACATTTTCCTTGATAAAACTACCTTTAATTGCTGACTAGGATAAAACCACCTTTAATTGTGCTTGGGGTACATTTGATTATCGAGTCTTAGATTTTAGGATTTATAATGCACATGCTATGTTTCAAAGGGTAGTCTTGGCAATTTTTGAAGATCTTACAAATGACTTTGTTGAGGTTTATATGAATGATTTCACTATCCATGGATCCACTTTTGAAGAATCTCTGAATAACCTTGAAAAAGTATTGAGAAGATGTGAGCAACACCAACTATCCCTGAGTCATGAAAAATGTTTGATGATGGTTGATTAGGGAATTGTCTTAGGTCACCATGTTTCTACCAAAGGTATACAGGTTAACCCCAAAAATATTGTAGTCATCACTCAGCTACCTACACCAACAAATCAGACTAACATCAAAAGTTTCCTTGGACATGTAGGGTATTATTGGTGATTCATTAAATACTTTAGTAAAATTGCTACACCTATGTTTTCATTGCTAACAAAAGATTGTGTTTTTGAATGGTCCCCTCAGTGTCAGTAGGAATTCGATATTATCAAGGAGAAGCTAACCACAACCCCAGTCTTATGAGGTCTCGATTGGGGAAACCTTTCCATATCCACACTAATGCCTCCAATACAACTATGGGAGTTGTTCTTGGGTAGAAAGATGAAGAGGATCACATGTATGCCATTTAATTTATCAGCAAGAACCTAATCCTATGGAAAGAAACTATACCACTATGGAAAAGGAGTTTTAACTATTGTGTATTCTTTGAACAAATTCTGACATTACATCACTGGGTATAAAATCTTTGTTTATACTGACCACTCGGTCATCCAATATTTGATGAATAAACCGAAGTCGCATGGTCATATTATTAGATGGTTACTCTTGTTACAGGAATTCAATTTGACCATTATTGATAATCCCGAAAAATCTAATGTTGTTGCTGATTTTATTTCAAGATTGAATGTTTTAGGTGATGATGAGGTAGTCTAAGATCAATTTCCAGATGGACATGTGTTTGCTATATCAACTCAGACTCCATGTCTCACTTGATCTTGCAAATTATTTAACCACAAGAAAGTTTCCTGCCTATTTTACTCATAAAGAGAGATGAATATTGGTTAAAAATAGTGCAACATATAAATGGTGTAATGGAATTTTGTTCAAATGTTGTCTTGATATGGTTCTTCACAAGTGTATTCAGAAGATGAAGTATACGACATATTGCGAGCTTGTCATGATGAGCCAGGAGGAGGACATTACTCAGTAAAGAGGACAATTCACAAAATCCTTGGTGCTAGGTACTATTGGCCTTCCCTCCACAATACTTTCAAGAAGTATGTGTGCCAGTGTGATGCATGTCAAAGAACAGGGAAGGCTATACTATCAATGGAAATTCCTCTTAATCCTTAGCTGGTCTTAGGACCATTCGAGAAATGGGGAATTGATTTCGTTGGACCTTTTGATCCTCCATATTTTGGGAAAGAATACCTCTTGGTATGCATGGACTACATTACAAAATGGGCTGAAGTTCAAGCATTGACATCTACCAATGAGGATGTTGTTGCTGATTTCTGTAATTGGATATTGCTATGATTTGGGGCCCCCAGGGCCATTGTATCTGATCAAGGTCCTCAATTTGTGTCTAAAATGATTGAGGATTTTCTCGAAATCTACCGAATCAAGCACTGGAAATCATCACCATATCACCCCCAATCCAATGGGCAGGTGGAAGTCACCAACAAAGAACTTGAGAACATTCTCACTAAAGTGGTCAGTGTTGACAGGAAAAATTGGGTACCAAAACTTCCCGAGGTAGTTTGGGCCTATAACACAACCTGAAAACCACTACTAGTTTTTCTCCCTATGAGTTGGTATACAGAAGAATCCATTGTTACCTGTTGAGTTCAAGTTATGCACCTAGAGAACAACACTAGAATTTGACATCAATTTGGATGAAGCACAATGCGAATGGGTGGTGAAATGAAATATGATTTAATTAGATGAAATGTGGATGGAAGCACAACAACAAAAGATGGAAATTATCCAACATCGTTTAGGGAATACGACATGATGCTCATATCAAATCCAAGATGTTTCATGAGGGGAATGGGTCTTACTCTTTGATTCTAAATATCAACAGTTTAAAGGTAAGTTATGGACACACTGGTTGGGTCCATATCAAAATGAAAAAGTGTTTAATAATGGTTCTATGCAATTGGTACCGATCGATGGAGATAGAAGGACTCTTCCTGTAAATGGCCATATGCTCAAGATTTATCAATGACCTCTTGATAAGAGAACTTTCACTAGTGACATCTATAGGAAGATTTATCCCGGTAGGTAGTTTCTGAACTATCTAGATTACCATATTTTGGTCTGAAAGTCATGACAAATGTTCCCCTCAAATACTTGTTTGATCTATTTCATGAGAAGGGTGAGGAATTTATTGAGGTAATCCTTACCTCCCAAGGTGTTCAAAAAGGAGTTAAGAGGGACAATATACTGGAATTTGGAGGGAGATGGCCAAATGGGTTAATAGACACTTTATATGTGATGGCCAATTGTTTGTGCTTTGGGCGTGATTCACTCAAAATTCTCATCAATTTGAAGAAAGGATGCATCAACCTTGTACTCGGGGTGAATTTACAATATACTAATACTTGGCAGCTACACTATCAAAGTTGGTAAAAATACAAGACTAGGTGAGGAAAGGCAAAGTGCTAAAGCGGTCAAAAAATACAAAGCACCCATGGCTCATTCACTTACTATGTTCACATCAAGTGTTTTTAAAGCCAAAATGAAGGCTTGAAAGGATGAATGTGGGGAAGGCTCCAAGCCGAAGCAGCTCAAACTAGGGCCATCTTCCACACCATGGGCTGCTATCACATCGATTAGTCACAAGACACACAAGAATAAGGAGGAACCTGACACTCAGACGAATATGGAAAAATCTTATGATCAAGTTAGCCCATATTCAACACTTTCCAGTTCTAAAGGTAGAAATACCTTGAATCCCTCTTCTTCTATTTTCCTACGACCGCGATGGTCCTGTGCATTGCATAAACTTGGGAGTTCTCGGTCGAGGGTTTTATTGGTGCTTCTTCCCTGTGTGGGAAGTAAGGGATGAGGAAGGAAACCTGGCTGTCCCCACTGAAAAATCACCACACACTATATTCACTACATCTATTCCAACCCCATAGAGATTAGCTATTCCCTCATCTTCAAAATCCACTTTGCATCTTTGGAAACTACTTTGGTACCTAATCTAGCTCCGAAATTAATTGCACTAGAAATTGGTCACCTCAAGTTATGTCAAGCTTCCAATCCTCATGGTTATTTGGAAGAGATTTCACTCCTTAAATCCTAGTTGAAAGGTATGGAAGAAACAAACCTTTCTTTACAAACTAAATTTACTCAACACACAGTAGAAAAGGTTAGAGAAATTACAACTCTACAAGTAGAGGTTAGCAACCTAAAGTGGCAGAGAGATAAAGGTCTTAGTATTTTGAATGATTTCCACCAATTGTCTCTTTAGAATTCATAATTAAAAAGGAAAATAAGAAATTAAAGGGGGAAATGGAAATCATCCAAGGTGAAAAACAAAAATTGTAGTCTCTTTTGGACTTTATCTGTCCTTTGGCTTGTAAGCTCCTATCTTATAGGAGACCATCTTCAATTTACAACATGTTTGTTCAGGAATAATTTTACTCTTGCAGTTGTGTTGTCAGTTGCCTTAAAAATATGTTGTCAAGTGTCATTTCAGTCCTTTCTTCAAAATCGATCATGTGTGTTGAACAAATAGATAAGTTGCATTGGGACATAAAATAGGTAAAGTGTGAGGGAAATGATGAGTAATTATTTGGCTCATTTATATCATTCCTATGGTTAATAAATTGTCATTTAGCTATGATTTTATAATGCATGGGGATGCTTTGTATATTTATATCTTAGTGAGTTTGATGCATTTTCCTTACTTTTTTCATGTAACCTGATTACTGTATAACCTCATACTAATTGTCTTCATGAGGGAAATGTGATGATGTGTGTAGGGAAATGATGAACGTTTATTACTGATGCAATTAATAAGTTTGAGTTTGGAGTTGGAATGTGGGAGTGGAAGACTTTTTCCACCCATTGACCTATAAGTATGGGACTTGTTTCTAACAGTCCCGTAGGAATTTATGAGTCTTGGTTAATGTTGATTAGTGGGAGATGTTAGTGCTGCCTATTATGGAGAATTTTGTAACTATTTGTGTCTATATAAAGACACCTTCTTAAGAACATGATAGTAGCTATTATTTTTATATACTCTGCAATATATAGCTTGTGGTATTTAGAACTCTTCTTTTCATGTACTGGATATGCTATGGAACTTATTTAAATTAATATAAGTAAGTGTCATTTTGAGGATCTAAAGCTGTTGAGATTTCCTCTGTCCCAAGGGAGAGCAAGGGCCCACTCGACCAAGGAGATAGGAGGTTGTTTACATTTACATACACATCTGGTTTTCTGATAAGTTTCACTGTAATCTCTATTTTAGTATGTCTCTACTTTAGTATGTTTTATGCAATCTCAATTTGAACATATTTGCTTTTCCTATTGGAATTTCTATTCAAAATGTGTGTTTCCCTTTATACAAAGTTTAAATTATCATATGCTTTTACTTCTACTGATTCTTAGTTATGAGTGTGCAATTTCAATTCCATTCTTTCAGATTTTGTGTGCACATTTCCATTTAAATTAGAAGTATAGCTTTTAAACTTCATTTCATCGCAACAACTAAATTTTGTAGATTTATATTGAGATTCTGTAGATTAGTAACTAACTTAGAAATATCTCACAACAACCCCCAATGAAGACCCAACAGGAAAATTGGTTACATAAATCTCCATTGCATACAACCTAGGACACAACCCCGGTTTATAATGACACTAACAGAAGATTCAGTTAGTTAAATGATTGGAGAATACAATGATGCATCGTTGCATGCATCTTTGATATTTGATGGCTTGCACACATTAATCATTGGATAAGTGAATATGTGGTTGATTAAATAATCTAAAGTTTGATTTAATTTTTTATAAGTATCGATTCACCCCCTCTTATTCCATTGTGTGTATCCCAATAAAGCTGGAAGAAAAAAGTAGGAAATCCATTAGGTCCAGGGTTTTATCCTCTTCTATTTAAGAGACAATAACCTTGATTTCTTCCTCAAAAGGAATGACATTCAAGTATTTATTTTCCTCGGAGCTGATGGCAAGATCAAAAGTTTTAAAGTCTCCATGTCGAGTTGCTAGTGGGGGGTGACCTTTAGCAAACAAAATTTTGAAGAAGGAGATGATGGTATTCGAGATATAAGAAACCACCATCTCCATTTCACCATCTTGTTTTCTTATTTCTTGTATACACCCTTTATTTATTTTTATAGTAATTGAAATGTGGAAGAAATTTTTATTTCAGTCATCCTCTTTGACCCAATTTATTTTGGACTTTTTCTTCCAGTAAATTTCTTCCTTAGGATAGTATGAAATTCATATAAGAGAAATTTTTCCTTTTCTTTGTCTTCATTACTCCAGCCTCCTTCTTCCATTATATCTTCTAGCTCATGAATTTCCTCGGATATTTTACTCTTTTGTAAAAATATATTTAAAGTGTTCTTTTTCCATTTTTTTATCTTATATTTGATGTTCTTTAATTTAGCCATCACTTGGAACATGTTGTTTCCTCTGGTTTCTATATTCCACCACTCCTTAATCATTTTTTCTAGATCCGGATGGATGGTCCACATATTTTCAAACCTAAAGGGTCTATCTTTAGTTTTTCCATTTCACCATGGTCCACTAGAACAATTATAATGTTTGTTTTATAATTTTCACAATTGTTTTAGTTTATATGGTAACCGACAAAGTAATACAATAGGATATAAAAGTATAATAAAATCCTCCTCTAAGAAAAATTGATTTTTGGAAATTTTTATTTTGTTTTTGTAAAAAATTCCCATCATAATTTTGATTTTTTCTTTGACACTAAGGCCTCTTTTGTACAAATTTCCTTAGTTTTTCAATTTCCCCTTTTTTGTATTTAATAACAATTTTTAGCATTTTCAAAAAATCTTATTAAAATTAAATCCTTGTAGGAAAAATAACTTTTGAAGAGGGGTGGGATTCGAACCTAAACCTCCACCCTCTAAGACCTCTCAAGACCTTAATATCCACTCAAGTTATATATATGATAAAATGTTTAAAGAAAAAGTGATTTTTAAATAAAACTAGCATGGTTTGTAAAAAATAAAAAGGTGTGGGTGGGGTAAAACACCATAAATTAAGATCACCAACTACCTTATTAATGCTTGGATGGCTGAAAAAGAAAAATTATGTTGTGTGGTATTTAGGGAAAGGAACCCATAACTACAGGCCGTGACTTTAGGGGCGCGTAGATTTATATAGGTGTGTTATTAGTTTCAAAAAATTATATCATTATGTAGAATATGACTGTGTCACATCACCATTTTTGTTTCACACATTTATTTGGAAGGAAAAGTAGATTTTGAATTAATTTAGTACACATATAATTTTTATAAAGCATTTGAAAAGCGTACCAATAATTGAGCCTTATGTGTCACATTGTGGTTGGATCTTAAAAAGTATCATTAATGAAAAAGTGAAAAACTATTGGTACTTTTTCCATCAAGTTATGGAGAAATCAAGTGTACATGTTTTGGTACATGCACAACTATGATGTCTTTTCCCTAATGCAATTTGGTACATGTACAAATCTAGCATCCATTAGAGGGAAAGGGTCACATACTCTTCATATATAACATAAGAAGGGAAGTTCATTGTATTTCCATCCACACATTCTACTACATTATTACATTCTATCTACAACCTGCTATTAAGTGAAACTTGCACTAGGGCATCATTTCTACACACACATCAAAACTACATGGAGTATAAGATGTAGTCAATGCTCGGTTGTAAGTTCACTCTCGGGGTGACCGTTGGGGTTAGTCGACTCACCATTCTACATTTTATTTTTAGATTTATTGTGATTTGTGGGCTTGTGAAGGTGAATTTCTATTTTACAGTTAAGGTACCTTTGGCGATATAGGAGTGACTACCATGTGATTAACATGGAATAATTATGACACCCTTGTGAGACAATCAAATTAAAATCTAGAGATTTTTCTAGTCATGGGTGCATAAATCTAGTCATCATCTCATAAGAACCCTGTCTATTTTTGTTCATGAGTTGTAGAATTTATAAAGATCGATTATAATGTTGTTTTCATCTTGTTTATCACTTCTCCCTACCCAGATTAGTTCTATATTTTGGAAATCAGCTAAGTGCTCATATCTCTCTCCATTGCTTAGGGTTTCATACTTTATTTCTTATTCTACTAGTTTCATTGTTATATCTTAACATTCATACATTATTTGTTTCAATAGTTACTCTACCATATTAGATTTATTTCAAAATTCATTAAATCATTTGGTGAACCCCACTTGTGATCGGTCATTCAGATCCTCTTTCTACCAATTTCTCTTTAATGGATCCTAAGGTTTCTCAAGTCTCCTTAAATGACCTACTTCAAATGCACCCACCTTGCAAAGTAATCCTCCAAAAATCCTAAATGATATGTACCTCCCTCACAATATGCCACCTACTCAAGTTAGTGCCATTTTCGATCATCTATCTAACGAATCTATTGGTCCTACTTCTCCATCTAAACAACCCATCTTAGAGTCAATTCAATCTTTACATTGTTTCTTTCAAGATAAAATTCAAGCTATGGAAACAATGATTACATCTCTTAAAACTGAAATCCAACATCTCAAGGATGCTTCTCAAGCCCATGCTTGTTCTTCTTCTACACCTCAGTCTAATCATATTTCTTCTACATGTTCTCATGTCAGTGAACCTCAAGTCTTACTATTACCAAACCTCTCAAGTTTGATCTAAATACTAAACAACATGATATTCTTCCCGAGCTTGTCACTCATCAATTGATCAACTCACAAATACTCATTGCTACCCTCCTTATCAGGCTTACCAAATACTAAGGTCTCCCATTTTTCAATTATCACAGAATTAATGGACATCATGACAATAATTTCTATGCTTTAAAACGTCAAATTAAGCACCTTGAGCATAAGGGTTTTATCTCATTTGCTGCACAACATTCAGATTCATGCTCATGTTCAATTGCTAAATCCCAATTGGTTCTTAAATCCAGTCCTTCCATGTCTCATGGGCATCAATCCATAATCACTAATTTTCCTTCTTTGGTCAAGAAAGAACATTCTATCCATCCTATTCAAACTAAGTAACCTCATCTGAAAATCAGTCCATCCACTCCTCTTCTCACATCTTCAACAATGTTACCACTTCTAACTAAGCAACCTACTCTAAAAATTAGTCCCATCCCCTCCCCCTCTCTATCCTTCTACAACATTACCAACTCAAACTAAGAAACTTCCTCTAAAATATGTCCATACCCTCCTCCTCTCAAGTCTTATAAAAAATTAGTAATAAAAAATAAGCCACCACCATTCAAGATCCATAAAACTCCTCCTTCAATTAAGCGTCCAAATATTTTTTATTAGACATGCTTATCATTACATTGATGTCCGGGACACATTTCAAGCTTTGCTACCATGGCATGTTCCTTCTCATATCACCACATAGATCTCCATGAAACACTTGGGGGCATCACACTTTCTCCTCCTATTTTTATTAGTTGTCTTTAGCATCTACTACTACACTTTTTGCTCTGTGCATCATGTCTAATATTTTAAAGCATTTTCATACCCTTTCATACACACATTGTAACATCATTACCCTATGAAACACTCTAGTTCCATGGTTCATACTTGAATTATGAGGGTCTAAATCTGAAATGAACCTCACCACATTCAATTTTCATGCTCTATGCTTCATTATTTATCTTTCTATCAAACATTTTCAAACCATTTATCGATGACACACTCTTGTTCTATGGTTCATTCTTGATTGTTGAGGGATATTTTATAAATGAAAGTCATCTCATACACATACGCTGGGGGCATGATGCTCCTATCACATTCACACATTTCATCCCATTCCATCACACTCATACAATGCATTTGCATATATTGGTTGTGCTTAATTTTTCTTTCTTATACTACTTATATGGTGCACTTTGTTTACTATGTGATTCGGATACTCAATATGTCATAATGTTTTTATATACACATATGTTCCTTCACTTGGTATCTAGTTGAGAATTTTGATTTCTTACATGTTATTACATAATACAATGCCACTTGGCATTGTGCCTTTTACCGGTCCCAATGAGGCTCCTGTGGGCATATAATTTTACTATCACACATTACAGGTGTTATTATTTCATCATATACTACTTTCTATTATTACTAACACATTAATTTCCATTGATACATACATGTATTGACATAATTTTTATCTTTCTAACATGCTAATGGGTGCTTCATGTGAAGCATTTGATTAGGAGGACTATAGGCCACCAATGTTATCTCGATACATTTTTCTTGACCTTACATACCATTACATGTTATTGTTTATGGGATTTTCCCTATGTCTTGTGCAATCATTGTTTTCTTTCTATTCACCACTTTGGCCTTGATTGTCTTGTGACATTGTGAGTGATGTCCCATGTTTGAAACCCACTTTTTAAGGTTTATCTTGTTTGCACACAAAATCATGCACTCTTTGATTCATTATTTAGTCATGGTATCATACTATTATTCATATGTTGTTAAGTGAAAATAATAATAATTTAACCCATGTGTTTGGCCATTTTTACAGTTCTTGTTGTCATATTTTTGATCTTACACATATACTAGCCTAGTTTGTATTATCATTCTACATTTTTCCTATTTTTGAATGGGGCCCCTAGGCATCTTGATCCTCTATGGGGCTCCCCGACCTGTTTGCACTTTAATATCACCTTTTGGGCACTTTCTAGCCATTTGAGCTTTCTATCTTTTGGTGGTCGCCTTTTTGGGTTAATTATGAAATTAGAACAAGATAACCAATCAAAGGCATCTAAAGCTACATTTACATCCATGTAGCTCCATCACAAGGCACACAAGGCTATTTCATCTACATCACACTTCAAAGGAGGGGAGTTTTTATTTCCATGCACACATTTACTACATTCTACATCTATTTATTTGATTGCTACTTCAAAAGTGTGACTAGCGAGAAGAGCAACCTAGGGAAAGATTGTACACACACACACATGCATAGCTACATTGGGTATAAGATGTAGTGCGGTCTTGAGTGATAAGTCCATTAATTTGGCTAATGAGGATAGTTTGACCCCTTATATGCATATTTATTTTTTTAGGTTTTGATGCTTTGTTTGGGGTTTTGCAGGTGATTCTTCCATATCATATTCATATCAACATCCGATGCGGTTTAGTGACATTCGTGTGGCGAGAAATGAACACATATGAACATCCAATGACACTCTAGAGGAGGTTTCTTGGTCATTTCCATAGATTAGGGTGCCCAGGGGTGCCCCTATCCCTCTTCAAGAACTCTAGTCCAGTCATATAGCTATGATCTATGCTTCTTCGAGGATAATGTGTGGTCATTTCCTCCTCATGTTCATCTAGTTTGTCTTTAATACAATCCCACACATCTATGAATTATCTAAGGATTTTCTTAAGCTGTCCTTTCTCACTAGGGTTTCATATGGTCTAGCTTAGTTTGCTTGGGTGTATTTTGGTATTTTATTTCATCATTTACTTAGTTATTTTTCTAATCATATAACATTATATTATACTATATATATTTACATTTTATCTTAATCATTTTAGTGAACCCGATCTTCGAATACACTTTCTCTTTAGGCCTTTTCTTCATATGCCCGTCACTCGTAGTGGTCATTTTGGGTATTTTCAATATTTTAGCTTCCTTAATTCTCATGTAGGGTTTATAAACCAATTGACTGATATACCTACTACTGTAGCTACAACTGATAATCCCTTGGATTCATCTCACCAAGTTCCTCTTCACGAAATAGAAGCCTCTGGTAGTAAAGTCCTTATAATGAAGATAACAATGTTGAAAAGACCAATTAAGTACACTTACTGATTTTTGACAAGATTAGCGTGATAATGCCACTCATCTTCTATATGTATTACATGATTTGCTTTGTGCTAAGAATTCTTTTGACACTTCCACCTATATGGTTTCTCCTTCTTCAGCTCCCATGGTCTCCATCCCAACCATTAATGTCTTATCTTATATTCCTACTACTACCTCTCCCATCATTCACCTAGCACACCTAATATGTAGCTTGGCTCTTCTTCAAATACTCCTAATTTAAACTCTTTATATAAATACTTGTAAACCTAAATTTTTCAGCTCCAACTCATTACTTCTCATGCCTCACCATCTTTACACTCTACTTTCTTTTGCATATTCCTTTTACCTAATACAATCTGTTTATCCATTGCCACCTAATTTCATCTCTCCCAAGTTGCCCATCTTTAAAGGCCATGGTGACCCACAAGAGCATCTCCAAGATTTTCATGTAGCATGCTTGGACTATGCGGATGATCATACCATACTTGGTAATATTTTTCCTTGTAATTTACAAGATTACACGATACGTTGGTTTTATGACCTACTTATCAATTCGGTAATATATTTCACGTGCATCTCACTAATCAATACTTGTCTAGTGTTGTTGGCAATGACCCATGCCTTGCTGTGATTTCTCCCCTCCCTAAGAAAACTCGTATCCATTCTAAAAATCCTATGTACAGAGACCTTGTCTTTGAACCACCCCCTAAATGGGTTCTCCATAGCAGCAAAAAAGGTAAGGAAGTGGTGGGCTCTAGTTCAAGGGTGGATAAATTATGGTTGATGATAGCCCCCTCTGTTTTCCTTGATATTGCTATTGGCACCAGTTTAGAGAATAAATTTAACATGCAAGCTAGTGTGGTTAAAACCCTTGAAGAAAATGTGGATTTTCTGCTCAAATCTACTATCAAAGAGACAACCTCGGATCCCAATGTAGGCCTCAAAGATGAAATTTCTACCTTGGAAACCAAGTTTAAGGCTCTGGAGGACAAATACAACAATTTTTTAGCTATGCATAGTGTTATAATGGACCTTATGTAGGTACACATCTAAAAAATCTATGACTCTAGTGGCATCCCAGACACGACTTGGAAGAATGGAAAGATCACAAGGAATTTCAAAGCTTCTAACTAGGACCCCACCATCACCATTGCATTGAAACTCTATCAGGTGTTTAGGGTGGTTGTCAAAGTTTTTAGCAAGTCTGTTGGATAATGTTGTTGGTTCCCTATTTTCGGTGTTGTAGTTTTTTGTGTTGTTGTATAACACCGTTGTTTTTTTTGATATGTTATTCTAGGATTTTTTTAGGTAATTGGCCCCTGCCTTTATTTTCCACTTGATTTTTATCTTGTGGCTATGGTTTGGACCCCACAATTCAAAAACCCACAATGTTTCTATTTTTTTATATTGGCTTTTGAGCCTTTTATCGAACCTTTTACCAATAATAAAAATATATCTTTCACACATCATCTAGTTGATGCATTTGTCACTCACTTCTTAATAAATATTGGATTTAAGATCTCTTATGCCCAACTTGTGCAACTCAAACAATGCTCTAATGAACATGTAGTAGATTATATATTACGTTACAAAAAAAACTTAGCTAAAATGAAAAATTTACTTGTGGATCTTTGAACTTCAGGACTTGTTCATTCAAAGTCTCTTACCCCCTCTCCAAGAGAGTGTTCTCTTTGATACCTCTCCTTCTTTTGATCATATTTTTGTTAACCTTTAAATTTTACCTTGAAAATGTTAAAAGTTGATTCAAAATTTCTTCTGAATTTTTAGCTTAGAAGTGTTTTAGAGATGTGTTAAAGTTCTTTAAAGTTACAAACTCTAAAAATCCTAAAAGTTTGAAAATTTAGAGTTTCATACTTTTGGGATTCAGAAGTCTCCTTTGGAAATTTTCATTAATTTTGACTTGGACTTCCGAAGTCCGAAACTCCACAATTTTAAATTTTTAGAACTTCGGGCTTTTAGGTTTTGGAGTCTTCTGTCACCTTTTTGGTAAATTTTGACTTAGAGTTCTGAAGTATGAAACTCCGAAGTTCCAAAATTTCAGAAACTTTGGACTTTCAAGTTTTAGAGTCTCCCATCTTTGTTTTGATATTTTTGCCTCCGGACTTTTGAAGTCTCAAACTCGAAGTTCTGAAATTTCAAAACCTCGTACTTTCGGGTTTCGATTCAGCCATCATATTTTCATAAACTTTGTTTCTCAAGTTTAAGTCTCCAAAGTTCTAAAATTTTGGAACTTCATACTTTCGGGGTTTTGGACTTTGGGGTTCTATGGGCATTTAATTCTCACCAACCCTCCCACATGTCAACTTCTAAGCATTAATTTGAGGTTTTCCTATATAAACTTCATTTTATGTGTCATTTTCACTTGACCTTTAATACTCGATACTCTAATTTTTACCAAAATTTTGTACTTTCAAGGTGTCATTTTCAAGGTAATTTTGTTTGGGTTATTTCTTCTTGGTTATGATCATTTTGGGTTTTCTTCCTTGTTTATTTTCTTTTGTTCTTCCTTTTTCTTATTTTGGAAATGGAACCCTCATCATCCACCATGTTTTCCTTAAAAATGTTTCATGATTTCCACAGCTATAAAATCCAACATGTGTAGGCATCCATCTAGATTACATGATATATTCCTCTAGATCTCTACTAGTATTGGATTATGTGTCTGCTCGGTGATTTCTGGTCTATATATTGTCGTTTTAGATCTTTTATTTTCAGAGTTTTAGAGGACTATTATTTTGGGCTTTCAAATATTTTTCTTTTCGAAGGATCTTTCTTTCAAAGTTGCAGAGCTTCCACTTTCGGACTTCGAGGCTTTATTTTAAGAGTTTCGAAAGGTATCTTTATTTCGGGTTTTTAGAGGTTTGCACTTCAGAATTAGAATACTTTTAGACTTTCAAACTTCAGCATTTCGGGTATTTTAGTATTTGCTTTGCAAAATTTCCAAAGGCTTTTCGGATTCCAAAATCTAAACTTAATGTCAACCTCCTCGTCAAAAGGCAAGGAAAAGATGAAATATACATTTTTAGGAGTCACTCCTCATTCGTGCCTTTCTTTAGACTTAGGGAATATTGGAGATACTGATCTTGGGTAAGTAGATTTTCTAGACTTCTGGGAAAGGTTGAGAGATCCTAACAAGAAGTCTTGGATGCATGCTATATATGACAATGGGCTTACTCTTGTGGCTATTTTCCTTCATCCATGCATTGTCCCAAATTCATCTTGGCCACAACAACCCATTTTGATGAAGATTCTAGGATGGTGAAGAATGATGACATCAAGGTCGTAATTCGATTGGACATTGATTTCTTTGAGGATTTGTTTAAACTACTTGATGTTGAGGACTATGCTAGAATTTCACTGAAGCTCCAATTGAACACTAAGATAAGGAATCAATTGTGTGCAAGGGTCATGATGAAGATCTACTTGGCCAAGAGTGTTACCAAGTTTCCTAAAACTATGTTTCAATTAGATTTCATCCAAGAAGTGAATGATCTCATTGTGTTGTTGAGTAGAGTTTTGGGTCTTGCTTCTGTAAAAGAGTTTTAGGAATGGATGTTCATGTACATTGCCACTATCAAGAAGAAAAAAATTCATATGATAGGAGAGCATATCAGTAGCTATATTTGTTTTCAATTAAGTAAAGTCTTATCTTCCAAACACTTTTATATGAATTCTTTCTTGGTTTATGTTGTAGCTGCCATGGGGAAAGTTAATGGGTTAAATACCAAAGGTGTTAGAAGTGCATCTAAGAGTTTTGATTTTTATCCTCAAATCATGATGGATGAGGGAAGCAAAATTTTTGCAAAGTTAATGATGTTTTCTTAGTTTTTCTTCTTTATCATTTTGAAAAGGATTTGTATAATCGAAGGATTTCTGATGAGGCTTTAAAGGCTTTAGTTTTTCTTTTTTTCTTCTTTTTCATTTTCTTATGGATTTGTATAATGGTGCCCTACTAACAAATGGGTTTTGCTTCAGTTGTTTTGGTAGTTATTAAATTATCATAATATCCCGAACAAATGACATAAGGTGGGAGTCTAGTTTCCCATTTCAATTGGAAGATATACTTGTGCTAGTATTTATAAAGTGAAGAATGTGGATGTAGAAATGTCTGAAGTGACTTTGCAAACCTTTCATCCCCGAACCAATTTTGATTACTGGGGTAAGTTCAGTGAAACAAGTTTATCCAGTTCTCATGTGCCTCAGCTAGAGGATATTTGGATTCACTATTGAGATGAGTTCATTATTTGGAAATGAGAATAAAAAGGTTGACTTTAGATGAGGTTAGACAATTTGGTATTACAGAGATTCCAAAGAGATGGAGGATGAGGAAGAAGTATTGGATCTAGTATACAAGGATAATAATGTTTCCAATCAACCATTGTCATGGATTGATTGGTATCAATAAGAAATTTATAATACTAAGGAAAGGGTGGGTCCCATTTTACAAAGAACATATGATTGGTTGGCTACCTTGGGAATTTCACCCAAAGGGTTGGATCAATCTATAAGAATAGATGCCCAACCAACAATGATTATTCCTACACCCACAAAAAAGAAAAATGTCTACCTAAAGGGCCAATATAATCCCTAATAAAATTTCATTTTTTATTGGAAGTTCCTCTCTTTCCAAGGCCCATGCTTCCAAGGTTTTCCCCCATAGTACCAATATAAGAAATTGACTAGGTTATTGATTCTCTAGTTGTATCATAGAGCTTTCCATCCCTTTCTTTGTGTCATTATAAATTCCTTCATCACTACCTTCCATTCCTACACCCATTTCTTCTTTTCCATCCCCATCCATGGCCAAAGTGTTCTCATCTCTTCTTGTCCTCTCAACGAGAGAAATGATTGGGTCTCCAATTTCTACTTCATGCCCTCTCAATTTTTATTTCCCTCTATTTCAACTTCTAGCCTCATTGTATCCAATCCTATGGTTTTTCTCACATCTACCACATCTATCATTACCAAATCCACTTAATTGAAAACTAATGTTACTGCTATTGTGTTGTCTAGTGCTCTAGGTGTTGAATCAATTATGTCATCTCCATTGGCATCTGCTATACAAAAATGGTTGTATCGCCAAACTCCAAAATAGAAGAAGAAGGTGCCTCTAGTAGATGTAATAGATCTGAGTGTGTTGGAACCTACTCGAGGAGATAGTCAAAATGGACAAAGATCATCTCCAACATATCTATGAACCAATCAGGAGAGAGAATCATGAAAATTGTTACTCCCATTGTGGGAAAGACTAAAGAAACTATCATAACAACGGACTATCAAATTTCCATATTTTCACTAGGTAAGGCAACACACGAAGGTGCCAAACAAGATGTGCAAATGGCTCTCAAGAATTTTTGGAGAAATATGATAAGGATAAAGCTTCTAAGGATGAACTGAAAGCAAAGGTTGAATAACTCACTACTTTGTTGAGAAAAGTAACACAACCCACTCCAACCACTGATCCTTCAACTACAACTTCTCTAACAATTTCTTCCACTCTGGATGATATTTCATATCATGAGATTGAGAAGATAGGTCAGAAGGGAAGATCAGTGAATGGATGGATGGAACACATGCTTCAAGAAGCTAATCCTTTGATCATAGAAGTTGTTGAAATATATAATGATTTGCAAACTGAAAGAGCCTCTATTCATAGGATGGATGAAGCCTTCTATGAAGATAATAATAATTTGAATTTGAATTTGACCACATGGGGCAAGATTAGAGAGGAAGATCTAGATATACTTATTCAAGAAGAAGTAATTAATGATATTTCTAAGTTGTTTGAATTTTAGGAGGCTATGGAATTTAGATCCCAAGTGTTACAAAATTTGATCAAGAAACTAGATGAAAAGAGTGTGGAAATAATGGATGCTCTAAATGATATCTCAGAAGAGTTTGATAATATCAATTGCAAATTCTTCAATGAGAATATTGATGCTCTTTGAGTAGATCAAATTAAGTTAAATTTCAAGGATTTGGTGAAGAAATATGATGAGGTAACTAGGAATTTCAATAGTGACTCAATTGATAGATTGGTTTCATGCTAGAATTTCACAAGTCGACTAGAAGAAAGTGGTGAGTAAACTCAAAAGGATCCCAGCTAAAGTAGCAAGAGAGATTGAAACAGTGGATGTGGTAAATCATTACGCATGTGGACTAGAAGAGGAAGAAGTACAAGGAATCATCAAGCGTTTCATTGACTACAAGTATCAGATGACTATGTGGGAGAAAGAACAAGAGAAAAATGAAGAAGAAAAAGATGTTGTAGGACCAAGCTAAGTTATGTGGCCATGGAAGGACAATTCCAAGCTCTGGATCATTCCGAGTTACGGGGTTGGTGAGTTAAACCTTCTGAACTACTTTGCTATTTTTATGGGATCTTTTTCACTAGAACTTAATTGCATTTTATTTTTAGTATTTTGTTAGTTAATGTCCAGCTATAATGGCTCAATTATTTTGTTAGTTAAGGTAAAACTTATAAATAATTAAGTGCATAAGTTTAAAGGGGGATCATTTTTGAGAAGTTACTCTTCAAGTTTAAAAGAGTGCTTTGAATACTTTGGATCCTTTCAATTATATTTAGAATAATATTTTACCATGAAATGTCTAATTTATTGTGTTAATAGTTGTTCAATATATGCTTTGTGAATGCACAATTCCTTAGTATAAGTGATTATCTCACCTTTATTTCAAAGTATATTATTTCAATCTATGGAAGAATGATGTGGTTAGCTTGAATATCAGTTATGGAAATATTTTAGTCCTTATGTTATAAAGTTACATTATCATTAACTTTCATAAACATAAAGGGATCTGTGACATGTGCATATCATATATTGAAATGATTTTTTGATTGTTTATTCAAACCAATTTGATCTATCTATTAGGTATGCTTGGGGTCTTACAAGGATATATATGATATTTTATCTGTGGTCATTATTTTCCCTATATAAATATCATAAGTTAAATTAGATTGTGATGGTTTCTTTATCCTTTCTAAGTTAACCCTTTCTGGTGTAAAGATCAGAAAATTATCTAGTTATACTCTCTTGGTGTATCACCGTATTTTCCTTATTTTGTTATTTCTAACCCTGAATCCCGTGAATTGAGTAGATTAGAGTCATTTAAAGTGTTCTTATCCTTGCAATTGGATCTTACATTGGGTGCCAAAATTTCCAAAGGAATTTGACCTTCTTCAAAGGTTCATCATAAGGCAACAAGGTCCCACACCTTGGGGATGTTCCAACGTTGCATGAGATCTCTCGTGAATTTATCATGTGCATGATCTGTGTGATAAGATTTTCGTACTCTTGAGCTTCATGAAACCAAAATATTTTTCTAGAGATGATATGAAATGATGTCGATAAGAAATTAGACAATGTTGGACATTGAAATCAAGAAGCAAGGACTATACACCTCACTTGGTATGCCTAACAATCTTGGACTAATATCGGACATTGTCTTTTAACTCCCGAGATCTGGTCCTTTTTCCCAGATGTTTTGCTAGAATGGGCTTGAAAATTTGGATCTCTAGGTTCAATTTAAGTTTTATTTTTGGTACGGTCTTGATAGATCTATCAAACTAATGGATTAAACCTTCAAGCTTCTGCTTCATTTGCATTTGCCTTGTTTTCTTCTTAATGATGATTGGGAGGTGTCTACTATGGATTTCAAATGGGCAAGTTATTTTCCTTTTTCCTAGTTATTCTTATTTGTTTCTAGCAAGGGATGCTTGTTTTGACTCAAATATTTTACCTTCATGCTCGAGGGGCTCTGGGTTTTTGTACTTTTCCATGGCCTCCCCATGTTCTTAAAGATCTACCAAATGGTTTAGATTATAATTTATTTCATTGATTGAGTCGATGGTTTGAATTTTCTTGTATATGCCCTTTTGAATGTGTCTTTTCTTATATCTTATGTAACCTTATTGTGGTTTTTATTTTTTTAGAAGTCTACTTGTGATGGCATTCTTCCTCCTTGTAGGGTGGTTGTTGACTATTATCTTCTTAAGCTTCATGAAACCAAGATCTTATTTATAAGAAATATTACATACCAAGAGAAAGCATCATCTTCTATGAATTTTTGAATAAGTCAACATTTAAACCATCTACAAACAAACAAATAGACACAAAATTTACTTTCAACGCAGTATCTACTACTAAGGAGTTTCAATCAAAACCACATCAACCCATATTCACTAAGTTTAGTGTACCTCCACATATTTTACTACTACAACTTGTCGATAATAACCTCATTACATTACCTTTTCCACTAAAAATAGATCCATCTCGACCAAAGGACATAATTTCAATACAAATTCCCATGATGACTATCATTAGTGTGTAGGAAACTCCACTCATCGTTGCATTTGAATTTGATCTCTCATTCAAGGTTTACTCAATAATGGTAAAATCAAGCTTTTGGAACCTACAATTTCTCCACCTATCAATGAAAATAATAAGCTCAAGATCTTTAACAACCCTCTACCTAAACATGACACAAAAGTGGATAAATCTTTAGCCAACTACGTCTATTATACGTGCCTCCACCTACATCGGGGATCATGACTTCTTAGTTACATATAATAACACTTCTCCACCATTTATTTCTTTCCCTCAATATGATTATCATGTGACTTTTAATTCTAATCACTTGCATATCAATGCATCTATTGGCTCGATTTCTATCAACAATACTATGGTTGACCCATCTTGTCCCATTAGCACATGCGCTATCCCACTTCTCATCGCTATTGGCTATCTTCTATTATAAATTTCATATCCCATGAATTATGGCATCGTCAAACTTTGTGTCACGGTAGGCCATCTTACTATACTTGTACCCTTCCTTATCGGATAAAAAGTCCACAGTTGTGACATGCTTCTAGTTCTATATTGGATTTGTCGGTCTAAGTTCATCATCTCTATGAACCATTTGGGACTCAAATTCATACATAACGATCAAATTATTTCTATCAATGGTGTTCCTCCATCTATTCCATCATCATCATCTCCTCAAGCACTAGTTAAGGCATCTCCTACTTCATTTAGTACATCACATTCCATGTTACTTAAAGTGTAATCTACTCTTAGTTCACCAACTTACACACCATATATGCGGTTTCACCGCTCTTCTAGTCCTACACATTGGAATAGGGCCATTCCTCACACAAGATTCTGCATCTCAACATAGGTCACCACTGTGTTTTATTCCCTTCATGTTTCCATCACCTCCACTCTCAGCTACTCATCGATATCTATCACCTACACATTTTATTACACCTACGCGCTCATCAGATACTCATCCATCGCATGCACATAGACTTCACTCACCTACACAATGACTATATACTATTCCACTAATACTAAATCATGGTCATATGCTTTCATCACCTATCACATTAGATGAGGGACGTTTGTCCTTTACTTTCATTGGATAGGTCATTCAATCACATGCACATGAGGGCATTATGATTATCTATTCTGAATCCCCCTCCTATGCGTCCATTTTATATCCTAGCAAAAACATATTCATCTACACCTTAGTATCTTCATTACCTTATGACAAACTCTTGTTCATTGGTTCATACTTGACTATTGAGGACATTCTCTACACATGAACCTCACACTATGGATAAAGGAATGAAATAACCAAAACAAAATGGAGCCAAAGAAAAGCCACAAAGTGTAAATAGTAAGGATGTGGATGTGAAGGAAGAGTCGTGGAAGTGAAGGAAAATCCATGAAAGTAAGGAAGTCAAGCAAGTTAAGGGAAAGCGAGAATCCATGAAGAACTAAAGAAGCTCCTAAGGATAAAGGATAGTCACCAAGACTAAAAATCCATGAGTAAAATATAAATATTCGTGGACATGGAACAAAGTCATGGTAAGGAAGAAAATAATAAAGAAAGGTGTAAAATATTGGAAAATCCATGAGAAGTATAAAGAAGCGCAGAGATAACTAAAAATCTGATGTGAAGGAAGAAATGTTGTAGGAAAAAGAAAAGATCTGCGATACAAAGAAGAAAGTCAGAGGAGCTAAGGAGAGCCATGAAATGATGCAATATGGATTGGTGAAAGGATTGAAGGCAATAAAATTAATTTGAACATGTAAAATTGAGAGTTGGTCCTCCAAAACCAATGGTGATACGATTGTCGTGTGATTGTGGCTAGATGCAATACTTGAACTCCAAAAGAATGAAGAAATCCACTATTCCATCTACCAACATTTAATGTGTATTGACTTTGTGGACATGTAGTTACATTCTCTATGAGATCCCGAGCTTTAAGGAAAAATAAAATATTGAAGAAGAAAATGGCTCACTTATTTGGGTTGCATTACAAATTCTAAAAAATATGGGAAACTTTCTCTTGCACATGCATGGAAAATGGTGAAATAAATATGGATATAAAAGAAATAAAAATCTGGAGTTAGTTGTACACATTTAAAAGTCTGAATTCTCAGGTGACATAGCAGGAAGATACACAACACACAAATCAAAGTGAAGAATTTGGTCAATTAAAAATATATTTCAACTTGGAGCTATTTGAAAGGGTTGCTCAAGTAAGAAAATAAGCATTCGAGATGAGGAATATTTGTAGAAGAGAATAACACAATGCAATCAAGCTAATAAGAAAGAGTGATAGAAGAAAAGAGAGAGGAAAGAAGAGAGTAGATCGATGAAGTAAAGATTCATCAGATGAAAAGAGCATAAGGGCGGTAGATTGATTGAGCAAGAGGGATCGAATCAGATGAGCAAAAGAGAGTGAAAATAAGAACATAGACATATACGAAAGGTGATCATAATCTATTGTAAAAGCAATTGTTGTAACTAGATGATCAAAATGTATATGTAAATTAAGTCTAAGTTGTAGCTTAACATATTTGGGGTTGGTACCTCACTAAAGAAATATTTTGTGATGCATAATATTCACTTGAGTTATTTTTGTGCATAATATAAAAAAAAGGTGTAGGGGTTGGTGCTCCTTGTGGGGTTGGTGCCTCACTAAATTTTTTTGTAAGATGTGTAATATTTTGTAAGTCCTTACTTTGTGTAATATAAGCAACAATATTTGGTGGTTTTTTCTCCCAAAAGGGTTTCCCATGGTAATATATGTCTTCAATGTTATTTTACATGACATATGTGTGATTGACTACTCATAGTTTAAAGCCACACATTATTAAAGGGTTTAAAATTGGCATTAAGTAAAAAGTTTTAATCTACATTGATTCACCCCCCTCTCAGTTCTTGTGATCTCTAACAATTGGTATCGAGCAATGTTTTTATAACATAATCTTAACATCTTCAAGGATATCCTCCTATCACAAGCATGGTGATAAATCAGGCACAAGGTGGTTTGTCACTGTCAAGATCACCTCTCTTCACTGGTATAAATTATGCATTCTAGAGAATAAGGATGAAGACATATTTTATGTCACTTGGTTTTGATATCTGGGAATGTGTTGAGAAATTATAAATTCCTTCAACCACACCAATTACTACTTCCATGGATAAGGCAGAATGTGAATGTAACTCAAGAGTAATGAACGGTATTCTTTGTGGCCTGATTGAAACATAATTTTTCAAAGTAATGCATTGCACAAGAACAAAGGAGATATGGACCAAGATGCAGAGTATCTATGAAGGTGATGAAAAGGTCAAGATAGCAAAATTTCAGACCTATAGAGCTCAATTTGAGAATCTGAAGATGAAAGATGATGAGAGCATAACGACTTACATGTAAAGAATAGATAAAGTCATAAATATGATCATAGGTCTAGGATAGAAACTAGAAGAATTTGTCATAGTGTAGAAGATTTTGAGATCTCTGATTGAAAAGTATGATGCAAAGGTATTAGCTATAGAGGAAGCCAAAGACATGAAGACTCTCATGATGGATGAATTGCAGAGCACTCTTTCAACATACGAGATGAGGAATATTGGATCGAATAATTCTAAGAAATAAATAACATTCAAGGTCAAGAAAGAAACCCATTCCAAGCAGGAAGAAGAAGAAGAATCAGCTTCAGAAGATGAGTTGGATGATGAAAATATTGAAGCAATGTTCGTTAGAAGAATGAAAAGAGGTTCAGGTAAGTATAAAGGAAAACTCCCATTTAAGTGTTTTACATGTGGACAAGTAGGTCATTTTTCTAGAAAGTGTCCAAACAAGAATAAAGATAATCAGTTTGAACATGAAGAGGACAGTCATAAACATAGCAAGAGAGATACTGGATATACAAATAAAAACAACAAGAAAAGGTTCTTCAAGAACAAAAGGAACTTCTATTCAAAGGAAGAATCAAGTGACTCTGAATCAAGAAATCCTGGTATCTCTAAAAATGAAAATGATGTAGATCAAATAGAATGTCTATTTATGGCCATGGATGCAACTGAAGAAAGAAATTCCAAAGGAAAGAACATAGTTGATGTTGAAGACTCTGATGAAGAATAAGTTGAAGTAAATCTTGAAGAAGAATTAGTATGTGCCCTTGAAGAACTGAAGTTGTGTAGAAGAAATAATCGAAACTAAGATTTACATTAAAGGATTATGAATAACAAATCTAAATATTTGAAGGAAGACAATATCAAAGAGAAGAATAAGCTCAAGGAATTGAAACACAAGTGGAAAATATTTCAAACTCCTACAAATCAAAGGAGGATGAGTGCACTAAGCTGAACTCAGAACTAGAGAAAATGAAAGTTGAAATGGAGAAAATGAGCAACAAGCTAAAGGTATATGAAAAAATTGAAAAGGGCTTAAGTGTTTTGACTAATATACTAAGTAGCCAACGAGATGCACATGACAAGTCTGGAATTGGTTTCAAATAAGAAAGTAAAGAAAAGCAGCCTACAAAGAATGAAGAAAACAAGGTTGCATCAACATCTAACACCTCATTCACCACAAACAAGAAATTTATCAATGCCGTGAAGAGAAGAACTTCTGCTCCCATAATCACATATGATATGAGGTACACACATTCTTTTTATGTTTACTAATATTCATGTAATCATTTTGGACATAAATCAGCAAAGTGTAGGAAATTATCTAGAGGCTATAGAAGAAACTTTGACCTATCTTACACCAAATCAAACTATAATGTTGTCCAACACAATTATCATAAGAAGAGTAGTGCGGTTTCAACCAACAAACATAAAACACCAAAAAAAAAAAAAGGGTGTATATTGCAAATAAAGATGAGAAAAAGAGAGAAGATTCATGCTCAATAATGCAGACTTGCATTTCATGTGCAAAATGAGGAAAAATTTGGTACTTGGATAGTGGAAGCTCTAGCCATATGAAAGTTGAAAAAAATAATTTTATTACTCTATCTAACAATGCATCATCAAGTGCTTTATGAGATTCATCATAACAAATCTGCAAACATAGTTTTGAAAGGAACCTTGAGTCTAGATAATGGAAAGACCATAACTGAAAATGTTTTATATGTTGAAGGTCTTAAACATAATCTGTTGAGTGTGAGTCAAATGTGCAAGAGGGGATATAATGTGATATTCCATGAAAAAGGTTGTGATATTATAAACTAAAAATAGGAAAGAAGGTTGCAAATTCCAAGTGGACAAAGAACAACATGTATGTTCTTAATGAGATAAACAAAGAGAAATTCTTCACAAGTAAGATAGACTACAACCTGTTTGGTTGTGGCACAAAAGATTGGGGCATGTGAGTTTTGAAAATATTGTAAAGCTAAGTGCAAATGTTTGTGTCCGACATATTCCAACCATTGTGAAAACCATGGATACACACTTTGCATGTAACACCACCGAACTGTTGTTACTTCCTCCTAAGCATACAAGTGTTGATATGTGATTTCTTTTGTAAAAAGGATGTGTTCCTTTGATTGAGAAGTCATGCTTGATATGTACTGAATCTTCTTTGCAGATTGCAGATCTTTGACTCGAGAATTTGATTAGACTCTTTTATTTATTTCATTTTACATCCGAGTTTAATCGATCTCGAACGAATTATAAATTTATTCATCTATAAGACCTAGCCTTGGATCAAGTGGTATTGATCCAAGTAGTGCTTTAAGTTTTTCATGATGAATTAAAAATTATAAACCTTTCACAGGTTGCAAGGTCTGAATTCGTTGAATAAAGCCAATCCCGAGTCTAACTCAGGTTGATCGTGTGAAATGGAATGGTTCCCGATATCGAAGTATATCTGGAAGGTCTTGGTCGTGGACCAGGTAATAATTCTGTTGCATATAATTCCGTAGCCTAAGGCAGAACAGGAGCTAACCCTGTTCAAGAATGCATGTTGTAGGTCTTTTTCTGAGCATACGGAATGTAGACCTAACTGGAATTATTAATGTTAGTAACCTAAAACTAAACTTAACCTAGGGGTTAGTGTTAATCTAACCTAGACCTAGGCTAAGAGCTAACGTCCTAAGTTAGTATCTATGTTCTATGAAGTTAGACTAGGTGTTATCCTAAATCCTAACCTAAGTTACTAACCTAACTATTGAGCAAGGATTATGGGGACCTATGGAGGGGTGCGAACCATGGGCGGCAGTTTCTATGTTATTTAATGCATGGATAAGCATGAGGGACAGGTAATTGGCGGAGGTTTTAAAACGGCTAACTTGAGCCGACGTGGCAGGTTGCCAAAATTAGAAATGGTCTTGGAATTTCTCTTGTCTATCGCCAACTATGGCGGTCACTTTGGCAAAGGAGTTTGAGCGGGAAATTGGGAGTAAATGCAATTAATGAGCTCGGTAGTCGAGCTCGGATTTCGTGAGAAGGCATGCAAATTGGAAAGTTGTTGGTTTGTTTGGCTTATCACGAATTCTGGTTTTCCCTCTGCCTGTTCACTGGTTCTTCGCACCAGTCTTCTTGGTGTTGCATGGCGAGTATGAGCATATCTAGCTCTTTCCTCTGGCAAGGAAAATATATATGTCATGGAGATAGCAAAATTTTGTTGGTAGCTCTAACTTGGAAAAGGAAAAGGAAGTCCGAGCTCTTTCAGTGGTCTGCTTCGGAATTTTGAGCAAATATCCAGGCATGTTAGGCCCTAACCTTTAAAAATCTTGCTGTCTTTCAAGTGATTTCATTAGAACAACTCTGTTCAGATGATTTTTGAAATTGGTTGGTTTCTATGGTAGTCTTGTGTGATTTTTGGCACTGTATATTTTGCTGTTCGATTTTCAAATTTAACCCTTGATGGGTGTGTGTTGTATTTCGAACTGTTCTCTGTTTTATTATGTTTCACATTCCGGCGTAAGTCTGTGTAACGAATGCTTGAAGGGTACTTATCCTGCTCTGTGAGTACCCGTGCATGTTTCCCTTGCTGGGTTCAGGCTACTGTGATGCTTGTTGATTGATTCCCGTAGTCAATGCTTGTTGTTGATATTTACCATCAAAGCTGGTTATGGATACTCGTGGAAGTGAATACTGAAGGATTTTTGTTTGATGTCTCAGTTTTATCGAACTCTTTGTAAGCTCTGCCGTGGTAAATATTGGTTGTGGTTACAGATTCTTGTTGGGTTTCGTTGAAAACTAAAGTTATTTGTTAATAAATAACTTGCTATGTTACTGTGTCTCATCGCGACCCTGTTGAGGTTGTTTTTCCTTGCGTTGTGGTTATGGGTCTGAACCCGTTGACAGTATGCAATATGTATATATTTATATTTGTTGTAATCGGAACGACTCCGTGGAGTCGATTGAATGATTTATATATATATACATGGACCACTGTTGAAGCTTAATATAATTGAGCATTGGTATTTGATGTGCCAGTGACTTGAAGTAATAACATGTATTACGACCTCTGTTATTTTGTAAGGATACCTTCGTATTGCAAGGATTTTGTGGTACAGACTCTTTGGGTGTATTTTTACGTTTTCATTCTGTGCAAACTTGTGCAAAAAAATTGACAAGGGTTCAGTCGGATTTCTTGTTTTGAAATCAGTATTTAGATTTGCTTTTGCCTGATTTTTAAATGTGCACCATTGATTGGCTCGGATGGAATCATATGCAATTATTTGTCTTGTTACTGTTGTTCGGATTCAGTTGAATCCTTGGAAGGTAACCTGTATTTTTGTCTCATATTAAACCTGATTTTTGGTACTCTGTTGTTTTTGTCACTGATGGAGTTCCTTGAGTATGAGTAGTTATCATGTGTCCTGGCTCTGTTGAAGTGAGTCGCGAATACCATACTTTAAACTTGAATGCGTCCAGGTGAGAATAGACATGTTATGTTCCTTTCCGTTTATTCCAGCCCGATTGAGACTGAGCATGTTTCGGAAATTCTGTGTGATTATCTCGGCATAGTCTTAGGGAAACATCAATTGCTCAATGCCATGGAGTCTATTGTTGACTGCGATATAATAGAATTTCCTTGATTTCGACCTTGGGTCGAAAAGCCTTACTGTATATAAGCAGAGACTAGCATGGGCTGTAGTTTGTTGTATTCCTTTAACTTAAATGGAACTATGGTGCTTTTGATGACCGCGTCTGATTTATTTATATATATATGTCTAGTCTCAAGCTTGGCTGAACAAAGGAACTGTCGACTTCCCCTCGACAGACGATGGCATTGAATTTCTTCTTGTGGTCGCTTCATGTGGAAAGTCCTGTGTAAACTGTTGATTGACATTCATCTGTTTGATTTAAGAGCTACTGCAATGATAATATGTTACAGGAGTTTTGTTATAATTGATTTTAACAAAACTATAATCCTTTTTGTGGCTCGATAGCTTTATTTGTAAGTTTATAAGAGACGGAACAGTCATGAGCTTGTGTGAAGAGAGATATGGATGACTTGTTTCTTTCTCTTCTATTATGAAAATATATGTCGATATTTATCTAACAGTTGGAACTGTTTTTAACATAAGGTTGGAATCAGGATTGATATGATATTCCTCTTTTTCAGTTGAATTTAATGACTTGTCTGATGTTCGTTCATCTTGGGATTTACAATGAATAATTGCTTGGGATACTTTTGTTCTTCTTGATCCCTAATATTTTGATGAAATATTTGAGAAGCATATAGGACTATTCTGTAACAAAAATTTGTATTACAAGTTATAGACATGTTGTATTACTAAAGTATAGTCTGAATTATGTTTACTTGTTTGGTGAATTGATCTCATTTAAACAGGGTGTTTAATGAAAACAGTTGGTGGATTGCAATTGTTTTAAGAGTTAGTGCTTATCATGCTCAGTTCATCGAACTGACCCATGTTGACAATTTTGCAGATGGTCGCCGTAAGTGGTAAAAGCATGCAAATCTGACAGGATGTTCAGATTGTTTAACTTGGTTATGATGAATTCAGTTCGATTTTCTTTTAATGTACTATAAGAGGAAAGATGTTCCTTTTTACTGAGTAATGTATGGAGTATGCTGAATGCATAAAATGTATTTGTATAGTTCTGAAAGGAATGGAAATAAGTATTTGTTACTTATGTGTTGTATTCTTATTTTGATAGTTGACCTTCTTCGGTTTATATACCGAAGGGGCATTGTTATCATTGTATAATTTGGAGACTTTTGTGATTGTCAATGAAAGCTTACAAGAAAATGTGATTGAATTCTTATGAGTGTTTAGTAGTTCTAATTTGTTCTATCGAAAGCAAAATTGAAATTTAAATCATTGTCTTTCTAAAGATAGGATTAAAATAAACCTAAGCAGAACGCTAATCAAGCTGAAATAAATTACTAATCCCTAGTCTTGATTATGACAGGACAACATTTAATTGGATTCTTAATCATTTATATCTTGATACTAATAGGTATGATATAAATTCAGTTAGGAGAACTGATATAAACCTAATGGGGTTCAGATGGCAATCTCATATGAAGTTTATGAGTTATTGTCCAATTCCGTTGTTTTAGAATCATGTATATTCTAAGAACTCCTTGATGAGACCTTGGCCTTAATATCCCCACCGTGTAATGGGTTTTATTGAGGAAGGTCATCCTAAGATGAGGAATCCAGGGATCGGGAAAGGCTAACCTTAGGGGAACGTCTTTAATGTAATTTTAACTCAACGTGCGTAACGCATATTAATAAGTAGATCTTTTCGAGGTGGATTTAAAGGTTGACGGCACAAGTCAACTGCAGGGTTGTACCTCCGAGAAGATTAGGATCTTCTCAAAGTTACAACAATGCAGTGACTTATGATGACACCCTTTGCATTGATCACTAATATTTACACTTTGATCTCGAATGAGTTACTCAGGGGACCGATTAGGAATGTGGTTACGTTATAAGGCTGCCTAGGAGATTCGGGGTATCTTGACACACTGGTTTAACTAGGGTTGAACCAAGATGTCATCGTATCCCTAATCCTCGTGAGCATCCATATAACGTTATCACCTTGTTAACTGCTTCCGAGTGAATAAGTTGGGATAGGAGGGACCTGACGTGAATTTCGGTATAAGACATTCTACATAACATAAGAATGGGGTGAAGGGCGTATTCCGCATTGATGAGTATGCCGTTAAGGAATACGAGACAAATAATATGTTTCAAATCTTTGGCCAAAGTATCGCAAGTCAATGATTGCGTTGTCCTAATTCACCTAGTCTAAGGAATGAGATGCCGATGAATAATGGTAACAATTATTCAGCTTAGGTTCCTTGACAGAGCATTCTCAATCCTGCAATAGGGAAGAGAACCGCAAGAGTGAAGTGTTAAATAAAAACGCCAACTCTTATTACTTCATGAATAGATCGGTAGATTACCGAGTCATGGAATGAATAGATCGAGAGTACTCCGAGTCATTACATCTGCATATGGTTGTCATGTTATAAGAACGATTATTTGATTTGTGAGTTCTAAATTATGTATTTAGAACCAGGATGTAATTATCAAAAAAAAAAAAATTTACTTGTTCTAAGGTATAAATTGAGGATGTTACACTGCAAGACATGTTTACATGGAAAACAAACAAGGAGATCATTCAAATCAAAGGAGTATTCTACAACTAGACCACTAGAGTTGATTCATACAGACCTCTGCGGACCCACTAGAATTAAAGGTATAAATGGTGAGGTATATTTTATGCTTCTAATAGATGATTACACTATAATGACATGGGTAACATGTTTAAAGAAAAAGTCAGAAGCCTTAGATAGATTCAAGAAATTCAAGGCATTGGTAGAAAATGAGAAGAAAAAAAGATCAAATTCCTAAGATCGACGAGGTGGAGAATTATGGTCAAATGAGTTCGATGAATTTTGTGAAGAACATGGAATAAGAAGACAATTCTCAACCACCAGAACACCTCAGAAAATGGGGTTGTTGAGAGGAAGAACATGATTGTTCAAGAGATGGAAAGAACCATGCTAAATGAATCCAAACTCTTAGACATGTATTAGAGTGAAGTAGTTTACACCACGGTCTATCTTTTGTATATAGCTCAATTGAGAATAAATTGTAACAAGAATCCTTATGAACTATGGAAGAAGAGACCGGAAAATGTAAAGAACATAAGATTATTTGGTAGTAAATGCTATATCAAAAGAGATGAAGACAACTTGGGAAAATTTGACTCAAGATGTGATGAAGGAATATTCCTTGGCTACTCAATGGTCAACATGGCTTACAAGTGCTACAATAAGCGATTCAAAAAGATTTTGAAATAAAAAATGTGAAGGTGGATGAAACATAATATGCCAAAGTCAAAAACCAACACATAGAAAATCATGAAGAATAAGAAGATGATGCAGATTTGGATAGTCCATGTGAAGAAGCAGATGAAGAGGAAGAAAGACCAGACACTAAGGCACCCTCTAGGCAAGTCAAAAAGGACCATCCTTCTAATAAAATCATTGGAAACAAAGATGATGAAATTCTCATAAGAAAAAGGTTGAGAGAGCAGCGAACCATGAAGACATAACACTACTATCAATGATAGAACCCAAGAGCATTGTAGAAGCAAGTAAGGATCAACATTGGGTAAACGCCATGAATGAAGAGATAGATCAGATTGAAAATAATGAGACATGGGAACTGGTACCCAGACCACGAAACAAGAATGTGATTGGCACCAAATGGGTATTCAGAAAAAAATGAATGAGAAAAAGAGAAGTGACAAGGAACAAAGCAAGGCCAATGTGAAAAGGATATGTGCAACTGGAAGGAATATATTTTGATGAGACATTTGCACTGGTGGCAAGAATGGAAGCAAAGACTATTCTGGCTGGTTTCATACATGAAGATTAGAATATTACATATGTATGAAATTAGCATTGCAACGGTTTCTGAATGAAGAGGTATACATTCAACCAATGGATTTTGAAGATAAAGACTATGTGTGAAGGTTTAATAAATATTTGTATGGATTAAAAAAGATCCCGTGGCTTGGTACATCATATTGGACTCATACCTCACTAAGAAAGGATTCAGAAAAGGCATTGTTGATAGTAATCTCTACATCAAGGAAGAAGGAGACCACTTGCTAATTGTCATTGTGTATGTAGATGATATCATATTTGGTGGAGACCATGATAAGATGACATATGAATTTTCTGATATGATGAAAGAATAATTTGAAATGTCTATGCTTGGAGATCTTTCATTCTTTCTAGGTTTACAAATCAGTCAAACAAATCAAGGTATATTCATATCCTAGACTAAGTATATCAAGGAGATGATGAAAATATTCAGAATGGAAGAATGCAGACCAATTGGTACACCAATGGAATTTGGATGCAAGATGAGCAAAGATGATGACTCACTTAAGGTAGAAAAAAATTGTACAAATCCATGATAGGAAGTCTACTTTACTCCACAACATCAAGACCTGATATTATGCAGGTGATAGGTCTTGTTGGAAGATTTCAAGAAGATCCAAGGGAAACACACCTCAAGGCGGTCAAGAGAATTCTGAGATATCTCATGGGAACAATTTAATATGGATTATGGTACCCCAAAAGTAGTGATTTCAACATAAAGGAATACATGGATGCAGATTAGGCATGCAATGTTGATGATAGGAAGAGTATGAGCAGCGAATCATTCTTTGTTGGAAATTACTTGGTATTTTGGCTAAGAAAGAAACAATCATCAGTGGCTCTCTCAACATGTGAAGAAGAGTATATAGCTACCATGATGTGTTGCACTCAAGTTCTATGGATGAAGCATACATTGGAAGACTTTCAAGGTAAAATATGATAATCTAATTCCTTTGTTGTGTGATAGTAAAAGTGTAATAAGTGTCTCCAAGAACCCAGTGTTCCACTCAAAAACTAAGCATATACCTATAAGATATCATTTCTTGAGGGAACAAGTGAATGAAAAGAATATTAGTCTGGAATATGTGAGCACTAAAGAATAAATTGTAGATATAATGACCAAGATGCTACCAAAAGCAACATTTGAGCACTTAAGGAATGAATTAGGAGTCAATCTGATCTCGCCAACAAATAAGAGATGTGCAAAAGGAAAATGTAGAATTCTCAAGCATTATCATCTCATTAACAATTTCCAAAGTAAGGGGGAGCTAATATATTAGCTCAAATTTATCAAAGCATGCATCAACTCGGGGGATCATTGCCACGGACATACTAAGATAGATGTATGAGAAGCATAATCCTAGGGGGATCTTCTTAAGGTAAGAACATGTTGTATCTATCTTACCAGAATATTTAGTTTTATGTGGCATAGTTAGCCCTTTGTCATTGTTTTCAAAGGGGAGAGAAACTGAAGTAAGAAAATCATCTTTGTCAAAGGGGGAAACTTGTTATGTAACAACCAAAAGGAAGAAGATAGGGTGTTACTAGAAACTAGGTATGGAAAACATTTTGCCATCAAAATTTATAGGTTTCTGATGTGGTATAGATTCGTTAAGGTGTTTCCATCAATGAAAAAGGGGATATTGTTGAACCTTTGTCATGTGTCATATGTGTTTTCATTGATGTCAAGATGGATCAGTTGATGTCAAGTTGCATTGATGGCAAAAGGAGTAAATTGGTAAAGTGAGCAAGCTGAAAAGATGAAGGTTGATTGGTAGTGTTAGCTCACAGAGGCTTCAAGATGACTAAGGATAAGTTTTAAAGGACTTAGTCAATGTTTTTGCAAGCCTGTAGACATGAGGAGATATCTCATTGAGTCTAGATATATCCATTAAGAATTTGAGTATCCATCAAAGTCTGCAAAACCGTAGAGCTCTAGAAGAAACTGTGGAAGGTAAGTTAATGTCGAGGATAAAGGGATGAAGTCACTTTGAAATAAAATGGATCTAAAGGAAAAGCCACAAAGTGTAAATAGTAAGGTTTCAAATGTGAAGGAAGAGCCATAAAGGTGAAGGAAAAGCTACGAAATTAAGGAAGTCAAAAGTAAACCACTAACAAAGAAAAAGTTGCAAACAAATAAAGAAGCCATTAAGGATGGAAGATGGTGGTGGAAGACTACAAAATCTACAAGTAAAATAGAAAGAGTCACAGTAGACATGGAACATAGCTGCGAAAGGTATCAAACAAGAAATAAATGTGGAAGACATTATGAAATCATGAGAAGCATAGAAGAGCCACGGATAACTACAAAGTTATCGTGAAGATGAAATGTCGTAGGAAAAAGAAAAGATCCGTGATACAAAGAAGAAAGTCAGAGGATCTAAGGAGAGTTGTGAAATGCTAGAATATGGACTAGAAAAGGATTAAAGGCAATCAAATTGATTCAAACATGTACAAGTGAGAGTTGGTTCTCCAAAATCGATGGTGATATGATTGTTAGATGATTTCTTCTAGATGCATGACTTGAACTCCACAAAGAACAAAGAAATACACTATTCTAGCTGCCATCATTTAATGCATATTGAATTTATTGACATGAGGTTATATTCTCATGATATTCTTGAAGCTTTAAGGTAGAATAAAATATTTAAGAAGATAATGGCTTCACTTATCAGGTCATGTTGCAAATTCTAAAAATGGGGGAGAATCTATTTTTAGGCACATCTAATAAATTGCTCTTGCACATGCATGGAAAATGGTGTAATCAAGTTGAATATAGAAGAAACAAAAATTGGAGTTAGGTGTATGCATTTAAAATTCCAAATTCTTAGGAGACAAAGTAGGAAGATACATGACACGTAATCAAAGTGAAGAATTGGGTCGATTGAAAATATAGTTCAAAATTAGAGCTATTTGAAAGGGATGTTTAAGTAATAAAAAAATTCGCATGAGGAAGAGGAAGAAAGAACATGATGTAGAAAGAGTAAAATAAATGATGAATGGAAGTAGATCTATGAAGCAAAGATTCAACAGATGAAAAGAGCATAAGGGCGGCATATTGATTGAGAAAGAGGGATCGAATAAGATGAGCAGTAGAGAGTGAAAATAAGAACACGAAAGATACGAGAAAGGTGATCAAAATATATTACAAAATCAATTGTTGTAAATAGATGATAAAATGTATATGTAAATTAAGTCTAAGTTTATCTTAGCATATTTGGGTTTTGGTGCTCCTTTTAGAGTTAGTGCCTCACTAAAGAAATATCTTGTGATGCATAATACTCACTTGAGTTCTTTGTTGTGCGTAATATCGGAAAATATGTAGGGGTTTGTGCTCCTTGTGGGGTTATTTCCTCACTAAACAAATCGGTAGGATGTGTAATATTCTTGCAACTCCTTGCTTTATGTAATATAAGAAACGTTTTTTCTAGGTTTTTCTCCCGAAATGGTTTCCCACGATAATCTTTGTGTTCAATGCTATTTTGTATGACATACGTGTGATTAGCTTCTCATAGTTTAAATCCGCACATTATTAAAGGGTTTAAAATTGGCATTCAGTGAATTTTTTTATCCACAACGATTCACTCCCCTCTCAGTGCTTGTGATCTCTAACAGATTCTCCCGACCTCTCCTAGGTGTTATTTTCCTGGGGGCATATACAATAATATTCTTAGATTAATATAGTTTATAGAAGTATTTAGAGTAGTTCTACGATTACATGCACAATCCTTTAGTTACCAAATTCATTCTATCTCCTTGAATCGGTATAATCGAGAACTAATTTAGAATAATTGGGACAACATGAAAAAAATCAAGACACACCATCTATAGTGGTGCTTATTGGGTAGAGTCATGGAAGGAGAGTAACACTAGACCTCTCTCTTCAACACTTGCACTTTGGCATGAGATCACCTAAAAACTCACACTTGGCATGTGATCACCCAAAAAAATCACACTTGACAAGAAATTTCCAAAAATCTTGCTATTGGTGTGAGATCACCGAAAAAAATCACTCTTCATATCTTTCTAGGAAACATTTCTATCCTTTAAACACTTTTACATACTTATACACATTTTTCTCTAATTTATCATATACAAAACTTTTACTACTCTTTTTCTCTTCTCGTTTTGAGGTCCATCCTAGTATTCACGCTTCACTTGTCCACTTAGCATGTAATTTTCCACATGCTTTACATGATCATAAGGTACATATCTTCCATCTACTTTATGTTATAAAGTATTCAATCAAAAACATAAATAGGGGGAAAATGTAGACAAAAATCATGCACTTGGGTACATTTATAGGTCCTAAAGCATGGCAATGTTTACATGATTCCTAAGAAAGAAAACTAGTGGTTAACAACTATCTTTGGCCTTTTTAATTTAATTAATTTTTTCTCTTTGGTATTACACACCCTACATCCCACTCAAAAATTTACTCATTTATCTTTCATGGCTTTAGACACCGATTGCTTGGCCAAGACAAAAGCACCTAGGTGCTCATTTCCCCTATTGGCGCTCTGACCCTTTCTTATCTTACTTGCTCTATTTGGGTCTCCTTTATCTTTTGGTCATATGTTTAACTTGTGGGTCATCATTCCAATTGTCATTAAAAATTCAAACATGGGAATCATATAAATACATTGTTATGTGTTAAAAATGAAGGACTAAACACTCATTGTAGTCACTAAATCATGTGCTTTGAGTCAATATTTAGTCGCAGTCTCATACTACTATTCATATGGTTCTTGAGTGAAAAGAGTAATAATCAAACAATGTCTTTGGCCATTTTTACATTGTATGTTGTCTTATTTCTGATCTTACACCTACATTTACACAAACCATTTTATCATTTTTCATTCATCATATCTCTTACTAGGGCACTCATCTAGGACTAGGGTGCCCTAGTCCCCTCTAGGCATCGTGATCCTCTTTATACTTTCCTCTCACCTTTTGGGCACTTTATAGCCATTTGAGATTTATATATTTTTAGCGGTCGGCCTTTTCATATTTTAGTAAACAAACAAGAACCATATAAATATAAAGTTATGAGACCATAACTAGGGACCAAACACTAAACATCTACTATCACCATCTAGAGTTGCATCCATCAAATACACCTAAAGATACATTTACATCCATCTAGCTCCATCACAAGGCACACAAGGATGGTTCATCCGCATCACACTTCATAGGAGGTGAGTTTATTATTTCCTTGCACACATATACTAAATTCTACATCTAGTTACTTTCTCACTTACTTCACAAAGTGTAACTAGTATAAGAGAAACCTAGGGCATAGTTTTGCACACACACACACACACACACACACACACACACACACACACACACACACACACACACACACACACACACACACTAGAACTACATTAGGTATGAGATGTAGTGAAATGATCATGTGATAAGTCCATCAATTTGGTAGCCAAGGTGATTCTATCCCCTTCATATGCATCTTTATTTTTTTAGGGTTTTTAATGCTTTTCTGGGGTTTTGCAAGTGCTTTCTCAATCTCTTATTTATAATGAAATCTAGCGTAGTTCAATGGCATTCACATGACAAGAAGCAAAGGTAGGTAGTCACTTAGCCTCGTAGGAGAGTTTTAGGCCATTTACGTATACTAGGATGCCCAGATCTCGAGATCATGGCACTCACAAGTTCCCTTATCCCTTTTCGGTGCCTCGGTTAGTCAAATTTTGAAATTCTCATGTGGTCGTTTCCTCCTCCTATTCACCTAGTTATGATTGTGACATAGTCCATCACCTTCGTCAAATCAGATAAGGAATTTTTAACCCTTTCTTGCACATTAGGGTTTTACATTTCTATTTACTTATTTGTTTAGGGTCATTTATTTATTTTATTTAGTTGTTATTTACTACTTTTCATAACATCATATTAGACTAGGATATTAAATTTTAGTTTAATCATTTTGGTGAACCCGAACTTGATCTCCACGCTTCTAGGGTCCTAATTATTTTCTTATCATCCTAAGGTATAGTCATCATGAATATCTCAATCAATGATTATTTTCTTACACATCCTGATTTAAGGCATAGATTCCAACATCTTTTTACTACTACTTGCATTCGTGTGCTGATATGCATCCTAAATTAGTCTATCAAACTTTTGTAGATGCATTTTCTCAACACATAATATTCAAATCTAATCTTCTAGCTGATCTTAACACTTTTGACAATGATCCACCCTTGCATATCATGATTCACATCTATAATGTGGGTGTCAAGCGTACTCTAATTGATAACGGATATGAACTTAATATTTTTCCTATGTACTTCCTTAAAAATATCCGGCTTTTCACTCGTGATTTTATTCCATCATCTCTCTCACTTTGTGTATATGATGGTTTAGTTCACTCATGCGTAGGTCACATTGTTCTTCCTATAATTGTAGGGCTAAAAATCTCAACATAATCCTCTTTGTTATTTAAATTCTAGAATCATATAAATATTTACTTGGTAGGCCATGGCTCCATGCAATAAATGATTTTTTTCCTCTATGGTACATCATTGTGTCAAATTCATACATGAAGGTGTTGAATATATTATACTTCGTGACTGTGATGCTTACAAATATTGTGACCGAGATCCTAATACTACTCTTCCTATTTCACACATTGATACTATAGATGACCCTCAACCAATGGATGAAATACCTCATTTTCCACCACTTGAAGGTGTTATTTGTGTCATTGATGTGGTTCCCAAATGTGCCTCGGTGAGTGCCCAGTGCCTTGGTGAGAGCATGCATATGGGATTAGAAAGTTGTACTAAGGGTACATGAAAATGACTACATCTTGGTTCCATTTATGGGACCTATTTTGGAATTTGTTGTGATAATGGTGCATGATGATAAAGCACTTGACCTTGGATAGTGTCAAAGCATGATTTAAAAGCAAGGAGGATGAGTTTTATCGGATATTTAGTCTTGGACTTGAGTTTGATGTATGTAAATGGGTAAAAGAACACTTATATCATGAGTGTATGAGACCTTTGTTTTCTACTTTCTAGTAGAGTTGTATGAATGGATTTCAACGTATGCATCTATATCAAGCTGGTATTATATCTCTCACATGTGGACCCAAGATGAATATCGGAGGCTACGAGATGCTTTGATCGGACTTGGACACATGTTGTTGATCATTGGTGGAGAATATTTCTACCGCTTATACCCTGGAATATGCTATTTCTATGCATTCTTACCTAGAGGTTGATGAGTTTGAGTTATTAAGGGAGCATAGAGGATAATTTTTTTGTGTTATTCCTTTAACCATAAATATCTTGATGATTACAATAAGTCTCGAAGAATTTCCTATGGATAGCTAAAGCTCTTCTAAGAGCCTTTGGATGAGGAAGATATGGTGGAGGAAGATGGAAAACATTGTAGTAGAAAAGGAGAGATAGAGAGATGACTCAAGTATAGTGAATCTTGTGAAAGGGAGTTAACTAGACAATGTGAGTTCACATGAATGATGGATCTATAGAGGTAGACATTGTGGGAAGGAATTGAGGTTTATGTAGAGGATGTGGAGCCTGAGTAGTCTATGCTACCCCATCTTAGCAAAAATAGGATAGAGACCCCTTCAGCTTCTGATGAGATTTCATCACTTGGAGAAAGGAGAGTTGTCGGCGCACATCTAAATCCACCTAGTGACCAACCCTTGGCACTTAGTTTTCCAAATCTAGAGATAAGTATTGGTAACCTAGTTGGTATTGGTAGGAGTGACCGATCTACACCTAGGAGATATAATTTCTCATTTGGTACATATATGGTTGTACAATCATTCCTATATTTGGAGGAATATTATCTAGAATGACATTTAGGAAAAGTATGGGTACACAAAGCTTGGGTATCACATCTGGAAGTGGTGTGGGACACACATACCAGTGGTAAATACCACAAAATGTTGGCACGTAGTTCAGTGGGACATCAAGGAAATTAGGCGTGACCACTTCAGGCCCATTACCGGCTACATGAGGTGGATTTGGTGGTATAGGAGTTGGAGGGCCTAGTGGGCCTAGTAGATCTAGAGGATCTAGTGGGTCGGGAGGGACATGACCTGGGTGGATTAGGTGGTGGAGGTAACACTGAGGGAATCAAGGTTTTGCATCGGGTGATTAAGGACCTCAACCACCTCAACAAGTGTTTTTGAAGTGCTTTGCATCTACCAAAATAAAAAGGTGTTGAGGATGATGCACAGCATGTACACAAGTGTGAGTTTCTATGACACGCAAATGGGATCACTAACTCGAAAGTGGAAGGAAATCCGTTTGTAATGATGTTGTAAGGACACACACATAGTTGGTATATAAATTATGACTCCCATTAAACAATGATGGATTACACCGCAATGTGAAATGCTTTCTGGCTAAATTTCCTATCCCCGACTTTGAACAGAAGAGCATTAGTGTGTTGAAGGAGATTCAACAAGGTATGGTAGAGAGTGTGTGGGAGTATGAAGTGTTTTTCAAGACTCTCTTATCAAAACGATCTTATGATATTCATCTTTCTTAGCCTACTCGTGGTTTGTTCGAGGTTTGATAACACCTTTTAGGAGAGAAATTTTGCATAAGACTTTCACAAACCCACACGAGGCCTTCAAGGCCACCCTGTGTGCTAAAGGCTATTGGGAGCTTTGATACAAATGTTAGGTATTTTTTTGAGGCTTAGATTACTTCAATGGCCAAGAAGCTGGAAAATATATATGTGAACTCAACGCATGAGACTTGCAATGGTCTATGGTGCATTGATTGTGAGGTAGAATGGAATACAAAGGATAGTTTCATGTGGAGATCGGTATGTGCCATGACAATGGACTATGGGATCTACTAAAGAGATCATGATGAAAGTAGGTGCCCACTACTACAATGCGATCGGTAATAATGTGTCTTGCTTCTGCAAGATTTGCACCTCTACTACTCATGACACCAAGGACTATAGATTGATTGACTAGATACATGATGCCATTGATATTGGTATGTGACAGACCAGCCTCACGAATAATTCCAAGGATGATGGTCATCACTATGAATGGCGTGCGGATGGAGGGTTATGTGAAAGAGGTTTTGAGGAGTATTTCATGGTCATGGTAATCACGGAGGAAAAGTGAGTTCCCACATGGAACCTATTACAATTTTGGGTTTGTGGAGCACTATAATCACAAATGTCCTTATATGTTGCAATGCTCTTGATGTGGTAAAAACATAAGTATGAGGAGTGTCTAGAGTTATTTGAACATATGAGCCAGCAGAGCACTAAAAGACAACTATGGAATGGAAAGTGTGAGGAAGGTCAATTCACAATAGATGATAAGGGTGAACACGAGTCGAAGACCCTATACTAGTTACTACGTGAGCCGAGGTTGTGCGCGCGGGATATATCAAGGAAGATACCACTGGTTATTAGAGAGGAGGTGGTACATGGGAAGTATCCAAACCCTACTCATTAGAAAGAAGTGTATCAAGAAACCATAGATGTGATTTTAAGCCTATAACGGGATATCCAATGCCTGAAGGAGAAGTCAAGGTAGTTAGAGCAAAGGAATAATGTTGAGGCTCCACAAAAGGATCTGGATGAGGCAAGGGAAGTATGAAAAAGTTTAAGGCAAGAGAATATCATTTATTTGTTAGGAGAATGGTTATGAGAGAAGGTACCACACACTAAATCAAAGTGTGAAAGGTAGATTCTACATGCTAACCTTCCTCCCCAAAGCTTTGAACTATGATAAGGAGATTACCTTGAATTTTGTTATTGATGGATGAATTCGAGCAATATTCCGATTGACACGAGCATGGAGGTCAATGTCCTCACTCTAGATGCATGGCATCAAATGGGAAGGCCACCATTATATCCATCTTCAATGTGTTGTATATGGCTAACAAGAAAAGGAAATTCCCATTAGTGTCTTGAAGGATGATGGTATCACTATCCAAGGGAAATTTCACTAGAGACTTCGAAGTCTTGGTGCTAGCCAAGGTAGATAACTTTCTAGAATTACTTGGGTGCCCTTGGTATTACAAGAACAATGCCGACCTAAGGTTCAATAAGGGATACATAAGATTTGAGAACAAGGAAGAGCGGGTCATCATCCCCTTAACCAATAGAAATTCATCCCCTTATATTGAGCCCATGGGAGAATAAGTAATTCACATGATCTATGTATGACCTATCGGGAACTTGAGGTGATTCACCCTATAGAGGGATTTATTTAGTTTGAAGATGCTTATTCCATAAGTTATACAACTAGTGTGGCATGTGACAATTGGGTGCACATGACTTATGACTTAATTGGGTGATAGTTAAGAGGCTCTGTTACAAAAGTGACAAAGGCATGGTCAATCAAGTGCTTGGGATGGAATAATTTTTCGAGCTACTCTAGAGGGGCCAACCTTGATGAATTCTTACGAAAAATGAAGGCTCAGTGGAAAAATGATATCGAAAGAAGAGGGATGCTCAACTATAACTTTCTCAAGACTAAAACGCATTAGTGGGAAACACATCATGATAGCCTTATAGAGTGGCACAAAGTGAGAATCACATTCTTTGTTAGGTTTTCTTGAAGCAATGCACCCACTATAATTCGAGATACTACCATGGGAAGGAACCCGCCTCATCTAAGAATTCACATCGTATGGATAGAAGTGGAGGCCTTGCCACCTTCTTTATGGGTACATAAGTTATATTCCACCTTATAAGGCTATGCACGTGCGTGGTATATTCACTCAAATATTTTCCGTCGAAACAGGAAATTGGTAGTAATTGACAATCGACCTCCTTCAAGATTTCAAGTACTAGAGTACTAAACCATTGGTGGATAGGGTGTTACAGGTTTCAATCACCTTATGATGGGAGATATTTCCTTGAAGGAATATAGAATATTGGAGTTATTGGGTGAACTTGGCTTAGAACCACACCTTGATGAATAAGAGTTATAAGAGGAGTAGCTTGAGTGTGCTTGCATGGAGAAAGACAAGGGAAATATGGTCTATGTGATAGATGGTGAAGAAAAAGAGAGTTTGGATGCTAACCATACTAAAGGTATGTGCAAATTTATTGATAGTGCTGATGAGAAAGCATGCACCTACCATGAAACCCGAAAACAAAGAAGGTTAACATCGGTTAAGAAACAAACCTAAGGAGGCCACTATTGGAGACTATTGGTTAGAGAAGGAGGTTTCAAAGATCATTGATCTGTTGCGTGAGTTTCAAGACTTATTTTCATGTGGATACCATGAGCTTAAAGGTGTTCACCAATCCTTGGGAGAAATGAAAATCAAGTTAAAGGAGGGTGTGCCCGATTCGGAAGAGGCCTTATCGAATGAATTTGAATCTTCATGTCAAGGTTAAGGAGGAGATAGAAAAAATGATCACTTCAGGCATCATTGAAGCTATGGAGGAATTGAAATGGGTAAGCCCCATGGTCATCAGTATTAAAAGGATGGAAGGATAAGGATTTGTGTTGACTACAGGGACCTGAATGCAGTATGTGTCATTGATGCTTTTCCAACCCCTTCATTGAAGAAATCCTAGAAGGAGTAGGTGGGAATGAGATCTATTCATTCATGGATGGATTCTCAGGATATCATCAAGTTAGAATTGCTAAAGAAGACCAAGAAAATAAAAATTTCACCAATGAATGGGGAAGTTTTTCCTATATGATCATGCCTTTTGGATTGTAGAATACACCCTGCTGTATTTTCACGCATTGTTGTGCGAATCATTTCAAGACTTCATCCATAATTTTCTTCAGAGTCTACCTTAATGACTTTGGATGGTGTATGGACTAGTGAAAGACCATTGTGAAAATTTTTGGTTGATGTTTGAGAAGTGTCGGAAGTTGCACATATCCCTCAACATCAAGAAGTGTCTCTTTCTTTACTCCTTTTGGAAGCCTGTTGGGGCACATCATATGTAAGGAAGGATTTACGGTGAATCTTACGAAAGTTACTATTATTGTAGGATTGGGGGAGCCTACCAAACAAAGTGCATTGTGTGGGTTCCTTGGGTATACATAATACTACTGGAAGTTTATCAAGGGGTATGCCAAAATTGTCACGTCATTGGAGAAGTTACTAAAGCACAAGAGTGCCTTTCATTGGGAGAGGCGCAACAGACAATGTTTGATACATTGAAGGATAAGCTTGTCACTGCGCCCATATTACACTTTCCTTCTTGGGATAAACCTTTCTATGTGCATGTTGATGCCTCGGGATACATCCATTGAATCGTAGTGCTAGCATAACTTGGTGAAGGGATTATTGATCACCCCCTTTTCTTTGCAAGTAGGAAGTTGACACTAGCGAAAAAAACTATACTACTACTGAGTGCGAAGCACTATCAATGATCTATGTGTTGCATAAGTTTAGGAAGTATCTGCTGGAAACACCTTTCATATTCTACACAGACCATATGGCATTGAAGTACTTGGTGAACAAGCCCATTTTGCAAGGGTGCATATGTAGATGGGTCTTGTTGTTTCAGGAATTTGAGTTTACATTTTTGTGAAGCCAGGAAAGAGTAACTCAGGGCCCACCATTTGTCAAAGATTGACTTAGGGAGGACACACAAAGCATTGAGGATGAAAGGTGATATGCATAACTTTTTAGGTTGCGGTGCACACCCTCTTATTTAGAAGATTTTGTCGTGTTTGTCAAAATGGGTGTGGCACCAGAAGGAATGAAGACTTTGGAAAGAAAACAATTAGCCATATATGTCATGCACCCTACATGCTAATCATTGGAGACATATACAAAATAGGCCATGATGAGGTTTTGCTTCGGTGTGTGTTAGAGCATGAGCACATTGCAATCATGGAAGAAGCACATGGTGGGATTATAGGAGGGAACTATGAAACGAATGCAACCACGTGGAAGATTCTACTTGCAGTGCTTTGGTGGGAAAGTATATACTAGGATTGCACTGAGTTTTGTAAGGCTTGTGACCATTTCCAACTCCTTAAAATCCAAGAAAAAGAGATGAGATGACCTTGAGACCTATAGCCAATGTAGAACCATTTGAAAAGTGGGCCATTGATTTTGTAGGACCAATTTCACCTACCGCACAAAGGACTAGTTTGCGCTATATCATCACTTTCACTAATTACTTAACAAGGTGGGAGGAGGTAGTGCCTACAAGGGATTGCATAGCAGTGACAACTACTAGATTCTTATGGGAGAACATAATCAATAGGTATGGATGTCCTTTAAGCTTGACTAGTGATAAGGGTACACATTTTTTTAATGAAATAGTTAGGATTTTGTTGGTAGAGTTCATGGTGGCCCATCATAAGACCACCCCTTATCACCCATAAGCTAATGGAACTATTGAGGTGTTTAAAAAAATTATGAGTCACACATTAACTAAAATTTGTGATGTGGGAAGACAAGATTGGGATGACAAATTTTCAGCTATACTATGAGCATATAGGACTACCTACAAGAAATTGAATAGGACCTCACCATTTCAATTGGTGTTTAGCATGGAGGCTATTTTACCGATCAAATTTATGCTACCATCGTTGCGTATTACATGCATGAAGAGGGTTAGTTGATGAACAATTAGTTCAAGAGTGCATGGAGAATTTAATATAGTTGGATGAAAGGTGATCACTTGCTAGGTGGAGTCAGAAGGCTGAAAAGGCACGACAAAAATCATGGCATGATTGTCATATTAAAAACAAATAATTTGAGGTTGGGCAGATGGTCTTGCTTTATGACTCCAAATTTCTGCACCATCCTGGGAAACTGAAATTCCATTGGTTAGGGTCATATATAATCTCATACATCCTTGATTCATGCACTTGCCAGTTACAAGCACTAGATAGAACATGGTTACTAGACCATTTTAATGGGAGTAGGTTGAAGCCCTACTATAAATAAGTCTTCCTTGTGTTTATAAATAAGGCAATATTTCCATTTAGCTTAGGATTCCCCTTAATGCATTTATTTTCCTTGTGTTTCCCTTTCTCTTTGCTTGTTCCTTTCTTTTTGTGTTGTTTTTTTCTGCGCCTTGTGCACCAGTAGCCACTTATTATTTTCAAAAGGTTATGTATGTGCAGTGGACCACACATTTGTTTTTGTGTGGGGTGGAGTAATGAGAAGTAAAATGGAAGTTGGTAGTGGAAGTTTTGTTTCGATGGCCCAGATTGAAGGCGTGTAGTGTGGAAGAGCAGTGGTAGAAAAGGGTGGACATAAGGATTTTGATGTTGGGATAACTTTATAAAGACCACGTACAAAGGATGAGAAGTGTAGGAACAACATAAGGTAGGAAGGGAAAAAATCAAGTTAAGGAAAGAAGAGTTTCCTTCGGTGCTTTAAGCACGTGCGTGAGGATCTTCGATCAGTAAGGATTTTTGCGCACTAGAAGGTTGTAGAGATTTTTCACGTAGGATAGGGCACGGGGGTAAGAGCATTTAAGGTTGGATTTAGTGGAAAAATCCAACTTTATTGTAAAAGTACGTTAGTAGGTGGCATAACATTTATTGTGGGAGATGAGCAAAATCTATAAGTAGAAGGTTAGGCACATTATTGTTTACCTTGAAATTATGATATCAAAGAGCTCTTGTAAACTAGGGCATCCACAAAGAAGATTTATGTGAAGGAAAAATTGTGAGAATCTGAGTGTGTGACTAGTGTGATTTGCGAACTAGAGTAGAAGGAGTACACGAGCGTAGGGAAGAAGATTTCAGGAGAGTACATTGTCTTATGGAAGGATTGTCTAGGTTAGGGTTTTGTAACTAGGGCATGGGAGTAAAGGGATCTTTGACAAAGGTAAGCAAAAAAATTGAGCAAAGAAATGAAGAAGAGCAAGGAAGAGTTTTTTTAGTAACCTGACAAGAAGATGACACCAAAGAAAGAAAATTTGCACCAAAGAAGGGTAAGGGAAAAGGGAAACATGTTGTTTCCACTATTTTCAATGAGGAATGGTATGCAAAGATGTAATACCTAGATGGTGTATTTGGGTAAGTGCACCAAGGGAAAAGAGTGGGTGTCTCATGTGAGGAAAATGGTTGTAAGTGAATACAACCATCGAACGAGCACCATAGAAAAAGAAATGGCGTTAGAGATGGTGAGACATACAAAAAAACAAACACGACGATCAACAAGTCCTTGTTGAATGTGTGCTGAATATTTTCAAAGGGAACTATCTATAACCTATCCTCCTTAATAACAAAGGAGATCATTAGTGTTGCACATAGATGGGGAGAAGATCATGTTTAGTAATGTCCTCATTACCATCGTGTTTTCTAAAATTGGAGTTCTTGATGGGCCAGACAAATTTTTATAGGAGTGCCCAGATGAGAGCCCCTCCCCTAGCCAAGAGACTTGAGAAATATACTTGTGACACCACTATGGCCACCCACAAGGCACACCTGGAGAAATGGTACAAGCAAATGCACAACACATTCGGGGCTGAGTGGAGAATACTTGAACAATTGCCAATCTTTGGTGTAAGGAGAAGTTGTGTTTGCTTTATATACCAATATTTCTACATTGGAAGGTTCTCCTTGTGAGATGGGACCATGTAACACCCTTGTCAGTTGCTATTTTCCTCCTTTGTATTTCAAGTGTTGACATGTGGTTTTCCTTATAATGATATGTTCTTTTGATTTTTGGAGATCATGCTTGATATGGATAAATCATTTTTGTTCTTAAGATTCTTTGACTGAATTGGAATGGCTTCCTTGAATCCATTTTTCACTTCTTGTAGGTGAGTTGCAATTTGGTTTAAGAGTTGTAAACTTATCTATTAATCTGACTCATCCTTGGATCAATTTCAGTGATCCAAGGAATGTTTTAAATCTTCTCTGTTGAACGAATGGTAAATTGACATTCCATGAATTAAAAGACGTATGACTAAACTTTGATTGATTACAAGTTCTTTGATTTTTGTGTGAACGTGTTTCTATTCAGTTGTATGTTGTGCTTGGGTCTTTGGAGATCGATCGTGGCAGGACAATGCTGACGTAAACAAAATATAGCTTGTTCATAGCATAGGAAATATTCGGGTTCCTAAAACTAAAGGATTATCCTACGGAATCCTAAGCTAGGTAAGAATATTTGCTGCCTAAGCTATGCTTACTTTTTAATTGAATTTTTATCCTAACCTAAGTTTTGTGCTAAAGGATTTTGGAGAGGTTATTAAGCTATTTAAATTAACCTAAAACCTAATGCTATATGGTTATGTGATGAACTAACCTAATGCTTAAAACTATTATGTTGGGAATTAATCTAACCTATGTGGAAACTACCTAAGGTGGTAATTTATTGTTGGGGTTATATCCTAAGGTTACATATCATAAGCTAACCTAAGATCTAACCTAAGTTCTAATGGATCTATCCTAAACTATTTTAAATGGGGGAACCTAATGGGTCACATGTATCAAAGGTGACAGTTCCAATGGCATTTAAGTTGTTGATAAGGTTTTAATTGCATAGAAGTACTACCAATTTTGGTAGGGGCTAGTTGATTTGGTGGAGGCTTATGTGGAAGTGTCACTAAAATGGAATTTCATGTTAATTTTGATTTGGCATTCACCAGACTTGGAAGGCGGTGGCAAATAAGGATAGGCGGGAAAAATTGGAATTTATTATTTTTGGTTTTCATGCTCAAACCATTTTGGAAGGCATGCAAATGGGTTTGTATGGGGTTGTTTCACTTTGCATGCTTCATGATTTTTACTCTGCATGCTCTCTGGTTTTTGAACCAGCAAATTGAACTTAATGGCATTTTTTAATGGCTATTTTTGAGGTGGGATTTAGACCTATTTTATGGTTGTTTGATCTTTCATGGAGAAGAGGAGTAGTTGTGAGCTCAGTTGGAGGTTCCCTTTGATTTAGCATAAGCACTATTAGGCATGATAGGCTCTAATCTTTAAGATCTCTTGCTCTCTTTTAAATGTCTCATTAAAACAAGTCTGCTCTTTTGATATTCTTATATTGCATATCTTATCTTGTTATTTGCTTGTTGGGTTTATTAAATCTTGTGATATTGGTTATGAATCCTTGGTAAATTATGATATAATTGGAAACTTACCTTGTGTTAGTTCAAAAAAATGATGTAAAACATATTTTTGTTACTCAGCTTTTCATTCTAGAACTGCTAATGGAAGTGTTATGTTTAAATAACCTTCGTTGCTATTTTTATGGTTCTGGGTCTTTGGGAAACTTGAATCCCATATTATCTTCTATTGAGCTTGTTTTGCGTGGACTAGAGCATGTATACGAGGTTCATGTTTGTTTGAGTTGAAGCTTGTTGTCGAGCTCATTTTTGTTGAACTTGAGCTTGAATTCAAGCTCATGTTTGGTTTGGAACTTGTATTGGGTTCATATATTGATAATTCTTGAGGCTCTAAATCCGTGTTGAAATCTTGGGCAACTCGGGACTGATTTTGAAGTCGTATGTGGCTCTGTGCTTTGTGATTTATTCTTGTGGTATTTTGACCTATTAATGGAAGCTCCTGTTGTTATGAATTGGTAGTATTATCGACATGTTCGATTTGGTTTTGGTATTTGAGTTGGGTTTTTAAATTTCTAAAAATTTTAAAGCTTAGAACTATTTTAATCGAACTTCTTACTCAAGGAAATGGGAGAGTAGTTTAATCAAGTTGTTTAAATATCTTTGGGGAGTTAATCAGTAAATGTATTCTTAGGATAATGGAATTAGAAATCCTCTTGTAGATCTATTTCATATTTTCGATATGGCAATGGCGTTTTATCGGGGTATTCTTTCCCCATCTGTTTTGTGTAACTTGCATCTTTAAATATTTTAAATAAGTTATGGGTTTTGTTTAAGAGAAGAGTTTATTAATTTAGTACTCTGAATTGTTATGGGGGATTACTTGTCTCTATTCAAATAGTTTTGTATTATGATACTTATTGAATCAAGAGTTGATTACTCTTTTTGTAATGCAATAATGAAACCTGATAATGGGATTTCAGTATGAGTTTGTTGATACTTCTGATCATGTTTAGCTTACTGATCAATTATTTTTCTATCTCTTGTTGGATATAGTAAATACACCTTGTGTCTTTATAAAAGAAAGGAATGTGATTCCTTTGGAACAGAATGTTGTATTTAGGTCTATTATGCATATTTCATTTTGAGTTTGAAATTGAAACTCGTGTTCATTGAAGGTAAAGAATAGTAAGGAAAATGGCAGTGTGCTTTCTTCTTACTGTGAGTTGATTTCATTCTCTCTCCTGGGAACTAGCTTATGAATTTCTAAGTTTGAATTAAAAGCGGGAGTTCATTTGTTAGTACAATAAAATGAATTATTGTTGGGATCCTTTTCTAACTAAGATCCCTTTCTTTCTATTGATGGGATAAGTTCATTGGTTGAACTTTCCTGCTATGTTTCTCTTATAAAATGGAGATTTCTATATGAGTTGTTGGTCTTCCTTGTTCAAATCATTTGTTGAAATGTTGTAGGAAGAGATTAGATGATTCAGTTTGTTGAATAGAAAATGTAAGCTTGTTTGGCAGAATGTTTGTTTGACAAGGCTTGCTTGTTTGGTTTGAGATGAGTAAGTTTTGTCTCTTGTACTCTATCTTTTTATGGACTCTCCTTGGATGGACTCGAGTAGAGATTAACTCCTATATGAGTCTACTTTGATTTGTGAATGTTGATTCAGATATTTAAATGTTAACTTCTAATATGTGGAAGTAGATTTAGACTTGCAGTAGATTATTTGATTCTCTCTTCCTTCTTGGATTGAAATGAGATTCTCGTACAGTGAATATCTTATATGTTAAATTTTAAGGTGGTTGTCCTTTAAGTGAAATAATTAATTCATGTTATGAATCATTTTCATTTTCGGATGTTTTGTGTTTGGGCATAGTTTGTAATGGGTATTCTTCTTCTTTTTCTTAGGAGTTAGATGAATCATCCTAATGAGAACCATGTTGTAAACCCTTCTTTTGGCTTAAAGCAAAGATAAATGTTGTATTCTATTATGATAGAATTGGGAACAATGAGATGATATGATCTGTTGTTTTCTTAAGGATAATTGATAGGATCAATTAAACTTTAATTTTGTAAGGCAGATGTTGTGGATTATATTTTGTTCTTCTTTTGGAAGTGAATTCAATTGGTTAAATGTACTTCTTTTCCATTTGCTTTATTTCTTATTCTAGTATTTTTGATGTAATAATTGCCTCATTAAAGTAGGGTTGTTTTAATGGAACAATTATTGGAATGCACTTCATTGTAAGGCTTAGTGCTTATCATGCTCAGTTCATTCAACTAACCCGTGCTTTAGCAATTTTTGTAGATGGACTTTGTAAGTGATAAAAGAAGGTAAACTTATATGATGCTTTGGTGATTTAAATCCAACTCTTGTGAAGAACTTTTGATTCGTTCTTGAGAATGTATTGAAAAAGGGAAAAGTAGTATTCTTTTATAATGAGGGAAATTGTTATGTAGCATACCTAAATCCACAAGTCTTGTAAATGTATAAGTTTTAAAGATGAATTAAATGTTGAGAATTTACTTGCATTGGATGTGTAAATTACCTTGTACTTTCATAACATAGATGGAATCCTATCTTGTTGATATCCTCCATATTATTTATATGCTTAATTGGATAATTTTAGATAAGTTTGATAAGTGGGAAGTAGAATAATCTCCTAAATAGGATGTAGCTTACTAAGCTACATAATTTGATAGTCATAACTAAATAATTCAACATAGTAATATGATGTGGAATGAACATTTAGTAAAAACTATTGAATTTGTAAATGATTTATAGGGGTGTTAAGCCCTAGCACTTAACTATGTAAAGGAAGAATCTTCCTCTCTCTTAAGAATTCAAACAAAATGGAAGACGTGAATTCCTAATCATTAGACTTCATTTAATAAAGTCTACTTAGTTACAACCTAGGTGGTTGTTACACTTCCTTGAACGGTTAAGTCACAATAAATGGAATTTATGATGTTGATGTCCTGTTTTGGTTGACGGCTTATAAGTCTATTAAATAACATTAAAGGAAATATTAAACTAAGAAATCTCTTTAATAATCAGTTGAATTTGTTATAGAAAAGAACTTAAGGAGTGTTGGATTAGGGTTAGGCAAGGTTGCTGAAATCTATTTTTAATAATCCAAATTAATTAAATTTTTAATAAACTCTTTGGGGTATGTACTTGTTATCACCGAATCACAGCACCCTTATGTTTATACAAGTGCATATACTTGAACTCATGGTGTGATTGGATAACATGGGTACTATCTCCAAGTTGTGGGACTTGCTACTTGAGATAGACCTCCCGAGAGAAAGTTGATTCTTCTCCTAAACTACCTTCTACTCTAATGCAAGGAAACTAACCATTCTAATCTAAATTTCCAAGGGACCAGGGAGAGAGAATGCATGAAATGAAAGCCTACACTAAAGCGATACACCAAAAAGGAGGGTGTGAGTAGTTCTCCAAATGTGTGAAATACTGAAGTCAAAGTGCACACTAGAAGAGGTGATGACATTCTCCATAATCTAGAAAAATGCATTCAAAACGATATTCTAAGCATACACAATGATAATGGATACTGCAAGAACATAATAATAGACACAATATTCTTTTAGAAAGATTAAAGGGGAAAGAAGAATGCAAGAAAACACAACAGGGAAGATACATCCACAAACTGATATTTTATTGCTTCATGATATGCACAGTTCAATCTATTACAAGATAAGGGCCTGGATCACCATGCAAGGAGTCCACTACAAGGGCCTACAGCACATTGGCTTCACAAATCAATTTTGATAGAGCTTTGCTATCTGAAAACTCCCCCTTACAATGAGCCCAACACTCCAATTTATAGAAAAATGAGAAGAGAAAGAGAAGGGAAAAATAAAATCCTGAAATCTGTCCTTCAACCACTTGTAAGAGGCATTAAATGGATTAAAATGATTATATATTACTTGCAAAAGGCTCCCCATACTGTCCCAAAGCAGAGAAAGAATGATGACCATGCCTCTTAATTGTACTCCCAACCACCAAATGAAACACTGTTATGAACCTAGCCACGTTTTCTAAAAATATCAACCAATTTCTCATCAAATCCATAATTTCTTGATTACTATGCATCAGAATTGGAGCCACGATTCCAACGGTACCAATTTTGTGCGATTTCGTTGAGAAATACAAAAGTTATGGCCTTCTGAGTGCGGGCAACTATTTTGGGTCTAGCAGGCGTTTTCTGTCATTTGACGGGAATGAGCATTAACTGACTAGAGCCGAATATGTTTCTCTTAATTAAATATATCTACCCTCATTAAAAATAAGAAATCCATTTTTGTGGCGTAGAGGACGTCGTGCTCATTCTAGAAAGTCCAATTTTATGAAAATCGAGCTCGAGTCAAAAGTTATGGCCGTTTGAAGTTTCACGGGTCAAACGTTGACTTTTCTTCTTTGTTGTCGGCCGTTTCAGATTTTCGCGTCCTTGCGTCCCATGTGTACCTTTGTCTGGATGTCCCAAATGAAAATCTCCTGCTTCGGCCGATTCGGGCTTCCTTGTTCCTGTTTGAGGTGAAGACACGTGGCGAGATTCCATTCGTTGGCGGCTCTTTCAGCTTTCCGTGTCCCACGTGTACTTTTGAATGCCCAAGCTGGTCCCGAGATGAAATTCCCCTGTTTTGGCCGAATCGGCCGGTTCACGTCCTCCGCGTACTTTTGGCCCGGATGTCTCAAACCACGCGATAACAAAACTTGGCGATTTTTTCCACTTTCGGCTGGTTCGCCTTTTTGCGTCCCTCGCGTCCCGACGTTCAATCCCCAGGGTGTGTGGACCACCTGGCGGCTTTTCAGCCGATTCACGCCCCGACGTTCCAACTGTCCCAACTGCTGCGTAGACTAGGACTTAGCTGATTTTCTTCATTTTTGGCACCAAGCTTGGCTTTTGCAATTTTTTCACATTTTAAAAACTTGTTGGGTTTTCTTCTTAGACAGGAGAGTTAGAAAGAAGCCGAGGGGACCCCAGAAACATGATTTTTGCCTTGAATCAATATACTTTCTTGGGATTGAATAATCTGATGCATGTTATCAAAATTACCTTGAGGGGTGAATTTTGGATAACATGTACATCTTGATGAGGTTGTTCATAGGATCTTTGGCACATGCCAACTGCAGGGTTGTACCTTCGAGAAGATTAGGATCTTCTCGAGGATACAATGATGCAAGTCGACATGTGGCAACACCCTTCTGCATTGATCATCTAGATTTACACACATTGGACTTGAACTTAGTTTCTCTCTAGGTCTAGTTAATAACATGTTTAAGATAAGGGGTAGCCCTCTAAAACTCAAGATACCTTGGCACACAAGGTTCACTTAGGTTAACCTAGTATGCCAACTTACCCTAAGTCTTAGTGAGCCTCCCATATCATAACATATGTTGTTAACTCGAACTAGGGTTAAACCTTGGGAAAGTGGACTGACGAAAGTCAGTAAAGGACATTCTAGATAACAATAGAGTGGGGTGAAGGATGTATTCTAGATTGACGAGTATGCCATCAAGGAATAGTAATATGAACAGTATGTTAGAAATCTTTGGCCAAAGTATCACAAGCTGCTAGTTGTGTTGTCCTATGTCACCTAGTCTAAGGTTCGTGATGCAGATGAATATTGGTAACAAATATTTAGATAGGTTCCTTAGACAGATCACTCAATACCCTGAATAGGGAAAGAGAACCAAGTATACGTAGTATATGGAAAAGTATTCAATACTTAATGTTAAACATGAATAGATTGGTAGTTTACCGAGTCATGAAATGAATAGATCGGTAGCACACCGAGTCATTACAGACCACATATGGTTATCTGTTATATGAATGGTTGATAAAGAATGTGTGTTCTAAATTATGAATTTAGAACAGAGAACATTATTTAAAAAAAAATTCCCTTGTTTCTAAAGTCTTAAAATGGGAATGTTATAGACCAAGAGCCCATGGTGTAAACTTTCATTCTCCTTCACTACACAATATTTCCAAGCTGGGGTCAATCACTTCAAGGAGGCCAAAAGACTAAGGTTTGACCTCAGTGAGGTAGACCAAGACCACTGTGAGCTATGCAGAAAAGCTGGTATACCCTAAAAGCTCTCTTATGTGGAGAAGTTTGTCTCCCATGAGGTACATATGATAAAACCTATGACGTTACCAATTTCGGAAGGACCATAGCGAGGGTATAATTACACATTAGGCCCAGTATGAGAAATTTACTACATGGAGAATGATTTCTCCATCCCAGAAGACCCCACCACAAGGAAGAAGTCCACGTTGAGGAAGAGGGAGAGAGAGGAGGCACCAAAGAGGAAGGCATCAAGTGTACAAAAACGCAATCTGGGCATGTAGGAGTCGGGTGTGAGGTCGAGCATATATGCTCAAAGGAAGAAGTCCCATGTTAAGGAAAATTAATTGACACCTAAGAAAGAGGTGCTAAAGCAAGAAGAATCACCAAGGAAGGAGTCACCTATTGAAGAAGATGAGAAGGAAGAATCCCCTATAATGGAGTCACTAATTAGGAAGAAGTGAAAGGTAGTGGAGGAGATGGACTCAGAGGAAATGGAGATCCTAGAGGCATACAAAGGCGAGAAGGATGATGATGAGCATGAAGAGGTTCATGACCATCCTTTTATGATGTACACAACTTGGAGGAGGAACAGAATAAGGAAAATGATGAGGAAGAAGATGCTCATGGCAAGGGGGAAGTGAGGAGGTAAACACTAAGGATCAAAGGACCCCAAGTCTCACCAAGGAGCAAATAGAAGAGGCCACAGAAAGGGAAGTGGTGGGCATAATGAAGGATGATTTGGAGCATGAGGTGGAGCATAGCACTTGAATAAATACTCAAAGAGATAGAGGATGAGAGTGTAGGAAAGGAGTATGGGAGCATGGGTGGAGATCCCAGTTTAGCGGTAAGCTTTCCAAAAGTAGTGCGCATAGGAGGGAAGAGTGTGGTAGTGGTGTAGGAGAAAGGAATGAGTTACATCAATGATCCAAGTAAGGTACTACATGTGCGCTTCCAAAGTACTATGCCTACAAACAAATCCTTGCATGGTCTTCATTCGAAGAAGAAGGCGTGTACCCACAAAAAAGGAAGATGTTATCTTGGGATTTTGAGTCCCATGTTGATGAGACAAAATTCAAGGTCAACAAAGGGCCCGATTAAGATACTAGAGACCAAATGAGTGAACCCCCGATAAATTCTCAACAATTATCCGAAAAACAAGTTTGCAACGTGCTCCACAAGGTATCGGTGGAGGTTGAGTTGAGAATATTTGGAAGGAATGACATGGTAAGGTTCCTGGAGGGAGAGCTAGAGAAGAAGAATGAAGAGATCATTGAGAAGAGCAAGGATATAAAAAAGAGGAGATGATCATTGCACGCTTAAGGTGTGAGATAAGAGGAAAAGGAGAAGGTGTGTGAGGTCTATAAAAGATAGAGATGATTACAAATTCCATTATATTGAAGCATCAAGACTTGACCACCGCTGGCAAGCATAATATGAATCAACCTTGCAATGCTTGGAAGAATTAACCCACATTCTTACTATGGAAAGGTGAATGCTCACACTAGAATTAGTAGAAGAAGTATTGGTGTGCGGAAGGAGGAAAAGAAGTAGAAGATTGGGGATAAATTTCTCGGTATTCTAAGCTCCTTTCCACTGTGAAGACTACCACATGAATGGTTGAGGCCGTATATGATAAGATAAGCTGTCTTTGATAGGGATAGGGTAGAAAGTATACTAGTTCTTCTACAAAGAGGTGGATTTGAAATAATTCTAGGAGAAGAATAAAGGAAACATGGCAGAGCGGGATAGAATCCTAGCGAAGATGAAAATAAAATGGAAGAAATTGAAACCTTGTGAGGTTCAGTTAAAAATCAGCTTAAGGAACTATACCCTAAGGTCACTCATAGGATGGATGAGTTGGATGACCTTAACAAGTAGCTGAAAGGGATCATAGATACACTGAATACTACATGCAATGAATTGAGCTTTTAGGAGGTGAACGCTTTAGTGGGTGACCTACTCCAACATGTGTAGGGTGAAGTGGATACCTGGGAGAAAATTGAGGCAACAATGAGGAAGGAGTTCCCACTCCTCTTGCAGTAATAGCAAATTTCCCCCATTTTTCCATTCTTCCATTCTTTCATCCTCCATACAATTTGTTTGGATCCCACCATTCTTTATTCTTTGAAAAAGTAGGATGTTTCGAGGACAAAGAACAATCTTAGTGTGGGGTGATGTTGGGCCTCAAAATATTGGCTAAGTACTAAGAAGGTGTGTGAGTGCGTGGGACTAGTAAGAAGAAGGGCATGTGGGGAGAAGTGCATAGGGCAAGGGTTTAAGAAGGGTTTAGGAGAAACCAGGGAGCACATGCAAGATAGTATGTAGGATCTAAGGACTTAGCCATATTCGGTGTTCTATAGGCACTTAAGGAAAAATTTCATCTAATTAGGTGTGTTGACTGGATAAGGTTCAAGCTTGGAAACTTGGAATTCAAGAAAAGGATATTCCACACATGGAATATTCTTAGAATACATCATTACATAAAGTGGAGGAGCTGGAAGTTGGATAAGCATTCACAAATGAAAGACCACATGGAAACTTGGCATGCAATTTACTCTTGAATGAAGGCATGTTGGTGGATGCTGAACCTATATATAGAGATGCTCTGGAGTAAGAAATACATAACTCGAGGAAGACATATAACACGGGAAGGAAAAACTCTGCAGAAATTATTAAGAGGCCCTAGGGTTGGGGTTTCTCCATTAGGGAGTTGCAAGAAGGTCATCATGTCTAAGGGATGGGTCTGTAAAGCTCATGTAATAAGGGAGGGCATAGCTAGGACTCCTGATATATGAGTTAGATCTCTATTTTAACATACATTGTATGGGTCGGATCCTTGGCATTCAATGTGTTCGACCTGGCATGGTATTTTGAATGTAATGTGGTTACTTAGCACTCTTGATCAATATATATATATATTTTGAATATCTTGTTCATGGGTGTAAACCCTAGTGTCATTTCTTCATATTATAAATCAGATATGTTCTTCATAATCCATGTTGTGTTGTTTCTCTCATTTTCATGCATGGGTATAAGGATATGGTAACTCATATTGTGATTTTACATGAATATCCACTTTTCTGCATTTAATCATCTAACAATGGCAAGATCTTCTCACAATGCTCACATAGAGGTGACTCAATGCCCGTGCATAGGACTAAAATTTGTACTAAGGGTACATGAAAAATTACTATAGGGCTTGAGTGTCTTAAGTGATGTTCCATTTTTGTAACCCACTTTTCGCGGTCTATGATTTTATTATATGGTGTTTACATTGTTTGCTCATGTTCTAGAGTATATATTGTTTTTTTGGGTTATAATTGTCTTGTACATGCATGATTGTTCATACTAAATTATTTTCTAGCCACTTGTTTGTGTGTGCCTTAGTAGTTACCAAGTGCATTCCCTTCCCCTTGTAGACCAGAATTTCAGTTACGTGGTTGGTCCTCTTTTGGGGCCGCATTATCCTATCTCGTGACGTCACATATGTCCCCCAAAGAGGGGGGCATCATTTGGGGTTTACACATGGTGCCAATACTGATCTAGTTTATGTCTTAGTCTATTGTTCAAGCTATAATTTAGTTTACATAAAGTGGTTTAGACCAATATATAAACCTCATACATAACATCTTTTAGAGGGCATATTTCCCTTAGCATTATGGGGATCGGTTATAGGTTGGAGGATGTAGTAGAGATTCTTCCCTACACTACTTCATTCCATGGCGTCGGATCACTCAAAAAAAACAATGTAGAGATCTCTTCATCAATCTCAAGGAAGTAGTTATAGGTTGGAGAATAACACAACCTGTCTCCCTACACTTCTTTGGCCACAAAGTGGCGTGAGATCTCCTAAAAATCACACTTCACCGAAAATTACAGGATATCCAATCTACACCATTTCATCTCATCACGGATCAGGTTCACATGTTCCTTTTTCATTTTCATACCTTTAGTTACAATCTTTTTATTGTATACATGCATTTTTACACATATACATGTGTATTTGACTACTTGATCATCTTCTCTTTTATGTCCGTCTATATGGGAAGAAAACAATCAAAAAAAATAACACACACATGGTGAGTACATCACATAAGATACTAATCATGAAGGTACACTACACACATGTTTTTTTAATTAGGTTCACTTTCATCACTTTTTACACTTTTGCATCTTTAGTCTCCATGCTCCATCTTTTTGTCACTCCACACTTTGTCTAGTCCTTCAACATGTTTGCTACATCAATCTACATGGATTATCAGGTACACATCTCTATCTACTTTATGTTACCAAGATTTCTTCCCACCAACATAAAGTGGGGAAAATGTAGTCACTAAATCACACACTTTGAGTCAATATTTAGTCTTGGTCTCATACTACTATTCATATGGTTCTTGAGTGAAAATAATGATAATTAACCCATGTCATTTTCCATTTTTACATTGGTTGTTGTCATATTTCAGATCTTATATGTAAACTTACCTAGTTTTTTTTCATTTTGCATTCATCCTATTTATGACTGGGGTGCCTAGGCGGATCGGGATGTCCTATGCACCTTGATCCTCTTTGTACTTTTCATCTTACCTTTTAGGAACTTTCTAGTCATTTGAGGTTTCTATATTTTTATTGGTCAGCCTTTTTAGGTTTAAGTATGAAATTAGAACAAGAGAACCATATAAATATAAAGTTAGGATACCATAATGAGAGACCAAGAACTAAGCATCTACTATCACCATCTAGAGTTGCATCCATTAAAGGCACCTAAATGTACATTTACATCCATCTAGCTCCATCATAAGGAACACAATATTTGTTCATCTGCATTACACTTCATAGGAGGGGAGTCTATTGTTTCCATGCACACATTTACTACATTCTACATCTAGTTACTTTCTCACTACTTCACAAAGTACAATTGACATAAGAGCAACTTAAGGCATGATTTTTCACACACACACACATACCAAGAACTACATTGGGTCTTAGATGTAGTACATTTCTCAATTATAAGTCCATCAATTTGGTAGTTAATAAAATTTCAACCCCTTCATACGCATCTTATTTTTTTAGGGTTTTGATGCTTTGTCTTGGGTTTTACGGGTGCTTTCTTCATCTGTGATTTACATTGACATCCAACGTAGTTCGGTGATAGGTAGTGAAGGCGAGACAATCATTTAGACACCTTAGAGGATGGTTTTAGGCCATTTCTATAGACCAAGGCACCCATATCTCGGACCATAATACTCATAGTTTCCCCTATCCTTTTTAGGTTCCTTAATCCAGTCAAAGATCTCGGATTTGTACTTTCTCAAGATTTTGTGTGGTTGTTTCCTCCTCCTGTTCACCTAGTTTGTATTGTGACACAATCTAACACCTTCATCGAATCAACTAAGGACTTCTTAAAATTTTTTTCAAATTAGGGTTTTACATTTCTATTTACTTAGTTGCTTGGGTCATTTCCTTTATTTATTTAGTTGTTATTTATTGTTTTGCATAACATCAAATTAGACTAGGATATCACATTTTAGTTTAATCACTTATCATTACTATTATCACCTAAGATTAAATTAAAAGGAACCTAAAGAACTCTAAGGCATCCATCTAACATCCTTTCAAAATAAAAGGGATGTATACTTTGCATGCACAACATAGGAAGGGGAAACTAATTCTATTCCATCCACACATTCTACTACATTGCTACATTCTAGCTATAACCTGCTATCAAGTGCAACTTGCACTTGGGCATCCTAGGGCATCATTTCTCAACACACACACACACACACACACACACACACACACACACACACACACACATAAAAACTACATGGAGTTTGACATGTAGTGCAACACTCAGTTGTAATTTCACTCTTGGGGTGATCGTTGGGGTTAGTTTGATTCCCCATTCTATATTTTCCTTTTTAGGTTTGATGCGGTTTGTGGACTTGTGCAGGTGAATTTCTATTTTAAAGGTTATAGGTACCTTCGGAGATCTAAGAGAGACTAATAAGAAATAAACAAGGAATAATTGTGAAACCCTTACGACACAATAGAAATAAATTCTAGATATTTTACGTTGTCACGAGGCACTCAAGCGCCCCTGTCCATCATATTTTATGAGTTACATAATTTACAGAGATCAATTATAATGTTGTTTTAATCATTTTCATCACTTCTACCTACCCGATCAGTTCTAGATTGTGTGGAAATAAACTAAGTGCTCCTATCTCTCTTAGTTTATTAAGGTTTCATACTTTATATCTTAGTTTACTTATGGTATTGTTGTATCTTAGCGTTTTTACATTATTTGTTTCAATAGTTACTCTGAAATATTAGATTTAATTTAGAATTTATTAAATCACCCGCAAAAATATCAAATTATTCTCCACTCAAAATATTTGGGACTACTTTTGTCAATGCCTCTAATAGGTTGACCCATTACACAATAATTATCAAGGGTTTATTCTTATCTTCCTACCCCCGTGCAAGGTATTTCCACAACCAATATGCCTTTACCCTCCTATGGGTCAACTTTAAAATAACCAAATCCTTATTTTCCTCTAAGTATGTTGCAGGGGTATCCTTTAGGTTGTCACGAGTTAGGGTATCCTAGATCTTGATCTCTATAATATCATAAATTAACTATTCATACCCCTCTCACTACCTTATATCTAATTTCATTGTTTTTATCGTATTCATTACCCGACATATTTTTTTCATATCGATCAGGTCTTATAGCGTAATACCAAGTTTTACTTGATGAATTTCTCATTCTAGCCTTCAAAATTATAGAGTAGTTGACATTATTCATTAACTCATCCACTTGGTCTACCATACTCTACAAATCCTCATTTTCTCTCCCATGGTAGTGACCAAGTGTTGTTCTTTACAAGAATTTCATCTTGGGTTCTACATCTAGTTATGCCCTAATACACGAAATTCCAACATAAGAATTGTATAAATTATGTATAACTTGCCCATAGTGGTTGAGTGACTCTCCATAAATTTATACTTGATGGAAGGATGATTTATCTCAATCTCATGGACCAAGTTAAATTTTTGTTAATGGGTTTTCAAAAATTGTGTCCCTACTTGTTGTTTAGTCCTATGCTAATTTCACTTGTTTTATGGTGAGTACCTTTTCCCTTTCTAGATGTACCACCCATTAGGTTGGGTTAGCAACTAATCTCATAAATGCACATCCCTTATATGTTATGGTGAATGTGTGATAGTCATGCACACTTACCCTCTGTAAGGTTTGTGACTTCCTATGTATTTCCACCTACTAACTAAAAATATAGGTGCCTCAAAAATTTGTTTTGGATATATAGTAAGCCCACCCATATCCATAATTCATTCTCCACATATCCTCCCTCAAGGGGAAAATTCTACGTTGTCCTTTTTCTCTTTATAATAACTTCTCTGCAAACTACTATTACTACCCCCACATAAGGTGTTTGTAAACCCGTGACCGCCTCACCACTCTATGGGTTTTGTATTTCTTCCCCTCCCCCTCTACCAGAGGAATTTCCTAAAGCCCCATTTCTCTCTACTTATTTCTTCTTCTCCTTTTCCCTCCTCATCCATGATTGACCCCATGATACCTTTGGCCACAAGCTATTGTAATAATTCCTCATCCTCGGTAAGGTGGAGACCTATTGGGGCATTTATGTCCTCTTGAAGTTGGAATTTTTCTCTATGATCTTCTTGTTTGTGGTCTTATTCTTATTCTTCGAGTATTAGGGAAGGTAGTTCCACAACTTTCATCTTTGGAAACCTACTACATGTGGTGAACCTTAGCTTACGGTGAATGACTTCCTCCACATTTCCCACTAAAATATTTGGCTTACCATGTTGATATATGGGTCTCTTCCATTGGGTGATATATACCCATTATTTATCAATTTTTTCATATATCCATTCTTCATCGGGTAGATCCAGAGAGTCATCCTTTGAATCCTTAATATCAGATACTTGAGTTTGTTTGTGGCTAATGTCCCCTCTATAATAACTCCTGATCCACATCAAAAATTGTAGTGTTAACAACTATGTATTTAACATCCTATTCCATGTCCAAGGAATCTCTAAAAACCTCGTGATTACAAAAAAAGAATAATATTATATTCTTTCCATGATTCATTTGTCTTCTTGACTTACATGAGAATATGGTGTGGAATCATGAAAAAAAATTGGTAAATCCTTCATATGTGGCAACTAAATCCGTGGTTATACATTTCTTCTAACTTTATTGATTACCTAAAGTGTTGTGCCCATTAGTCATGATATGGCTTAAGCCATCACCCATCAAAGTGTCCTAGTAACCTTTATTTCTCCAATATTATGATCTTGCATGCATCCATTCCCAAGATGTGATGAATGAAAAACAATCCCATCTATTAAATATGTAATTTTCCTGTGTATGCTAAAAATTAATATCATAATTGCATAAAGAAAATTCGAAATCTTATTCTTTATTCTTGCTACATTCATAGGAAGTATTACATCCATTTAAATAGGAGATGTTGTTTCTATATTTAAGGAGATATAATCTCCATAAATATCTCCACACATAACTCCTAAAACAACTCCATGCTATTTTACATGAGATTTTGTTTTCTCGAAAAATAATATTGTTAATGATTTGTTTACTCAACAACTCATAACAATATTTACTCACCCACTCATAATTACATTTACAATAATGTAATTAATTATTACAACACATATTATATTATCCTAGATAATATAATCACTTACATAATATTCTATGTTCACACTACAACATAGATATTCCTAACATTCGCCCCCTTAGTGTGAACATGGGGTAAGAGCTCCTGGAAACATCAAACTTGTCGGAGTAGTCATTGCTACTAGATCTTGCTATCTGGATCTTGCTGCTAATGATCATCCTTGTCGTATGAACATCTTCATCGACTGATCACCTTCCAATGAAGTACCTTCCACCGAAGTATGGCAGTCAGAGGACCGTACGACAGTTAGAGGACCGTACGTAGATGATTTTCCCCTGTAAATAGGCCCAGTCGAGGGTTTTCTTCTTCCACACCAAATAGACACTCAGGAACTATTGTTAGTCTATGTGAACACATTAAAATCAAAACATGAAACTAGTTTCACCCCCTTGTGTATAAACACACCACATAACTGAAATAAAATATCACCACATCTGTCTGCGACCCCATCGTTGGTGAATGACGAGAGGACGCTGATTTTCCTCCTTCCTCCAACAAGAAAAGAGTCTACCATAGGAAATCCTCATCACTAGGACATGAAAGTTCTTCATCAGTTGAGTAGACTTCCCAATCAGTTTCTACTTCAGCTAGAAGGGCTTTCTGATCTATCTTGTCATCAAGAAGATCCTGAGCTCTCTTTTTATAGTTCAGTATTACATGCCCAATCTCATTACAATAAAAGCATTTTATTTTTCCATGTGAAGGAACCTTCTTTGGTTTATGTTTTTCCTTCTTAGATGAGGAGCTAGGTTTGTTTCTTACATATAGTACTTCTTTATGTTCTTCATGGTGCTTTGTTCTAACAACGTAGAAATCACTCCTTCTAGACTAATAGTAATTTTACTCAAAGTAAATACAATATTTGAGTAACTCTTAGGCATCTTATTAAGAAGAATAGCTTTAGCATCATCATTTTTACATGTTCTTTAATTCCAGCTAGTTGATTTAGTAAAGAATGAAACTTACTTATATGATCTACCATTTTTGAGTTATCTTCCATTTTCAACCCGTCACAAGCGTTGCTTCAGGTGTATTCTTTGCCATTTCACTTGATCAATTTGTTAAGAGACTCCCAAATTTCTTTTTCGATTTTGTGAAATCCACATGATGTAGATAGGCTTTTGATAAGCCCAGACCAATGGTACCCAATGCTCTCTGATCTTTTGCATTCCACTTTTCCAATTCATTTCCTCCAGTGGGTGGAGTTGAATTAGACTTCACCACATCCCATAGATCCTTTTCTATTAAATGTAATTGCATCTGTAGTTGCCATGTATGGAAATCTTGTCCTTCAAACTTTTCAATCAGATTTAGTTTCTCCATTATTTTGTACAATACTGATAAAAAAATACAAAATTATATTGAATACCTTTTAACCTCCAAGCAAGTCAAGAACTTGTATTAACAATTCAACATTATTGAAAATTGGAGAAAACTTTCAGTAGAAGAATTGATGTGCTTAATTTGATAGCTGCATAGTAAAATCCATATTTCTTCCAAACTACGTTCTGGGTTCTACTGAAATTTCTTCTGTAGTTTCTTGACCAGCACATGATTCTGCACGAAAAATTATAGAAAAACCCACATCCAGAAACGAAAACTATGATATATTATTTGAGACAGATTTGATCATGAAAGCACTGAAATTTCTTGCATCAAACCTGCTCTGTTACCAAATGAAAAATTAATATCATAATTGCATAAAGAAAATTCAAAATCTTACTCTTTATTCTTGCTACATTCATAGGAAGTATTACATCCATTTAAATAGGAGATGTTGTTCCTATATTTAAGGAGATATAATCTCCATAAATATCTCCACACATAACTCCTAAAACAACTCCATGCTATTTTACGTGAGATTTTGTTTTCTCACAAAACTAATATTGTTAATGATTTGTTTACTCAAAAACTCATAACAATATTTACTCACCCACTCATAATTACATTTACAATAATGTAATTAATTATTACAACACATATTATATTATCCTAGATAATATAATCACTTACATAATATTCTATGTTCACACTACAACATAGATATACCTAACATATGCACATGCCTTGAATCAAATAGAAGAACCTTGTCATGTTAAATAATTTTAATCATGATGTGTTTATCATGCCATGTCTTTTGTTGTTCAATTTCCACCTCTTGACACCACCAAGAAAACAAGCACAACTCATTAAGTAACAAAATGTCAAGTACTCTCTCCTTTATTGATTTCCTCTCCCTAACATTACTCATCATGGAAATCCACAAAGTGGTAACTAAAAATCAATTGACAATGTTGCTTCATTTCATAGAATAATTGGATTGGGGTGTACTTATTCAATCTCTTATATATAGTTATGTATGCCTCTGAATACCATAAAAACCTAGTCATACCAATCTACATGGACATCACAAATATTTTTCTATGTCATCCCTAGGATTTTGTTGAATGATTTTATAGTACTATTCTCCTATGGGTGATATGGAGTTGTCTTATGATGATAAATCATAAAATATACAAGACAAATCATCACTCTCTTCATCAGGAAGTGAGTCTTATGTTCACTTGTAAGGATTTATGGATACCCAAACCTTGTGATTATGTTTTCTGTAGAAACCAAGAAAAACTTGTAGTGGTGCAAGCTCTTGTTGATGAAACTTAGACCCATTGGATTAGGCAATCACTGGAAGTAATAATATAACATGCACCTATGAGTCATCTTGATGGGTTTATATGACCGATGAAATCCACAACCTAGTTTTCAAATGACTCTTATGTAACTATTGACACTGAGGGCATCTTATCCTTGCAATTTTTCTTGACTACCTTTTGACACATGTCACAATTATGTGTAATATCTTGAGTGTCTTTATAGACAAGTAACCACAAAAATATTGACAATATAATTTTTGTTGGCTTTGGCCTCCCCACATAATGTCAACTTACGGAACCCCTTCATGATATTTCCTCATAACATTTGGGCATTTATGTTCTACCACATACTATCGTAAAACTCCACCCCTTCCTATCTTGTATAACTCTCCACCTATAAGATGATAAGGGTCATATTTTACCATAAAATTATTCTTTTGAGATACCTTAAATACTTCCTAAGCCTACATGAATAATGAATTATGTGATTTGTGTCATCTCCTTTAGGACACCGACAATGTGAAATAGTTGCACATATGATAATACTTCTTTTATTGAACATACATCCTCCCTCGAGGTTATGTGTGATATGTGGTTTGGTCCCATATGTAATGTTCCTATATTTACAACCACTTTAAAATTAAAATTCTTGAAATAGCACCATCCAATTGAAGATGTGGACATGTAGGACCAACTTTACCACTAAATATTTCATTAGTTCATGGTTCAAAAAGAACATGAACAAGATCACCAAGAGGTACTTGTCTAAAATTTAGTAACACATAAACCATTCATAAGGATATCCTTTTTGTAGTTATATAGTTTTCTCTATGGTATATGCTTTATGAATCAAAAATTAAGTAGGATAGTCAAGCTTTTCCTCTCATGGTTGTGTAAGAATAGTTCCCACTCTTGTCTCGATAATACGTTTCATAGATATGAAAAGGATTTTGTTAATATAAGAATTGTAATATTGGTGCAACAAATTTTTTTTCTATAAGTGTATTCAAATCCTCTTACTATAAATAAGTACACTTAAATGGTCCATCTTTCTTAAGTAGCTCTTCCAATGGTCTAATGATGCATGCATATTTTCTTATGACGTTTTTGTAATATCCAAAATGTATGAGAAATACATGACCATACCTATATGTCTAGGGATACTATATTTTTTGAATTACTACCACCTTTATATGGTCCACAAACATACCTTATTTTCATATTACATGTCCTAATAGAGTCTTATAAGGTACTAAAAAGAACATTTTTAAAAACTCAAATAAATATGTAGCTAGTGACACCTTTCAAACATTAGACATGAGTTCATACGATGATCTCACATATTTTTACACCATCTAATCATCTAAATAAACCTATATTTGAAATCTTCAACAATAATGTGGAATAATATTGTGGGTGTAATTTTTAGTGCAAAGGGAATTACCTTTTACGTAAAGGAGCCCTATTCCATAGAAAAAATTGTCTTTATTTTATCTTCATCCACAATTTGTACTTGGTGATATCTATATAATCCATCAATAATAGTGTACACATAGCATCCCAAAAATCACTCTAGCACTTCCTTTGTAAGTGGTGTCGAGAAAGGGACCTTATACACAAGAATAATTTAGGGAATTGTAATCCACACATATCCTTATGCACCCATATCTCTTAATAGTAATCGCCATAGGGATTATCTAGTTTTATTCTTCTATTGGAAATATGATCCATGCATCTAACATTTTATCAATCTCCTTCTCTACTTACACATACATGTTTAGATTCATCTTGTATGGTTGTTTCTTCACTAGTTTTGTGCCCTCCTTCATTTTAATATGCATCTTCCGTAGACTTGGGTGTAACCCTTTCATTTAGTGAAAAATCTTGGGGAATAATTCATGGAACTAATTTACTAATTTTTTACATCGTGTGAAATATTTCTCCTCCCAATAATCACCTATAAGTTCCATCTGTGGTTCCATTTTAATCCCAATGTTTACCTCCTTCATTCATAAAGGATGAAGGTGATATTTTGTAGGATCCATTTTAGTTATTTTTACTACTTGTTCCTTCTTTGTGACTTCAATATCACCAAATTTGAATATTTTTATATCCCCTCTAACCTATGAACACTTTTGTGTTATGGGAGGGGTCTTCCCACACAAAAGGGTTAGTTACTTTATGCAAAATGTCTCTCGACAAATTATTATTCATCCCTATGAATTTCTCATAGTCTTATCCTCTTAGATTGCATCCTTATAAAAATGTCATCTTTGATCATGGTTAAGGGGCTAAATGAATTTTTCCCCTTTATTTAAAATGTGAATGTCTTCATAAAATCTTCTTTCATGGTGCTCCATTCCATAGTCTCACATTTCTTCTCGCTCTGTAGGTACCTAATTCATCCCTACTTTTTAAATTTATAAATAGAGCATGAAACTAAATCCAAAGAGGTATAAGACACTTTATAAGAATTCATATGCATTCATATCCCGAAAGATCATCATGTTGGATTGTATCTCCTACATGAACAATGAGTTTATTCTTTGTGTATCTCTTCTCAAACCTCATACAAAGGTCCTATTTCACTATACCCACCTTAGTAGGATGGTTTCATGTGTTTCCCACCATTTAATGATGGTATCCTTCATTACATGAGATAAAGAGAATAATTTTTATTCTTCGTTGGGGAGATATGCCTTAATATCTACTACGTAAGTATTTACACAAGAAAACCCATTATACCATGTAGTAACAATTGAGGTGACCCATACTAATCCTCATGACCCACTTTAAGCTGGGGTGTATTTTGAGATCCATTCAATTGTGACTTGGTGGCCACTTACCATTTTATATATGATTCCACTTCTTCTGAGTATAATTTTTTTCTCATGACATCTAATTCTAGTTTATCTTCTTCATATCACCTCATATCCTTCTAAGATCCATCATTTGTAGGCCACATTAGTTGTTTCTAACACTAAATATATGCTATGATAATCTAGACTAATGTCTTCTCTCGGGTCATATACTCATTATAATGATATGCTACATTATAAATATTACTTATCTTTTATTCCCTATACAAAATTTTAAAATAGGGAGATCCCATTAAATAAATGAGAGGAATTCCCACTCTTTGTCCATCTTTCTTAAAGCTCATAACCCATTTGTTAAACCTAATGCCTACATGGTTGTCACAACAAAATTTCCATCTAAGTAATGTGAAGTAGTTTTTCAGTTTTGAATATCTCAATAACCTAAAACTCAATGCTAAATTTTACACCCATGATATTCAAATCATCCTCCAACAAAATCCTAAAGGGTCTTGCCTTTTTATTGCTCACCATTATCATTAGACTTGAGGTTGGTTCTAACAAAAGAATCACTAGTTGTCTTCATTCATCCTTCGTAAAAATATTCACTTTTGTGTGATTATACATGAGGATATTTTTCATATCCCTCTATTTGGTTTGTTCCTTTATCATTAGTTCCTTATCATAGATGGACTAGTTTGTGAGGTATAGATCCTTAAAACTCCCAATATCATCCTCCAAAAATTCCTCCAATGTTTATTGTAGCCAATTATTCAATAGTTGTAGTACCCCATATTATTTCATCATTGCAAATATTTTGTTAGCTTTACAATTTCTTTTAACAAATGTTATTTGTATTATTATTCACTCCACCTTAGTTCTTTCTTTTAGAATAGTTTAACCTCCCATTTTAAGTCATTTATTATGTCTAGTGATTTGGCAAATAAAATTTTATAGGCCATTACATCTTTGTGTGGTGAAGGGTTTTTTGATTATACACCTTTACATAACTATGCATAGTAATTTGAACCTTGGTATAGTATTTTTGTATCACAAGATGATGTTCTTCCATTGCCAATTCTTTTCATGTTGCAATAAGTTTTTGCTCAACACAATTTTAGTACTCTTAGTTTCCTTGATTTTTATTAAATTCAAGTAACTCCTTTATCTTTTGTTATCCTTTATAATGCACACAAGTAGGAAATTTGGGGCTCTTCCTTTGATTATGATCTATCACTCCACATTTAAAACACAACCCCTTACCTCCACCTCTCCTTTGTTAATGACTTGACAAATGAACTCCATAACCATAACCTTTCGGTGATACAAAGGTGAACCTAGTTTTTAGGAATATTTATTTATGGACTATCACATCACCTCAACAAGCCTATAATGTTTAGTATCATAGTATCTTCCTTACAAAATTTACATCAAGCCACCTTCACCCTTTTCACCACTACACCACTTTGTAATATTATGTCTCATACTCCTCTTCATAGACTTCAAACAAGAGAATTTCCATGTGGATCCTACTTATGATTTACTCATCTCAAGTTTTCCCACTACATTACAATATATAAAATGTTTCTCACATTATTGCGGTGCTTTACTCCCTAAAGCCACTATTTTCTTCAACTACGTGGCCATTGTGAAGATTTTATCCTCAGGAAATGGATAACTATGGTGTTGAAAATTCCATCAATTTCCATCCTTAGTGCTACATCCAGATCCTCACAAGGATATTTAACTATTTTCATCTCTATTTATCTCTAAAATGGTTCTATAAATCCCACCTATAGACACTCAAATTTGGAAATTTACTCATTGACACTTTAGTTCTAACAACGCACTCTTGCTAAGATAAACAAAAACTACCTAAAAGGCATGTTTTTCCTTACCCCCTTTATATTAGGGTTTTAACACAATTATACAAAATTACCCCCTCTCCCTCTTAAAAGTCATGAATATAAACTAGTGGTTCCATTTTCCTACCTACATGCCTAATAAGTCTTCCTAACATTATGATTCATCTTTTTCTACCATTCCACAAAACCTTAACACTATCCTCATTAATTTCATCACCTATTCCAAAAATACTAATAAATTTATCCTACCATTATGGTGACCTCCATGCAATTTTATATTTTCAAAAACACACTCCATACCGATCATTTTTCTCTTAACACTATTAACATTCAAGTCCCCTACAATATATTGCGACCAACACACCCCTATTACATTTTGATAGGATAATGGATCACCCTTTACTCATTAGATGTTAAAACTTAGTTTTGAATCTCTTTAATATGTTTAAAATTATATGGTTTTAATTTTTGGTTTAATAGGTTTGAATGATGGAGTTTAACTAGGTTTATAACTTGTTTATATATTTAAAGTTAAACTCTTTTATTCATTTTGATTTGATCACCATCTAAGATTTTATTAGTTTGATTTGATTTTATCACCATATATGATTTTATTAGTTTGATTTAACGTTTATTATGTTTGATTTATAAAAAGGAATAATACCCAAAAGTTAGACACTACTTGGAGACAAAACAAGCTTGAGTCGTGTAAATGATGGCTTACTTTGTATTTTCCATTATTTCTAAGCCATCAAATTTAATGTCATTGTTTTAAACTATTTCATAGGTTAAAAATGGAATTGATAAATGCATTATGTCCTCAAGGATATTTGGCTCATACCATCGGACGTAGAAAATTTTGTTAAGCCTTGTTAAAATTCCTAAGTCCTAGGAAACCCAAAAGCCTAAGATCCCAAGACTTGGAATTAATCACATCTCATCTCACAACCACATAGTCATGGGATTTTCATGAAGTTAAAATAAAATATAAACCTTGAGAAATACCAAGCTTCAAATAAACTTGAGATCCTAAGATATAACAATGTGGTCATAGAAAAATTCAAAAGGAGAAAAAATGAGAAACCTGAGAGTCCTGACATCTTGATACTTAGGGATCAAATCAATTTTCACCTTGGAGCCATGTGGTCACGGGAGTTTCAAGAAAATGAATTCAAATGGAATCCTTGAGAAATCCCAATACTACAAGAACCTAATAACTCGAGCACGTGGTGGGAAAAGTGGCAAGTCATGATGCCACATGGACCAATGATGGTAATCCCTAGGTCATGGGGATTGATCAAGAGAAAGGAAAAATACCCAAGATCCCGAGGAACCCCGAAACCACCCGAGTTTTATACATGACAACACACGACACTTAGTATACATATGAAAAGACATGGTAAGACATGATAATGTACTATTTCCAAGATTAAATTTGAAGCTTTACTCCTATGTAAAATTGATCTCGAGGACATCACGGGAAGATCGATTTGTGGACCTATTTTTGATCACATATTTTGACCGGAACATACATTTGACATGATACTTAAACCATTAGGAGTGTTATTTAGAGGGATAAATAAAAAGATAATTTTAGAGGTAATGCTTGAGTGGTTGGGGATATTTTAGTGACATAAGTTTGGGAATTTTTCACATATTTATTTAGTCTATTAGCACCCAAATCATTTCTTTTGCTTTAAAAAGATGCCTTTCAATGGGATATTCCATTTTATTTTGGTCCCACCAAATTTTGAGGGAGTGTTTGATCAAGATTTAAGCTATTAAAATGCATCATGGTTTGTTTTAGAAAACTAAAAACCCTAAATTCATATGTTTTCTTGATATATAGGGATCACATTGACGAATTTGAGTGTTTTGCTGGCATCTTTCAATATTATGGGCCTCCAAAATTCTAGTTGTGCTTAACTAGTGTATTTATAATCAAAGAGAAGTCTAATTTGGGGGGAAATTATTGTAACTTATGGGATCTTTGTTCATGGTGGTTTTTCTAGCTATAGTTGTAGTTTGTTAGTGTATTTTTGTCATTTCTAAAAGATTTAAATTTTAAAAAGGTAGTGGCTATATCCCTAGACTTTGAATTGATGTAATCACATTTCAAAATTCATTTTGGAATAAATTCAATACAAAGAAAATGATGTGGAGTTTCACATCTCGTGTTGTGGGCTACTTAACTAATTCCAATTGAGAATTTACGTCTAAAAGTCCTAGACATTGAAATCTCTTTTTGTTTATTAAGTAGCATTTACACTTCTAGTTTTAGTTATGTCTTCTAGGTAAAATATTGAGCATGGATATTATCATTTTCATGATTCAATGCTTCTCATAGTTGGATTTTATGACATGTTGATGCAATATTAGTGGTCAAGGATTCAAAGATGTTGATTCATGGATAATTTCTCTATTTTGTGTTGAATTTGGTTAGCTTGAACCAATGATGGGTTGAATGACCCTTTCCATGATCTATTTGAATATAAAATAGTTATTTTATTTGGTTTATGTAGGTTTTGATTTATTATCTTCATTTTCCTTTGACTGATTACCTAGAGTCTATTTAGAAATGTGTCAATGCTATTTTTGGTTTTCTATAGTTTCTTATGTATGATTTGGATAAGATCAAAGTTGTTCTTTATGCTTGAGAAGAGAAAAATAGTCTTGTATCATTTTCTACCATACCCTTCTCCCTTTTAAGTTTTTTTGATAGAGACCCAAATCACATTAGAACCATTGTTAATAACTAGTAGGCTAAGATTCATACAAAATTGGGATAATTTATATCCATTTAACCTAAAATCTAATAGGTGGTATACCAAGACACATCAATCCCTTCACATGTTAACACTAAGTCATATAGTCTCCCAATTGAATATATATGTGTTGAGTATTCCATACCTTGGACCATAATTATAGCTAGGTTCTAAAATGAATGGGGATTTAATTACTCTTTTTATATCTTATAGGTGTGTACAAAACAAAAGTCAATACACCTAATGTAATGAAATCCCACTAAAAGAACCAAATATTTTCTGACTAATTCATGTGAGGTTTTAGTATTTAAAGGGAATAAATTAATACTCTTACTCTTCCATTTGATGAGGTTTACACCTAAATGTCTAATACAAATCACAATCATGATTTTCATAAGGACATCATATGAGGGAGAATTATAAGGTATGGTCACTAGATATGTTATTATCGGTACACACATATTATAATAATTATCCATCATATTCATTATTGTAAAATAATATTATATAAATTGGACACATTATCACTCACCAAACCCTTATACAATCATTAATTACCAAAAAATAATCCAATTAATACCTTCTAAGGTATACTCCATATTACAATAAATAAAACTTGTATCAACTCTCAAAACTACCATATGACCCTTATCTATTGTAGTTAAAACCTCATGATATTCTTGTGAATATTTCTCCTTAGTGGAGGCCAATTTTATCTAGCTATTAACATGCTAGTACACACTCCCTAGATCTCGGTGATCCTGATCATATGAAACTTTTTATCCCCCTTACTGCCATGCATATGCTAAATAAACAAAAAATAAGGTTGTAAGTTGTAGCATGCGGTGTGTTTTTGGATTTTCATATCTCATATATGTGTCAATAATATGGTAAAACCCACAAATTCCCCTATCAGCATAATGTTATTACCTTTGCAAGAGAATACCAATTTAGAGACAAAGGGTAGCCAACAAAAGGTACACCCTTTCCTTTTACTTTGTTTGAAAATATAATACATATCTCGTTTGGAAATCAACTCAAACGGATAAGGTTCCAAGTTGAGTAGCTCGACTAGGATGTAACTTGCTCAAGACATGTACAAGTTTTATAGCTCAAGTTTGTTGGTAACTTGATTTAATTTGGGTTTATAACTCACCTTACTTGGTGAAAATGTAATAGGAAACTTGACCAAAGGAGCTCTTTAGTTAGCAATACCTCTAAATTTATGAGTCTTCTAGAGTTGCGTAATTTTTCTAGATTTAGAGGCAAAAATATTATTTTTTAATTTTCTTGTGAAAAATTTGAAACTTATAATTGTTGAACAAGAATATACACAACAATATTATTGTAGATCATAAGTAAGAGGAAGTTCTTGGGGACTCCTCATTAATATTTTGAACTATAAATCTTCTTCTCTTTGTACATAAATTATACAATTATAAAATAGAGTTTATGTAACTTCTTGCAATAAGTTAGGGAATGTGGACATGGGTTGGGGGTAAGAGGAAGTAAGAGGATGAGGATGCTACTATGAGCTACTCCTCTTGTCTCTATTATTCCCAAACTCTTCCAAGACCTTAATATTTTCTAGAACCTCCTAACATATTCAAATGCTCAAATTATTTTAATACCAACTGTAAATGTGAATCAAGCTTAATTTGTATTAAAAATGTAAAATTGTTACATGAATAATATTTAACAACAAGATTGCAATAACACACCTTAAGAATTAGGGAGTGTAATAACATCATTACACTTACACACTAAACTAATAATATCATGAAATAAATAGTAAGCTAATAAAAACTTTATGTTAGAAGTAAATGATGACTTTATTATTCATAACATGGTAGATTCCTAAAACAAACTAGGTGCTATATTTTTATAAAATGAACCTCTAATTAGGACCTCGATTGGGGCCCAAATTTACCTCCAATGATGAAAAAATCTAACAAAATAAAAAAGGGGAAAATATCCTTAAGATAAAAGGGGCCACTCAAAACAATGTTCGATATATTTTTAGATAGGATATGAGTATTAAAACACTTCAAAAAGGAGAGGTAAAATCATGTGCATAACTTATTTAAATTGAATTTATGTGTAAACTTGTTTAAATAGTTATTTCACTAAATATTTAAAATTATATATATATATATATATATATATATATATATATTTATTTTATACATGTATAGTGTTATTTTAAGATGATAGCTTGTAATGACATTAACAAAATCCACACTACTATTTTTATTAAACTTGTGATCAATTAAAAAAATATATGCATAGAATTAACTCATATTTTCACCCATAAAATATTGCACTAGGTTTATATTAATTTGAGTGAATAATATATCTAATAAACCTTAATCATTAAATTTAACTTGTGTTTACATCTAGAAAAGGTCAAATAAGTTTAAATCTAACTTTCTCAGCCCTTTGTTATATATTTTTTACATTGATGAATATCCAAAACTTTCTTCCTAGAGCATCATTGTGAATATCCAAGTTATGCATTTTTATCTATGTCATTTGTAAACTAGATTAAAAATTTGAATGCTATCGAGAGGTTTTAAAGTGAAATTTCTATTCCAACATGAACTTCTTTTGAGACAAAAATCTATACTTATGTCTTAGAAAAAATCAAATGAATTCCTAAAATTAGAGTATGTATACATAATTTATTGGAGATTAAAATAAAAATTGCATCAATAGGTTCAAAATATTACCCTTCCCTCTTACTAATCTTGATGAGTGTGTTATAGTTTTGATTTAGTATGATAATTAGATGTTAGAGCATGGATTATTGCTGACTCTGATTCATATATGATGCATGATGATCATTAGAGACATTTTTATATATTGATGTTGATATACTATTTGACATGGTTATATTATAGATGTTGTTCGACTTGTGATAATTGGATATTTTGAGTAGACCTAGAAAATGAAAATTGAATTAAAATTGATGATGATATAGTTGTTGATGAAATTTTAAGTGACGTTGTTGATTGGCTTGATGATTGTTGTGATTCACATATGTTTTGATGACTTTGGAAGTATATTATATTCATTTGGATGTTCTGATGTGCCACGATGAGGCCGAAGGAGGTATTTGTATTTTGCAGGTTTAAAATATCACAACAAACATCGGGGATCAGAGACCAACCACATTGGAATTCTAGATGAATTCAACAAGGTCACCATGGCAACTCGTATTGTTCATGTTGTGTGTGTGTGTGTGTGTGTGTTGATTGTTGTTAGGGATTCCCATGGGGGGATCACCTTTAAATGTGACCAAGGGTTATGTGTATTTATTTATTGGGTTCCTTTTTATTGATGTTTGTATGTGTTTATTAAGTGATGTGTTTACCCTTTTCATTATTTATTAATTGTGGTAAATTAATGTGAGTAATCATATTGTTAAAAGTTAATTAATTAAAATATGTCATAAGGAAGTAATTAATAGAGTTGTTGGCCTTGAATTAAAGTGTTGTAAGAGATGTGTAAGTGATGTGTAAGTTAACTTTTGAGTGTGAAACACTCCACCTTCTTGGAAATTCGAATTTGTCCTTGGAGGCTGGTTTTGGAGGCTTGTGGGACAAGTTAAACTTGTCCCATACCTCTTAAATTTACATACCAACCTTGCCTATGGTTGGAGGGTTAAATTTAGACTTTTATAATGCATTTTGGGAAGACAAATTGTAGGTTTTAATTGCACTTTTCTTACATGATTTAATTTCAGTCCTTTGGGGTGTGGGTTGGACTTGAGTGTATAAGTAAACTATCATATTATTCACCCACCTATTTATTATGCATTGGAGAATGAAGTTGACTTTGTGTTTGGGGTTGAGGATGTGTGATGTGGCATCCTACATGGATCCACCTCATCCTCTTCTCTTCCCTCTTCTATAAAATTTGAATTTCTTTCTTGTTTTGGGTTGCTTCACTTTTGGGAGACTTCTTTTGGGTGAATTTTCTTGTTGTTTGGGAGCTCTTGCTTGGAGAAGTTTTGGAAGATTGTTGCATGCTTGTGTTGGGTTGATTTTGGATTTCTTGCATTGGAAGGAGCTTGTTGTTTTGAACTTGGAACAAACTCCATCATGGAGAGGTAAGAGCTTGGCTCTTGGAAATACTCTTCTTTTCCTTTTATGAATATGTAAATGTTGGTATGTTTGTTATTGTTGTGGGTTGTGGGTAGATGGCCTAGGAATGGTGTAGGAGAAGACTATGGGGTTTATTTTGTGGGAGGCACAAGTGTGTTTTAGGGAGGTATAAGGGTGGAGGGAGTTGGGATTTGGTTTCACCTTGGAAAAGAAATATATTGCATTTATTTACTTTATGGGGTGCCATAAGAGGTGGGGGAGCATAAGGAAATGGGGGTACTTGGGGGCATAAGGAATATGGGAGATGTTTTATATTAGGCTATCTTTTGGTGGTTTGTAACTGGATACCCATTTCCCTATTTGGGAGGCATAAGAAGCATTCCCCCATAGTTTCTTGCTCCTTTGGCTTGCTTGATGAAGCCTTAGTTTTTGTGTGATGTGTTTAATGTAGTTATAAAACTACATTCTATTTTTGGACTGTGTTTTAAAATGTGAAAATGTTGTTGTATTGTTTGTGTGGAAGCTTTGTTGTTGCCATGAGTTGGATCACATCTTTTATTACATTGTGGTTGGGGGCTGGGGGCCAATGAAGAAGGATGGATTCTCCTTTCATTGGATGTCTTGGTTGGGTGGAGAGCGTTGCCTTTCCCCTACCTTTGTTGTGATCAAAATTGGAAGAAAGAGAAGAATGCATGTTGTTGTTCTGGAGCTAAGAAAAGATAGTTTGATAGTCCCTTGTGAAATGAAATCTCATTATAACCTTTCCCACTTGAAGTGGATGACCTTGTAAATGTTTGTAATGGAAAGATGTTGTACTGACTGCAAGTGGAAATTAGAAATGTAAAAGAGTTATACTCTGTATTTTATTTAGGAAGAATGTGAAAGAATGATACGTGTTTGGTATATTATTTTGTAATCAAATGGAAAGGAAGTTGTAAGAGTTCATTTGAATTAATGGAAATGGTTTGTCTTGTCCATATGATGTTATTCCATTGGAAGTCTGTGTTTTGCATACTCTATGAAATCTCTGTTTGAAAAATGGTAAAGTGGAACACGTGAAAAGAAAATGTAATATTCTGCCCTATGTTCAATAAATGATTTTGGAAGGAATAAAAGAAAGAAGTTGTAAAATTGCCTTTGGAAATCAATAAATGAATGAAATGCTTTTCCCAAATTGCATTGTTAAATTGAATCTGATCATATCAATGTATTGAAATCTCTGTTTGAAAGGAAGAAATGCATGTGAGAAAAGTGCAATATTTTGTCTCTTTGAAATGTGAAAAATTGGAAAATCAGTATTGCATTTTGGTCTTGAATGGTTTGTTTTGAATCAAATAAAATGTGTTAGATTGGAATTGGAATGTATTCTAAATACTTGGAAGAAGAAATGGCAAATAGATCCATCAAAATTTGATCCCTGTTATTTGTAATTTCAAACCGGCAATTAATTAAACCAAAAATGCATAGTTTGAACCTACAACAATAAAATAACAAATTAAATGATTGAATTGAAGTAGTAGGCCCTAAATGAGTTCAAATAGACAAAAACACTTAAAGGAAATATGTCAAAACTTAGCAAAATCGGGCTCAAACCGTTTTATAGTCATTTTTTGTCAAGAAAATGTAAATGTTCAAATTGTAAATCAATTAGACAAATTGAACCTTGAATCCTTTCTTAAATCCATTTAGGAACAATCCTCCATGTCTATTTGACATGTTGAGAGAGGAGGAAGATCAAATTGAATAGATCTAACAAGTTAAAATTTATCTAGTTCACACTATAAAAGCCTGTAGGCCATTTTCTTAAAATTTACCCCTTAAACTTTATCAAAACCAAAAATTAATGAGCTCTGTGCAAAGAGGATGTTGAGAGATTTCTAGAAAGTCCTCATTTTCCCCAAACCAGATCTCTATCAAAATTTATGGCCTTCTGAAGTTTTCTTCACTTAGCGTTAAAATTTTGGGAAAAAATTCCTTGGCGGGCCCGCGGCCCAAATTTTTCCTTGGGGCTTAGGAAAATTTTTGGAAAATTTTCAAAATTTTCTCCACCCCCACCAGCCCATGCAGCCAATCAAGAGGCTGCCACGTGGCACCATGAGGTGACAACGGAGGGGGATCCTCTTTTGAACTTAGCACTTTTCAAAAAATTTGGGAAAATTTTCCAAATTTTCCCCAACTTTCAACCAATCAAGTGATGCCACGTGGCGTCATGAGGCATCGGCGGAGGAATGGGTCCCTTTTTATCTTTTGACTTAGAAAAATTTTGGAAATTTTTCCAAGTTTCCCCATTGTCCCATCCCACTAACCCACAACCAATCAGGGGCTGCCACGTGGCATCGCGAGGTGTCGGCGAGGCGCGGTCTATGTTCCCTCTTAGCCCTTCGGGCATTAAGTCAATCTTCTCCCCACCACCCCACTTTCCCCACATTGGATTAGGTGATGCCATGTGTCCCCTTTTCAGTTTGCAGGAGTGCGGGTGCAAAAATATACTTTTCACCCCGTGTGGAGAATTTGAAAATGTCTCCCCGCCCCGCCTTTCCCTGCTCTTCCCCGCACTACCTTAGGGAGCGCCACGTGTCCCTTATGGACTTGCGGACCCACGGGAGCATGGGCACAAATGTGATTTTTTTCCCCCATGTGGTAAAAAAAAATTTTCCAAAGGTCTCCCCATGGCCCCACCAACCCGCCCTTTGGGAAAATTTTCACCCCTGGGCCCGCAGCCCGCTCTTGGGGAAAATTTTCACCCCAAGGCCCGCTAGCCCATAACTTGAAAAATATAAGGAGTTAGGAGGACTTATTTATATCACTATGGAAAGGTGAGGAAATTTCCTATCCAATGGAGTAATTTAGGAAAATTTTTTAATGCATTAAGGGTGAGAAAAATCAAGTTGAAACTTTAGGCCTGTTAGAGAGTGTGTTTGGTGAGGAATTTCCCTCTGAACCTAATTGAAACTTCTAACCCTAAATTTTGGACCTTGTGACCTCTAATAATTATTAATAAAAAAAAATATATACTAGTAGATTAGAATTGTTTTAGAACCTATTAGTGATAGTTGTTGTCTTGTAACATGGTTGTAGATTCTTTAATAAAAAAAAAATTCCATAATTTTCCTAACTAATCCTAGGTTGTTCTTGGGTCTCAAGTGGGTTGTTTTAACGGGTGTTACACTTGGTATCAGAGCCATGGGTTCAAATATTGGACCCTTGGGCACACTAAGAAAAAAAAACTTGAGACATGAACTGTAAACCTAGCACACTTGTAAATCTAGAAAACAACCTTGTTTGAAAATTGAAAAAAGAAATAAGTATGAAGAAATATTGCATTACTCTATTCATTTGAACTACCAGAATTAAAATGATAATAAAATAATAAGTTGTTTGAGTTGTTGTGTTTTCTTAGTGGCATTTTTTCTAAACCCAGGTAACTAAGAATGTCAAATTAAATTGATGTTTGTGAACTTATAAGTAGTGGAAACTTGGTTCCCTTTTGAAAATGTGTCATTTTTACAAGTCCTAAATCTTGATTTAATTGTATGATGCGTTAAGCCTTTTGAGACCCTTCCTTATTAAATTTGTTGGAATGATGAGTTTTATGGTGTGATTCTTGTGGTTGGACAATAGTGGTTGTGTTCTGGGTCGGGAAGAGTTAATTAGAAGTTGTTTAGAGCTTCCTTCCTTTGGTGGTTAGGAAAGAGGGTCTGGTTGTCAGTTTCCATTTTGTTACCCATATGGGAGAGTGGACATTAAGTTTGGGTGTCATCTAGGACCCAACCCTACGTATGTGTTCTTAGAACTAACCTCGAGGTAGAGTACCCCTATTGGTGGCCATGAAGGGCTGTGGAGTGAATGTGGTGTTAAATTTTATGTTTTACATTCGTAATCTTGTGTTATTTTATCAGGGACCAACATCTTATGTTATGATTGATTTGAGAAGCTTTGAGGCTCTTTTTTATTTATATTTTTTGTGAGAATTTTTTGACTTTGCAATGCAGCTACTTAGCCACTTTCCTTGATTGGCGATATTTCTTGGACCTTATTTTGATTGGTGACTCAGAGCTCGTTATGTTCTTGGCTTCTTAGCTAAACGTTACGTGGATTTCTTCTTACATGATGATGAGTTGGTTCTATGCTTCTTTTATTCATACATTTTGTCGTATAGGGGTACACCCTAGGTGTCTTGAATGTCCTCTTAGGTTCTTAAAGTTATGCCTTGGTTTTAGATGCATGGAACCTTGAGTGTATCTAGGATCTTAGAGTGACCTTTTCATTACTCGACCTTGTTGGGAAGAGAGTTTGTTGTGTTGTGCATTCTAGTTGGTAGCTTATTAGCGGTGGTGGTGATTCTCTTACAATCCGATAAGAGCTTGAACCTCATCAGAGTAGAGGTGTTTAATTATGGGTTGATGAATTGGTGGGATCGGTTTGTTTTGGCTGGCTATGGATGTTAGTGGAAAAGTGTTTGTTTGGTAGTGGCTTCTCTTCGATGGCATGCTAAGTTTTATCAAGAGTTCCTCATTTCATTATATTAAGTAGTGACTTGAGGATTGTATGCATCTTGGTAATGATGGTTAGATTTAATCCCTTTCAAGTATTGTGTAAATTAAGTGTCTTTTTCCCTCTTGACCTATAAATAAGTCTACCCTTTCCTTAATTTTTTTAGTTACTATGAATAATACTCTATGACCTATTAATTTTGGATTACGTGGAGACACTTATGGATGCTTTGAGTCTTTTGGACCATGACGTTGGTGATGATAGTATAATTAGACCTTGATAATTTAATCTCGGTGGTATTTTATAATGTGATTCTCTTGTGAAACTATAACTCTTGGTTGTAAAGCCATGTTGAATAAGATGGTTGATTGTCTACTTACATTTGACTGCTTCTAATGAGTATGTGGTGTTCTTATAGTTAAAATATTTCCTTGTCATTTTGATTGCTTGGTTGGTGGTATCCTTGTGGTAATATGGGTGTAGATTTGAAAACTTTCCTTGTCTTATCAGGTGAGTAAAATATTTTCTCCAAAACAAACAATGTTAAACCCTAGTAGATTAGTAAAAGTAATTATGCTTCCTTAATGGGTCTTCCTCGTAAATTATTTTGAGAACTTGTAGAAACCCACTAGGAATGTTTTATGATACTTGTAATTAGTGGAAAAATCTTGAAATATTGTTGTGATCCATGTTGGTTGATTGTTTCCTAGTTCTTACCAAATTAATAATGTGCTTTCTATGTTGAACGTCCCTTGTTTCCTTAGAATTAAAAATGTGATGTGTTGAATTACCTCTCTCTCCCATAAAAGTAATAGTGTGATATGTTTACCCTTCCTTCTCATTGAAATTTTGTTGACAAATTGACTCACCCAAACATCATAAAACTATAATTGAGGATATTTGGCCTTGAAGCTTAATAAATAAACTGGAACATAGAAAGAGAAAATGGTCCTTGCTTTAACCTTGGTAGATTAATAGAAGAAATAAAAACATGTAGAAGAACAAAAAGGAAAAAAATTTGTCCATCTACCACCCCTAGAGTAAAATAAATACTTTTTCTCTTTTCCACCTTTACAGAAGGGTGAGATATCATGGCCACCTTAGTGGTGATCCTTATAACACAAACATGTGATATCAGAATAAAAAATGAATATTTTAATTAAGAAAACTTGTAAAGGAATGTGCTAGGAAAAAAAATGAAACTACAACTTTTGACTTAATTAGTTGAGTTATAAAATAAGTAAGATTTATGTGTATTGAGTGTAATGTATAGTTGAACTTGTAGTTCTGTCACCTACCTGAAATTGTGAAACACCTGGTGGATAGTAATGTGTTCTAGTTGCTTAGTACTTCTTGTTCATAGATGTATGTGCCTTTCTTGTGGGAGTTTTGGGTCATCATACCCTTATCATCCCATAGCTCGACAAATGTGAGTTGTGGTCCTTTTGGATTGAGACTTATCTGTTGTTTGAGAAGTAACCTCCTTGCGTGTTGTCTTGTCCTTGGAGACCTAAGTTATTGTAATTTTAAGGCAACATATGTTAAGGATATAAAATAACTTCGGAAGTCTTCTTTTCTTCATATTTTCTTGGGTCACCTTGTTGTTGTTGCCCCTTTTCCATTAGGATGGAAAGTGCAAGATGATGTTATTCACTTTTGATACGATGCACCCTTGGATTGTAATTGGACCCCGTGTTACTTGTTCTTCTCCCTAGCGACCTTGAGTGGTCCTTGGTGTTTCTTGTGCTCTCTTTATGGTTATTCTAAGCTTGAGTAGGAAATAAGATAAATAAATCCCATTGTGTTATAATGTATGGTACTTTATTGATTATGTTAGTTACTAGTGGAGTTATATATATATATATATATATAATGTTTGACATCTCTAGATTTTTAGATTTGGTTGGTATGGTGTGTTTGATTCTTAAAACAAAAGTGTAAAACAAATCAGACTATAGGAAACCTTGTGGTCATAAATTTTCTTAGTATTACCATGAAAATTTAATTGTACCCTCTCTAGTTATGGAAGTGCTTTGCTGAATAGTTCCTTGATTGTAAATGTGTTGCTGATTTAGGTTTCCTTCCTTGTTGATTAACCTCATCTTGTGTGACCTCAAATTGTGGGACCTTGAGTAAACATGTCTTTCATACAAAATTTTGGCCATGGTTGATTTTGCTAGCCTTGTCTAAACAACAAACTATGAAAGCATAATTTAACCTTAGTGGAAACCTTAATTTTGGTTACTGTAGTGTGTTGTATTCCTTTGGAAACTATGTGGTCTTTTTCAAACTCATGGAATTCTCCTTATTATTCCTCTACTTGGTGGTTACTCTTAAGACTCTTTTGAACTCTTCATGTTATATTGTTATGTGTTGTATCTTGGTTAATAGCATAAATTTACTCTCTAGATTTAAATGTTCATATGCTTGCATGCAAAAAGTTTATAATTCATCCCTTACAATCTCTCTTCTTATTTTGAATTGCATTGGACCAAACTTGGGTTCTATAGACCCACACTTGGTTTGAAGCAAGCAATCCCATATTGGAGTGATTCTCTTTCTATTGCATTTGTTCCCATCTCTCTTTCATGTGACTTCCGGGAGGAAGTCGATTCTAAGGGGAGGGGATGTAGTGCCCACTTCCCTTCGACACTTTTGATATTGATCATGACATTGTTGACTATACCATGGACATTGTTATAGTTTTGATTTAGTATGATAATTAGATGTTAGAGCATGGATTATTGTTGACTCTGATTCATATATGATGCATGATGATCATTAGAGACATTTTTATATATTGATGTTGATATATTGTTTGACATGGTTATATTATAGATGTTGTTCAGACTTGTGATAATTAGATATTTTGAGTAGACCTAGAAAATGAAAATTGAATTAAAATTGATGATGATATAGTTGTTGATGAAATTTTAAGTGACGTTGTTGATTGGCTTGATGATTTTTGTGATTGTGATTCACATATGTTTTGATTTATAATAATTACTAATTTCTCATTATAGAGCAACAAGTGCAATAGGTCCACCCTAGCTCAAATCTCTCTAGGGATTAATTTAATTACTGATTACATTGACATTTTAGCTAAATATTCCCTGATTAAATTTTAGGGTTAAGGGACCCAAAACAATTAAATACCCAAGGTATTTAATTTCCACAAGATCAAGACAAGAGCAGGGTTTAATTATAGTGAGAAAGGAATACATATTTAAAATCAACAGAGTAAGGTCTCACTTACCCACTCCCAGAACTTGATTAGGAGTGTCTACAACCAGTTGTCATGCAATAGTTACCACTGATAGGTTCTAGAACAATTCAATTTCACTGAGGACATACTTTCCATTTATTAACAATTATCAAGGTCACATGGTTCAAATTTTAGGGTTAGAAGTTTCAGTTAGGTTCAGGGAGTAATTTTCCCCCATACCCAACTCTCTAACAGGCTCAGAGTTTCAACTTGATTTTCTCATACTTAATGCTTCCAAAATTTCCTAAACCATTCCCATTGGATAGGAAATTTTCTCACCTTTCTGGTGATATAAAGAAGTCCTCCTAACTCCTTATAGAACTCAAGATATGAGCGGGTGGAGTTTTTAGGTCAAATTTTCCCCAAGGGGACACGTGTCAAGAGGAGGGGAAAACTTTTTTGGGGTTGGCGGGTCACGGGGTGGCTTAGGGAATTTTTCCATTGTGTGGCACAAAGGAAAAAGTTTTCTTCCACCCTCCTCATGGGTCCCCGGGACACACGTGTGAGCCTGTTCAAGCGGGAAGGGGTGAGGGGTTGGAGGGAGCGGCGGGAATTTAGAGGCATTTTCCCTACTTTGGCAAAAGCAAAAATTTGCATTTCATGCACTGCACAGAGCTAGTGGGAGACACATGGCACATGTCACCCACCTGGTTGGTGGAGAAAGGAGGGGGGGAGCGGTGGGAGAAACTTAAGGCATTTTCCAAAAAAAAAAGGGAAAAAAAATCCAAATCCCCACGCATGCCACGTGTCACTCATGCAAGGATTGCAAATGTGAGAGGGAATGGAAAACCTTCCAATTAAGCAAAAATGGTTTTGAAGTCCAAAAAAACGCTTCATGTGGGGGCCAGGTCTGTGAAAGGAAAATTTCAAGGGGGGTTTTTTTCAGGGAAAAAGGAAAAGGAAATTTTTCCAAAAAGGGAAAAAAAAGTGCTAAGTCCAAAAACCCCAAGCTGCTTCCACCTAGCCATGTGTCGGCACGTGATTGGCCACGGGGTTAGCGGGGGATGGGGAAAAAATTGGAAAATTTTCCCAAGGTAAAAATTTTCAAAAAAAACAAGTTTTAAATTTGGTCCACCCCTCCCGAGGTGCCACGTGGTAGGTCCCGATTGATTGGTTGGGGATGGTGGGGGCCATGGAATTTTTGTGGAAATTTTTCCAAAGTTAAAAATTAAATTTTTAACAGTTAGATTTATTTTATTATTTTTTTTTGAATGCCAATTTGAAGTAAAACTTCAAATGGCCATAACTTTTGATAGGAAGCTCATTTGGGAAAACTTGGACTTTTTGAAATCTCTCAAATCCCTCTTTACATAGAGTCATAAATTTTGGAATTTGATGAAGTTTTAGAGGTCAATTTTGAGAAACCAATCTGTAGGGTTTTGCAAAGCAAACTGGGAAATTTCTAACTTATAAAATTTTTCAATTTTGAATTCTTACTTTCTCAACATGTCAAATCAGACATGGAGACTTATTTTTAGATGGATTTAGGAAGTTTCAAGGTTCAATTTAGTTTAGGAGTTGTGAATTGATAATTTTCCATCTTTTGACAGAAAATGATTGCATGCAAGTTTGATTTTGATTTTACAAAGTTTTCAAGGATCTTTCTTAAGTTTTATTGTCAAATTGAGTTCCTTAGGACTTGTTAAGTCTCAAATTCAATGTTTCATATCTTATTTCTTGGTGCAAGTTTGAACTACTCATTTCTTTGATAAATTTGATTGCCAGATTTAGAAAATAAAATAGAGATCAAACATTAAAGGTTCTTAAACATTTTTCCATTCTCCAAGTGTGGGAGTTCATTCCATGCAATTCTATTACATTCCATCAAATTCACACAACATTTAATAGTCAATAAGAAAAGTCTGATTTCCAAATTTCAACTCATTTCAAAGAGAACAAAGCACTGCCTTTTTCCTTCATACTCATTCTTCTTTCAAATAGAGATTTTAATTCACAATAGCAATTCAATTCCAAGCAACAATGCAAGTTTGAGAAAAGTAGTGCATTCCTTTATTGATTTCCAATAACAACTTTACAACTTATCTCTTTCTTTTAACTTCCAAATACAATATACAATACATATAACAATTCTTCACATTCCTTTTCAAAACAGAGGATGGAATATAACTTTTTACATTTCACATTTCAATTTCAATATTTCTTCATCAATACAAGTATTTCTTATTATTAATAATTATACAAATCATCCACTTCAAAGTGGGAAAGGATTTCAATAAACTTGCTCACAAGAAGGGACTATCAAACTGTATATTCCTCTTGCTCAAAACAACAACATGCTCATTTTTTCTTTTCTCCAAGTTGATCACAACAAAAGAGGGGGAAAGGCAATGCTCTCCACCCAACCAAGACATCCAATGAAAGGAGAAGCCTTCCTTCATCATTGGCCCCCAGCCCCAACCAAAGTACAATAAAAGATGTAATTCAACCATGGCAACAACTGGCTTCCACAACACAACATTCTTTCACACATGCACATTTCAATATAAAACATAACTCAATACAAAACAATAGTTTACAACTGCAATAACAAACATTCAAATCACAACTCAAGCTTGATCATGCAAGCCAAAGGAGCAAGGACTATGGGGGAAGCTACTTATGCCTCCCAATTGGGAATTGGGCATCCACCTATAATCATACCACCAATATAACATATCATATCCCATAAACCTTATGCCTCCCAACCCCTCCTTATGCCCCCACAAATTCCTTCCCTTATGCCCCCCACAAGTAAGAAATGCAAGCTATTTCTTTTCCATGGTGGATCCCAAACCCAAAACTCCCTCCACAATGAAACTGATGCCACTGGCATTCCCTTATGCCCCCACATGGATTCCCCATAGCCTTCTCCTACACCTTCCCTAAGGCAGTCTACCCAACCAGCCAACAAAAGCAATAAAACATTCTCCATACACACACACACAACAAAGAAAATAATAGCAATAAAAAGAAGGAAACTCCTACCTCTCCATGGAAGGATTTTCTCCACAAAGCTTTGAATGTCAAAAATAATCCCCAAAAACAGCAAGTGCCAAAAAATGCTCTCCAATTTCCTCCAATAACAAGAGCTCTAATCATAGAAAAAAAATGCCCCCAAGGATGAATGCAAGGTTCAACAACCAAGCAAATCTTCACCAAAGCTTCTCCAAAGTAAGAGCTCCAATCACAAAAAAAATGTGCCCAAGGATGCATGCAAAAAAATTTCAACAACCCCCCAAAACAAGAAGAGAGTTTGAATTAAATAGAAGAGGGAGAGAAGAGGATGATGTGGATCCATGTAGGATGCCACATCAAACATCCACCAATTCAAACACAAAAGACAAAAATCCATTCTCCCAAGCACAATAAAGAGGTGGGTGAAAATATGACAGGTTACTTGCACACTCCAAAAAGAGCCCACACCTCAAGGGACAACAATTTAATAAAATGTAAGAGAGTGCAATCCAAAACAAGCAACATGATGAATAAAATGCATTTAAAAGTCACAAATCACATCTCCATCCATAAGTATGGTTGGTATATTAAATTTAGAGGTATGGGACAAGTTTTTCTTGTCCCACAAGCCTCCAAAAATAGCTCCCAAGGACAAATTCGAATTTTTCATGGAGGTGGAGTGTTTCATACTCCAAAATAGACTTAAACATACTCTTACACAAACCAACAACTTCCATTATTATTTTCCCATATCCCCATTTGATTTATTTAAATTTTAATCATATGATTTCCACATTAATCTACCACAACTTTAATTAATTAAAGGAAGGAATACATTACTAATAAAATACATACAACAATAAATAAACATTTTACCACATTAATAAAATACACAAACCCATGGTCACATGTAAAGATGATCCCCCCCATGGGAATCTCTAACAAAATACAACACACACACACAAAAAAAAGTTGCCATGGTGACCTTGTCGAATTCACCTAGAATTCCACTTTGGTTAGTCTCCAATCCCCCGATGTTTGTTGTGATATTTTAAACCTACAAAACACAAATACCTCCTTTGGCCTCATGGCCATATCAGAACGTCCAAAATGAATATATAATAAAATCACAAAATCATCTATACATATGAATCACAACAATCACCAAGGAAATCAACAAAATCATTTACAATTTATATCAACAACTATATCATCATCAAATAATTTTCCTTTTCTAGGTTTACTCATAATCTCCAAAATCACATGTCCGAATAACTTCCATTAAACATCCATGTCAATAGTATATCATCATCCACATATGAGTGTCTCTAATAATCACCATGCATTATATATAATCAGATTCAACAATAATCCAGGATCTGACATCTAACACCATACTAAATCAAAACTATTAAAATGTTTGTCATATAGTCTACAGTATCATGATCAGTAATAAAAGGTGCCAAAGGGAAGTGGGCACTACATCCCCCTCCCCTTAGACTCGACTTCCTCTTGAAGTCACAAGGAAGAGAGATAGGAATAACTGTAACAAAAAAAGGATCACTCCCATTATGGGATTGTTTGCTTTAACAAGTGTGGGTCTACAGAACTCCAGTTTGGTCCAATATAATTTAACAAGAAGAAGGGAGATTTCAAGGGATGAGTTCTAAACTTTCAGCATGCAAGGCTATGAACATAAGAATCTAAGGAGTAACTTTACGCTATCAAACAAGATACAACACATAACAATATAACAAGAAGAGTTCCAAAAGATCATCAAGAGTAACCACCAAGTAAGGGAATTATAGGAAAATTTCCATAAACTTGAGATGACCACACAGTTTCCCACTTGATACACATACCACATTAACCAAAATTGAGGTTTCCACTAGGGTTAAATTATGCTTTCATAGTTTTTGTTTAGACAAGGCTAGCAAAATCAACCATGGCCAAGATTGCATGAGGAAAAAGTCTACTCAAGGTCCACAATTTGAGGATCACAAAGGATGAGGTGGATCAACAAGGACACCTAAATCAGAAAACATTTACAATCAAGGAACTAATCAAGGAAATCACTTCTATAACTCGAGAGGGTACAATTAACTTTTCATGGTAATGCTAAGCAAAGTCAAGACCACAAGGTTTCCTATAGTCTGATTTTTACACTTTTGTTTTAAGAATCAAACACACCATACCAACCAAATCTAAAGAAGTCAACCATATAGCAAAAATAATATATATATATTATATATATATCTCCCCTATAACATATCAATTCAAGCACCATACATTAAAGCACAATGGGGATTATTTATCTTATTTCCTACTCAAGCTTGGAATAACCATAAAGAGAGCACAAGAAACACCAAGGACCACTCAAGGTTGCTAGGGAGAAGAGCAAGTAACAAGGGGTCCAATCAAATCCAAGGGTGAATAACATCATCTTGCACTTTCCATCCTAATGGGAAGAAGGGCTTCAACAACAAGGTGACCCAAGAAAATATGAAGAAAAGAAGACTTCCCAAAGTTATCTTATATCCTTAACATATGTTGCCTTAAAATTACAATAACTTAGGTCTCCAAGGACAAGACAACACACACAGAGGTTACTTCTCAAAAATAGATAAGTCTCAATCCAAAAGGACCACAACTCACATCCATCGAGCTACGGGATGATAAGGGTGTGATGACCCAAAACTCCCACAAGAAAGGCACATACATCCATGGACAAGAAGTAATAAGCAACTAGAACACATTACTATCCACCGGGTGTTTCACAATTTCAGGTAGGTGACAAAACTACAAGTTCAACTATATATTGCACTCAATACACATAAATTTTACCCATTTTATAAATCAACTTATTAAGTCAAAATTTATAGCTTTTCTTGATAAGAACATTCCTTTCATGCTTCCTTAGTTACAAACTTCTTCTATTATGACATCATCAGTTTACGTTATAAAGAGCACCACTAAGGTGGGCATGATGTCTCACCATTCTGTATAGGTAGAGAGCATTTAGTTTACTTGCAAGGAAGGTGGATGGACAAGATTTCCTTTCTATTCTTCTACATGGTTTTTATTTCTTCTATTAATCTACCAAGGGTATAACAAGGATCACTTCCCTTTTTCTATGCTCCAGTTTATTTGTTAAGTTCCAAGGTCAAATCTCCTTAATTATAGTTTTATGGTGTTTTGGTTGAGTCATCTTATCAATCAAATTTTGATGAGAAGGAAGGTTCAAACACATCACAAAATTACTTTTATGGGAAGGAGATACAAATCAACACACCACATTTTGATTCTAAAGGAACAAGAGACATTCAACATAGAAAACACATTATTAATTTTTTGTAAGAACTAGGAAACAATGAACCAACATGAATCACACCAAGATTTCAAAAATTCACCAAATAATTTCAAGCATCATTAAACATTCTTAGTGGGTCTCCACAAGTTTCATAAGAAATTTTCAAGAAGGCTCATTAAAGAGGTTTAATCTTACTTTTACGAATCTATTAAGGTTTAACAAAAAAATTTTTTTGTGGTTTAGGATGGTAACATTTTACTCCCCTAATAACCAAAGAAGGTTTTCCAATCAATACTCATGTCCCCACAAGATACACCAGCCAAGCAACTAGATGACAATGCAACTTTACTCCAAGGAACCACATCCACACTAAAAGGCATCAAATGCAATGGGGCAACCAAATAATTTACCAAATCATGAACTTAACAGCCAAGAGTTATAGTTTTTTTTTTAAAGAGGAAGTACAATATAAGCACCATCGAGATTAACTATTAAGATCTACCAAACTAACATCTCTAAGAGAAAGGTCCAAAAGACCCAAAGCATCCATAAGTGTTTCCAAGTAACCCAAAGATTAATAGGTCATAGAATGTTATTCATAGTAAAGGAAATTTAAGGTAAGGGTAAACTTATTTATAAGTCAAGAGAGTAAAACAAGTACACTTAAATAAACACACTACCTGAAAGGCTTAAATCTATCCATAATTACCAAGATGCATACATTCCATGAGTCAAAACTTTCTATGATGCAACCAGGAACCCAAGATACAATTTAACATGCCATCGATGAAAAGTCACTATCAAAACAAACACTTTTCCAGTAACATTTACAGTCAACCAAAGAGGCAATCCAATCCTAACAAAATCTAAAAGCCCATAAATAAACACTTCTACTCGATGAGGTCAAGCTCTTACCAGATTGAAATAGAATCACCACTACCACTGTCAGACTACCCTCTAGACCACACTACACAACAAACTTTCTTTCTAGCAAGGTCAAGCAACAAAAAGGGTCACTCTAAGATCTTAGACACACTCAAGGTTCCATGCATCCATAACCAAGGCATGACTTTAAGCACCTAAAAGGACCTTCAAGACACCTAGGGTGTACCCCCATATGACAATTGTCACCATACATGAAGCATAGAACCAACTCAACAACATGCAAGAAGGAAACCACGTAACATTTAGCCAAGTAGCCAACAACATCATGAGCTCTGAGTCATCAATCAAATAAAGTCCAAGAAATATCGAAATCAATAAAAGTGGCTAAGTAGCCACATTGCAAAGTTTGAAAATTCTTGCAAAAATTATAATTAAATAAAATATCCTCAGAGCTTCTTCAATCCAATCATAAAATAAGATGTTGGTCCTTGATAAAATACACAAGATTACGAATGTAAAACACAAAATTTAACACCACATTCACTCCATAGCCTTTCATGGCCACCAATAGGGGTACTCTACCTCGAGGTTAGTTCCAAGAACACATACACAGATTGGGTCCTAGATGACACCCAGACTTAGTGTCCACCCTCTCATATGGGTAACAACATGGAAAACTGACAACCAGACCCTCTTTCTTAACCACTCAAGGAAGGAAGCTCTAAAAAACTTCTAATTAACTCTTCCCACCCAGAACACAACCACTACTATCCAACCACAAGGGTCACATCATACAACTCATCATTCCAACAACTCCAATAAGGAAGGGTCTCAACAAAGGGCTTAATGCATCATACAATTAAATCAAGTTTTAGGACTTGTAAAACAACACATTTTCAAAGGGGAACCAAGTTTCCATTATACTAGAAGTTCACAAAAATCAATTTAATCTGACATTCTTAGTTACCCCGGGTTTAGACAAAATGTCACTAAGCAAGCACAACAACTCAAACAACTTATTATTATTTTATTATCATTTTAATTCTGGTAGTTCAAATGAATAGAGTAATGTAATATTTCTTCATACTTATTTCTTCTTCAATTTTCAAACAAGTTTGTTTTCTTAGATTCAAAAGTGTGCTAGGTTTACAGTTCATGTCTCAAGTTTTCTAGTGTGCCCAATGGTCCAAGCTTTTGAACCACTGCTCTGATACCAAGTGTGATGCCCGGTTAAAACAACCCACTTGAGACCCATGAACAACCTAGGTTTAGTTAGAAAATTATGGAATAATTTTTTTTTTTTTTTAGGAGTTAACGACCAAAGTCTCAAAGACAATTAAATTCAATGATAACTTTTCCCATTATAATAATTACTAATTTCTCATTATAGAGCAACAAGTGCAATAAGTCCACCCCTAGCTCAAATCTCTCTAGGGATTAATTTAATTACTGATTACATTGACATTTTAGCTAAATATTCCTGATTAAAATTTTAGGGTTAAGGGACCCAAAACAATTAAATACCCAAGGTATTTAATTTCCAAGATCAAGACAAGAGCGGGGTTTTAATTACGGTGAGAAAGGAATACATATTTAAAATCAACAAGTAAGGTCTCACTTACCCACTCCCAGAACTTGATTGAGAGTGTCTACAACTAGTTGTCAAAAAAATTACCACTATAGGTTCTAGAACAATTCAATTTCACAGAACATACTTTCTCTTTTATTAACAATTATCAAGGTCACATGGTTCAAAACTTAGGGTTAGAAGTTTCAGTTAGGTTCAGGGAGTAATTTACCCCCATACCCACTCTCTAACAGCTCAGAGTTTCAACTTGATTTTCTCATACTTAACACTTCCAAAATTTCCTAAACCATTCCCATTGGATAGGAAATTTTCTCACCTTTCCGGTGATATAAAGAAGTCCTCCTAACTCCTTACAGAACTCAAGATATGAGCGGGCGGAGTTTTAGGTCAAATTTTCCCCTAGGGGACACGTGTCAAGAGGAGGGGAAAAACACTTTGGGTTGGCGGGGTCATGGGGGTGGCTTAGAAAATTTTTCCATCATGCGCGTGGGCACAAAGGAAAATTTCCAATTTTCTCCGCCTCTCACGGGTCCCCAGTGGACACGTGTCGAGCCCTGGTTCAAGTTCAAAGCGGGAAAGGGGTGGTGGCGGCGGTGGGTGGGAATTTAGAGGCATTTTCCCTACTTTGGTTGAAAGAAGAAAAACCTTCATGCCCATGAGCCTAGTGAGGAGAGACACGTGTCATGCCCCACAGGTTGGTTGGGAGAAAATGGCAATGGGGAGTGGGGTGAGACTTTAAGTCTCATTTCACAAAAAACAAAAGGGAAAAAGGAGGGGGGGGGCACACATGCGCAGGAGGATGATGGGGAACTCATGGATTTTTCCAAAAAAGGGGAAAAAAAAAAAAAACCTAAGGCATTAAGCCAAAATGGTTTCAAAGTCCAAAAAAAATTCACATGGGCCCGCAAGTGCACGAAGGAAAATTCCAAGGGGCGGGGTTGCGGGGGACATGGGAAAAAAAAAATTTTCCAAAGGAAAAAACTAAAGGCTAAGTCTAAAAAAACCCACGCACCCACCACACAGCCACATGTCGGCACACGTGATTGGCCGCGGGTGAGCGGGGATGCGGGAGAAAAGTGGAAAAATTTTCCCAAGGTAAAATTTTCAAAAAGACAAGTTTAAATTTGGTCCGCCCTCTCAGGTGCCACGTGGTAGGTCCCGATTGGTTGTGGGATGGTGGGGGCCATGGAATTTTTGTGGAAATTTTTCCAAAGTTAAAAATTAAATTTTTAACAAAAATTAGATTTATTTTTTATTTTTTTTGCCAAAAATTTTCCCAAATTTGAAGTAAAACTTCAAATGGCCATAACTTTTGATAGGAAGCTCAGATTTGGGAAAACAAGGACTTTATGGAAAGATCTCTCAAAGCCCTCTTTTACACAAGAGTCATCAATTTTGGAATTTTGATGAAGTTTGAGAGGTCAATTTTGAGAAACAAATCTGCAGGGTTTTGCAAAGCAAACTGGTAAATTTCTAACTTATAATTTTTTTGTTTTCAAATTTGATTTCTTACTTTCTCAACATGTCAATCAGACATGGAGACTTATTTTTAGATGGATTTAAGAAGGTTTCAAGGTTCAATTTAGTTTATTGAGTTGTAATTGAAATTTTCCATCTTTTGATGACAAAAATGACTTGCACAAAGTTTGATTTTGATTTTACAAAGTTCTGAAAGGTCTTTCTTAAGTTTTATTGTCAAATTGAGTTCCTTAGGACTTGTTAAGTCTCAAATTCAATGTCTCATATCTTATTTCTTGGTGCAAGTTTGAGCTGCTCATTTCTTTGATAAATTTGATTTCCAAATTTAGAAAATAAAACAGAGATCAAACATTAAAGGTTCTTAAACATTTTTCCATTCTCCAAGTGTGGGAGTTCATTCCATGCAAGTCTATTACATTCCATCAAATTCACACAACATTTAACAATCAATAAGCAAAGTCTGATTTCCAAATTTCAACTCATTTCAAAGAGAACAAAGCACTGCCTTTTTCCTTCATACTCATTCTTCTTTCAAACAGATTTTAATTCACAATAGCAATTCAATTCCAAGCAACAATGCAAGTTTGAGAAAAGTAGTGCATTCCTTTATTGATTTCCAAAACAAACTTTACAACTTATCTCTTTCTTTTAACTTCAAAATACAATATACAATACATATAACAATTCTTCACATTCCTTTTCAAAATAGAGGATGGAATATAACTCTTTTACATTTCACATTTCAATTTCAATCTTTCTTCATCAATACAAGTATTTTCTTATTACAAATAATTATACAATTCATCCACTTCAAAGTGGGAAGGATTTCAATAAACTTGCTCACAAGAAGGGACTATCAAACTATATTTTCTTTGCTCCAAGACAACAACATGCTCATTTCTTTTTTTCTCCAAGTTGATCACAACAAAAGAGGGGGAAAGGCAATGCTCTCCACCCAACCAAGACATCCAATGAAAGGAGAAGCCTTCCTTCATCATTGGCCCCCGAGCCCCAACCAAAGTACAATAAAAGGTGTAATTCAACCATGGCAACAACTGGCTTCCACAACACAACATTCTTTCACATACACATTTCAATATAAAACATAACTCAATACAAAAAAAACAACAGTTTACAACTTGCATTTAAAAACATTTCAAAACAGAACTCAGGCTTGATCATGCAAGCCAAAGGAGCAAGGACTATGGGGAAGCTACTTATGCCTCCCAATTGGGAATTGGGCATCCACCTATAATCATACCACCAATATAACATATCATATCCCATAAAACTTATGCCTCCCAACCCCTCCTTATGCCCCCACAAATTTTCCTTATGCCCCCACAAAGTAAGAAATGCAAGCTATTTCTTTTCCATGGTGGATCCCAAACCCAAAACTCCCTCCACAAATGAAACTTGATGCCACTGGCATTCCCTTATGCCCCCACATGGATTCCCCATAGCCTTCTCCTACACCTTCCCTAAGGTAGTCTACCCAACCAGCCAAAAAAACAATAAAACATTCTCCATACACACAACACAACAAGAAAATAACAACAATAAAAGAAGGAATAAACTCCTACCTCTCCATGGAAGGATTTTCTCCACACAACAAGCTTTGAATGTCAAAAATACAATCCCAAAAAACAACAATGCCAAAGTATCAAATGCTCTCCAATTTCCTCCAAATCAACAAGAGCTCTAATCACAAAAAAAAAATGTGCCCCCAATGAATGCAAAGAGGTTCAATAACCAAGCAACAGTCTTCACCAAAGCTTCTCCAAAGTAAGAGCTCCCATCACAAGAAAAAATGCGCCCAAGGATGCATGCAAAAATGTTTCAACAACCCCAAAACAAGAAGAGAGTTTGAATTAAATAGAAGAGGGAGAGAAGAGGATGATGTGGATCCATGTAGGATGCCACATCAAACATCCACCAATTCAAACACAAAAGACAAAAATCCATTCTCCCAAGCACAATAAAGAGGTGGGTGAAAATGACAAGTTACTTGCACACTCCAAAAAGAGCCCACACCTCAAGGGACAACAATTTAATAAAATGTAAGAGAGTGCAATCCAAAACAAGCAACATGATGAATAAAATGCATTTAAAAGTCACAAATCACATCTCCATCCATAAGTATGGTTGGTATATTAAATTTAGAGGTATGGGACAAGTTTTTCTTGTCCCACAAGCCTCCAAAAACAGCTCCCAAGGACAAATTCAATTTTTCATGGAGGTGGAGTGTTTCATACTCCAAAATAGACTTAAACATACTCTTACACAAACCAACAACTTCCATTATTATTTTCCCATATCCCCATTTGATTTATTTAAATTTTAATCATATGATTCTCACATTAATCCACCACAACTTTAATTAATTAAAGGAAGGAATACATTACTAATAAAATACATACAACAATAAATAAACATTTTACCACATTAATAAAATACACAAACCCATGGTCACATGTAAAGATGATCCCCCCATGGGAATCTCTAACAAAAATACAACACACACACAAAAAACAAGTTGCCATGGTGACCTTGTCAAATTCACCTAGAATTCCACTTTGGTTAGTCTCCAATCCCCGATGTTTGTTGTGATATTTTAAACCTACAAAACACAAATACCTCCTTTGGCCTCATGGCCATATCAGAACGTCCAAAATGAATATATAATAAAATCACAAAATCATCTATACATATGAATCACAACAATCACCAAGGCAATCAACGAAATCATTTACAATTTATATCGACAACTATATCATCATCAAATAATTTTCCTTTTCTAGGTTTACTCATAATCTCCAAAATCACATGTCTGAATAACTTCCATTAAACATCCATGTCAATAGTATATCATCATCCACATATGAGTGTCTCTAATAATCACCATGCATTATATATGAGTTGTTGGCCTTTAATTAAAGTGTTGTAAGAGATGTGTAAGTTCACTTTTGAGTGTGAAACACTCCACCTTCTTGAAATTCGAATTTGTCCTTGGAGGCTGATTTTAGAGGCTTGTGGGACAAGTTAAACTTGTCCCATACCTCTTAAATTTACATACCAACCTTGCCTATGGTTGGAGGGTTAAATTTAGAATTTTATAATGCATTTTGGGAAGACAAATTGTAGGTTTTAATTACACTTTTCTTACATGATTTAATTTTAGTCCTTTGGGGTGTGGGTTGGACTTGAGTGTGTAAGTAAATTGTCATATTATTCACCCACCTATTTATTATGCATTGGAGAATGAAGTTGACTTTGTGTTTGGGGTTGAGGATGTGTGATGTGGCATCCTACATGGATCCACCTCATCCTCTTCTCTTCCCTCTTCTATAAAATTTGAATTTCTTGTCTTGTTTTGGGTTGCTTCACTTTTGGGAGACTTATTTTGGGTAAATTTTCTTGTTGTTTTGGGAGCTCTTGCTTGGAGAAGTTTTTGGAAGATTGTTGCATGCTTGTGTTGGGTTGATTTTTGGATTGCTTACATTGGAAGGAGCTTGTTGTTTTAAACTTGGAACAAACTCCATCATGGAGAGGTAAGAGCTTGGCTCTTGGAAATACTCTTCTTTCCCTTTTATGAATATGTAAATGTTGGTATGTTTGTTATTGTTGTGGGCTGTGGGTAGATGGCCTAGGAATGGTGTAGGAGAAGGTTATGGGGAATCCATGTGGGGGGCATATAAAGGAATGCCAGGTGGCATTAGAATTCATGTGGAGGGAATTGGGATTAATTTTCTACTACCTTGGAAAAGAAATGGCATTGCATTTCTTACTTTATGGGGGGCATAAGAAAATTTGTGGGGGGCATAAGGAGGGATTGTGGGGGGCATAAGGATATATGGGAGATGTTTTATATTGGTGGTCTGTTATAGGTGGATACCCAATTCCCATTGGGAGGCATAAGCAGCTTCCCCCATAGTTCCTTGCTCCTTTGGCTTGCTTGATGGAGCCTTAGTCTTGTTTGTATGTTTTAATGTAGTTGTAAACTACATTCTGTTTTGAATTGTGTTTAAAATGTGAAAATGTTGCATGTGTATTGTGGAATCCTTATTTCCATGGGTTGAATCACATCTTTTATTGCATTGTGGTTGGGGCTTGGGGCCAATGAAGAAGTATGACTTCTCCTTTCATTGGATGTCTTGGTTGGGTGGAGAGCGTTTCCTTTCACCTACCTTTGTTGTGATCAAAATTATAAGAAAGAGAAGAATGCATGTTGTTGTTTTGGAGTGGAGAAAAGATAGTTTGACAGTCCCATATGAAATGAAATATCATTGTAACCTTTCCCACTTGAAGTGGATGACCTTGTAAATGTTTGAAATGGAAAGATGTTCTACTGACTGCAAGTGGAAATTAGAAATGTAAAAGAGTTATACTCTGTATTTTGTTTAGGAAGAATGTGAAAGAATGATACGTGTTTGGTATACTGCATTTTGTAATCAAATGGAAAGGAAGTTGTAAGAGTTCATTTGAATTAATGGAAATGGTCGGTCTTGTCCATATGATGTTATTCCATGGAAAATATATGTTTTGCATACTCTGTAAAATCTCTGGTTGACAAATGGTGAAGTGGAACACGTGAAAAGAAAATGGAATATTCTCGCCTATGTTCAATAAATGATTTTGGAAGGAATAAAAGAAAGAATTTGTAATATTTCCTTTGAAATCAATAAATGAATGAAATGCTTTTCCCAAATTGCATTGTTAAATTTAATATGATCATATCAATGTATTGAAATCTTTTTTGAAAGGAAGAAATGCGTGTGAGAAAAGTACACTATTTTTTCTCTTTGAAATGTGAAAAATTGGAAATCAATATTACATTTTGGTCTTGAATGGTTTGTTTTGAATCAAATAAAATGTGTTAGATTGGAATTGGAATGTATTCTAAATACTTGGAAGAATAAATGGCAAATAGATCCATCAAAATTTGATCCCTATTATTTGTAATTTCAAACTGGCAATTAATTAAACCAAAATGCACAATTCAAACCTGCAACAATAAAATAACAAATTAAATTATTGAATTGAAGTAGTAGGCCCTAAACGAGTTCAAATAGATAAAAACACTTAAAGGAAATATGTCAAGACTTAGCAAAATCGGGCTCAAACCGTTTATAGTCGTTTTGTTGTCAAGAAAATGTAAATGTTCAAATTGCAAATCAATTAGACAAATTGAACCTTGAATCCTATCTTAAATCCATTTAGGAACAATCCTCCATGTCTATTTGACATGTTGAGAGAGGAGGAAGATCAAATTGAATAGATCTAACAAGTTAAAATTTATCAGTTCGCACTATAAAATCCTACAGCCGTTTTCTTAAAATTGAAATTTTAAACTTTATCAAAACCAAAAATCAATGAGCTATATCCAAAGAGGACGTTGAGAGATTTCTAGAAAGTCCTCATTTTCCCCAAACCGAGCTCTCTATCAAAAGTTATGGCCTTATGAAGTTTTCTTCACTTGGCATTAAAATTTTGGGAAAATTTCCTTGGCGGGCCCGTGCCCGAATTTTTCCCTTGGTGCTTAGGAAAATTTTGGGAAAATTTTCAAAATTTTCTCCACCCCCCACTGACCCGTGGCCTATCAGATGCTGCCATGTGGCACCATGAGGTGACAGCGGAGGGGCGGATCCTCTTTTGAACTTAGCGAATTCAGAAAATTTTGTGAAATTTTTCCAAATTTTCCCCCTGCCCACAACTAATTAGGTGATGCCATGTGGTGTCATGAGGCATCGATGAGAGGAATGGGTCCCTTTTATCTTTTGCAACTCAAAAATTTTGGAAAATTTTCCAAGTTTCCCAATTGTCTGTCCCACGCCCAATCAGGGGGCTGCCATGTGGCATCACGAGGTGTCGACAGAGGCGCGGGTCTATGTTCCCTATTAGCCCTTCAGGGGTGTTAAGTCAATCTTCTCCCTGCCGCCCCACTTTCCCCACGTAGGCTTAGGTGATGCCATGTGTCCCCTACGATTTGCAGGAGCGCGGGTGCAAAATCTACTTTTCACCCCGTGCGGGAGAATTTGAAAATGTCTCCCGCCACCCCGCCTTCCCCGCTTTTCCCCACATTGCCTTACGGAGTGCCACGTATCCCTTGTGGACTTGCGGACCCACAGAATGCGAGCACAAATGTGTTTTTTTCCCCACGTGGTAAAAATTTTCCAAGGGTCTCCCACGTGGCCCGCCAACACACCCTTTGGGTAAAATTTTCACCCCTGGGCCCGTAGGCCCACTCTTGGGGAAAATTTTCACCCCAAGGCCTGTCGGCCCATAACTTGAAAAATATAAGGAGTTAGGAAGACTTATTTATATCACTGGAAAGGTGAGGAAATTTCCTATCCAATGGAAGTAATTTAAGAAATTTTTGAATGCTTTAAGGGAGAGAAAAATTAAGTTGAAACTTTTGTCCTGTTAGAGAGTGTGTTTGGTGAGGAATTTCCCTCTGAACCTAATTGAAACTTCTAACCCTAAATTTTTGACCTTGTGACCTCTAATAATTATTAATAAAAGAAAAGTATATTCTAGTAGATTAGAATTGTTCCGAACCTTGTTAGTGACAATTGTTGTCTTGTAACATGGTTGTAGATCCTTTAATAAAAAAAATTATTCCATAATTTTCCTAACTAATCCTAGGTTGTTCTTGGGTCTCAAGTGGGTTGTTTTTAACATGTGTTACAATAATGTAGGAAAAATAGTATTGTGTGATGTGTGTTTAACTAAAATTCAATTATGAAATGAATGCTCTTGTATTTTATAGATTTATTTATAAACTTACAAAACTCATTAGATTCATGCGGAAAATAAAAGAATATTTAAGTTTCACGTGTTTCTTCTTCAATTCCTTTTAAATCAATGATCAATTCATAAAATGAACAAGAATATTTGTGTATTTTTTAGAAAAGTGTACCTCAAATTAGGACCCTAATTGGGTCCCAAATAAACCTCCAAAAATAAAAATAAATAAATAAAAAAAAAAAAATGGAAAATTTTGCTTAAGACAAAATGGGACACTCAAAATAATGTTAAAAACATATGTACACTTTAGATAGGCTTTGAAAGTGTTAAAAATGCTTCAAAAAAAGAGGTAAAATCATGTGTATAACTTGAAATTATGTATGTAGATTGTTTATAAAATTATTTCACTATATATTTAAATATGAAATCTTGATGTTTTATTCAAATACATCTAAACATAATTTCAAACATTTCAAATTTCCATTTTTAAGATGATATCTTACAATTTGACATGAATAAAATGCACACTACCATTGTTATTAAACTTGTAGATGTCGAAACTGGTTTTATTCTAATAATAAAGAAAAACTAACCATAACATATCACAATAAAGATTTAACACATATAAATAAATAATTAAGACATGATTAGATTAACTAGTATTTGTTTTATACACCAAAACTTATGAGTACAATATAAACAATATAAGATGTAAGGATTTTGTTACACAAGATTATTATATATCAATTAAATAAAATTAACCACCCACATTCAAAATAACACATTAATATTTACAAAATGCTAACAAGATAATATAATTGCTCAAAAACACAAAGTTATGAGCACTTAGTTGTGTAGAATGGTACATGGAGGTATGTGATTTAATATTTTTGGAATTAAATCTTATTTCAAAGTAACTATTGTACTAAATAATGTACAAATAATAAAATACACTAAATGGAAAAGCAACAAGAATTCAATAATATGAAACCCTAAGCAAGAGATGGAGATAGAGAGACTTAAGATGATTCTTGAGTAATGCGGAAGTGATCTGGGAAGGTAAATTACTAAAAATGATTAGGAATGTTTCTTCACTTCTCGCTAGAGGTTTTATAACATGAAATTGTGCATGAAAGAAGAACCCATGGGTGGGTAGGAGTACCTAGGCACTAGTGATAGAATTTAGGCATTAGCGTCTATGCGAATGGTCTAGATTTGTTTTCTTTTGTGCGGAAGGAGGTTCATTGTTAGCATCTAATTGTTGCTTTGGTTTCACTCCTTGATCATTTAATGTACATGTAACCTGCAAGAAATAAGTTCAACAACACATACCCACAAACCACATAAAACCTAAAAAGGAAAATGCGAATGGGGATTTAGATGACCACGATGGTCACCCAAAGAGTGAATTTACAACCGATTACTACACTACATCTCATACTCCATGTAGTTCTTCGTACTTGTGTGTGTGATGATGCCCTCATGTAATTCACACCAATGATAGTGGGCTAGATATAGAATGTAAAATATGTATAAAATGTGTGGATGGAATATAATAGACTTCCCCTTCCTATGTTGTGTATGCAAAAGTATGCAACCCTTGTCTATTGATTGGATGTGCTAGATGGATTCCTTGTAATGCTCTTTTTTCCTTTATATTCAAGCTTAGTTGATAGTTTTTGGCCTCCCATTTCGAAAGCATAAGTATGTATTTATATGATTCACTTGTTTGAATTTCGTAATTGACAACTGAAAGGATGACCCAAAGTAATAAAAAGTAATTAAGAAGTGAAAGGGGTCCTAATGACGTAAGTAAAAGGTAAAGAGGGACATGATCACCCAAGAGGACAAGAGCACTCAATGTTATTGTCCCAACTGGGCACTAGTGTCTGAGGCCATAGAAAAATAAAATAGCCAAATGTCGACAAGAGTGCAAGATGTATGAGGCCAATGAAAGTATAGAAGACAAATGAAAAGGCCAAAGAGAGTTTTCAATTACTAATTTTCTTCATTAGGAATCATGTAAATTCTAGCATGCTTTTTAGGACCTATAAATGTACCCAAGTGCATATATTTTGTGTCTACAGTATAGGTGTACAAACTAGATGGATGAGCTATTTTGAACTCGAAAGTACTTCATCTCTGAAATTTTTTTCGGAACATGTTATGGGCATGGATCCTTCTATATGGTTTTGGAATTATGTGTAATGGGGTTTTATAAATTATCCTACTATTTACTTACTTAGAAATGTGTGTTGTATTTTCTCAAGATCAAATAACCTCGACACATCTTATAATGACTTATAACAAGTAGAAACCCTAAATACCTGCAATACCCTTTATCAAAGCATTAGACAAAAATGAGAAATCAATGTATGGGTGGGGTTGGAATTCCCTTTGTAGTCAACCACTACTAAACCAATCCAAGTGTAGTACTACATCCCCTCAAGAAGGAAAAATCCTCATGTAGTTCTCATAGTGTAGGTGCAAGTGTGCGGAGACATATCCAAGCCAATCCCCTAAGTGTTCCGTCACATCTCTTAAAAAATAACAAGATAGATATAGATTAAATAATGTACCTAGTGTAGTAGTAGAGTGATGTGATGTGCTTAAGGTGATAGACTAAACTATTTTGTCCATTAAAGACTTTTGACATGCTTGGAGTGACATTTTCTTACTAATACATGGCTTTTGGACAATTGAGTGCTTGCAAATTGAAGAAGTTGGAATATTTGACCTACTTAAGAGCTTCAAACCTAATTTAGTGGCTTCTCTAAATGATGTGCAACTACTTAACGAATATTTTCGAGAGCCTCGAGAGCTTTAGTGTTGATATTTTCAATATGAGCTCATAATAATGCCAAGTGAGTTATAAAGTGCATTTGAATTATTTATATAGGCTTTCATAAGTTAAAAGTAAATATTATGGATTAACTAGGAAGATGAACTAAATCGAATAATTATTTTCAAATTGTACAAATAGTCATTCGATGGAAGGTTCTAGGATTGTATAAATCGACCAAGACCATACTCCACTATGGCCATGATCGTATTATTTTTCACAAGAAAATAATAATGAGAAAGCTAGCATTTGAGAATGAATCTTGGTGTTGAATTTCTACTATAGTTAATTAATACTCTATAGATGAATTATAGAGTAGTTTGTAAAAATGAGCAAGTAAGGAGAGAGAGAGAGAGAGAGAGAGAGAGAGAGAGAGAGAGAGAGATGCATACTAATTAGGCTTAGAATGTGAACATTTGTCTTTGCATATGAACAAAGTTAAACATGTTATTGGAAAAGGATAATTAAAATGAATGAAATTCTAGATTAACATACTATTATATTAATAAATGATTATTTAGACATCCTAAGATAATATTTAATAATAAAAATTAGAAAACATGTCCTAATCGCAAGATGAAAAAAACCATGAAATATTAGAGGAACTTGAGTGTCTTGATCAAAACCATAGTAATCCTTAAGTATCCTAACCATAAATCTCATGTAGTAATGTGGTTTTGGATTGAGGGGAATGTCTCAATAAATAAACTTTTAATACTACACCGTTAATTTAATACAATGAATATTATTTATTTCATCGGAATCCTAGTGTAATACAAATGTCCTAATCCTTATTATTTTAATGTATGCAATAAGTATTAAATGTTGTACACTATTCAATAAATGCTTGATCTACTACATAAGGATGTTTAAGGAAATAAATAAATTCTTTCTTTATAACTTAATATGAATTCACTTATTATCATTCATCATCGTATAACTATTAATGTGCCTACATATTTATAGACTTATGGAATTCAAATTAGGACTATATTTTTGTGCATAGTGATATATGTTGGATGGGAAATATTTATTGAAAAGGGACAAAATCCTACTTGCACCAAAGTACAAAGTTAAAAGGGACCACAAAAGAGGGCACAAAAACCATTGCGACATTGTTCTAGATCAAAAAATACTTTGCTACAATTTTACTAGACAAAATCATACCCCTATAGTTTTAAAAACATGCTTAAAAAGAAGGATAATAGGGAAGGGCAAAAATGGGGAAAAGGAAGGATTAGAAGGAAATATACAAATAAATAAGAACAAAAGTTTGACAAGATAAATGTTGAGTCATAAGAAATATTATATACAAATTTAAAGTTAAAAAACCACTCAAAAATACAAGAAATATACACGGAAAATTTTAAGGGTCCCTTGAAAACAAAACTGTAGAAATTATTTGGAAAATTTTGAAAAACCACTTTTGTATGTATGGTGAATCGCAGAAAATGTATATTGTGGGGAAGGTGATTTTTTACATCATTTTGGGAAAGGTTGTTGTAGAAGAAGCAATAGATTTCTATATTTTACCGACCATTAAGTAGTGATATGCATGCTACCAACCAAGAGCATTTTTATTCCACCAACATGGTAGAATGGAACTTGCTTACCTACCGATGGCATTGGAGATGCTCTTGGCCTACAACATTTAGCATGCAATTGGTCGATAACATTGGAGATGCTACTGACCACTATCATTGGAGATGTTATCAATTGATAGCATTATAGATGGTAATTGGTAGTTAGCATTATCCATGCTACCATCTGGCAGCATACCCAATGCTACCAAACAATAATATTGAAAATGTTGTTGGCTGGTAGAATTTCACATGCAGCTGATCCGTAGTAAATTTATAATTTTTCCTATATATGAAAGACAATATAGTCATTTTCACTTTACGTAAATGAGAAAAAAACCTCAAAAATCGGAAAACAACCTCAAATTTTGATAAAATAGCCTCAAAAATGAGAAATAACCTCATCAAACAAGAAAATATCCCATGCAAAGTCCAAAATCCAAATGAGAAGAAAGATCAAATAGGAAGGAAGGTCGAAGGTGATCTCAAACTCTCTAGAATCCAAACAAAAAGAAAGGACATCTCTAAATAGGAAGAAAGGATTATTACATTTATTACAAAAATGCCAAGAAGGAAGTCCATTTCCAACTAGCCCAAGAGCCCAATTGCATCAACAACTAATATTCGTAAGTTTTTATTCAATATGCTCATCTTTCCATAACTATACACATTCCTACAAGATCCCAATTATTTTTCCCAATGGATTGAAGCAGTTAGTTTCACAAGGCTAGTGTATATGCCCCAATTTCGTATAGACATGAAAACACTTAACAACCTTCTAGCCAACTATGAAACTTCCACTTTTACCTTTCATATTCAACTCCCATCTCACACACAATCATTTGGAATGTCACTGAAGATATTGAGCATCTAATAGGACTACCACACAAAGATGTGGATCCTGTCATGACGAAGGCTATTTTAACCGATGAAGATTGCAAGTATTTGGAGTCTCACTATGAATTTTCTATTGATGCAATTGCAACTACTAGTAAGTTTATTTTTGTTTACATCATTTGATTTTGATTTTGTGTTTTAAATTTTACTAATTTTATTTTTTGTTTTTATTGAATATTAATAAAATGTGTCTCCTTGCATTTACAGCTTCCCAAAGCCTTTAAAAAAGGGGAATTCAACTCAAGGATTTTAGTCACCCATTTCTATAGGCCATGGTGAAATTTTTCAAAGCCAGAATTATATTACAACGTCTATATATAGATATTCCATGGTGGGCAGTGGATTATATTGTTCACACCCTAAGTGGGCAGAAATTTGATTGGTGCAGTTTCTTATCCTCCAAGATAAGAACTGACTTGGATAATATTAATCTGAATGAAAATGTTACTATTAGTTCAAAAATTTTATTCTTGGTTTATACTATGAATCTCTACAATTTACATGGCACCACTCCTCCAAGACCACACTACACGTAAAGATATCACCTTTTTCTTTAACAGTTCAAGAGCAAGAGGTGAGTCCCAATTTTTTGATTATTTTATTTTTAATTATTATCCTTAATTTTCTTAATATTTATATATTATATTTGGGATTAATAAGTTTTTTACTTGTTGAATTATAATAGGGAATAGTTGTTGTGGTTGCATCACTAAGATACACTTATATCGAGGTCATTTACCACCATATTTTGGACATTCAATTAATCTTTTGGATGATCATCACAAAAAGGAGGACACCACTCAACAAACAAGCACTTATAAAGTCAAAAGGATGAGGAGTTCCTAAAATCCTAAAATTGACACATCCACCATACGATCGACATTAATCGCATGTATTTATGATTTATATATTTCAATATGTTGGAAAATATATGTAATTTCATAGAAATATACATTAAATTTTTATAACTTTTTATATCCTTTACTGTAGAAACCTCCAATAAGCACAGATTATGTCATTGGGCTCATGGTACCCCAACAAAAAAATGCATATGAATTTGATTAAATGCAGGCTCTGAAAATATCCATGTTACCTCACTCTTAGGCTCTAGGTATGAATCTCATTTAAGTTGTATTTATTTGGCTATATTTTTTTAAATGAATATTCAAGAAGATGATAAATTGTTAATGATTAATTATGTTTTATATCACACCTACTAGTACCATTCCTAGTCTTTTCAAACTACTTCTCTACAACAATCACATCAACTACAATAGACCATGTATGCACCTCACCGCAATACACCTAACTAAGTAATATTTTAAATCATAAATGATATAATGTTATATTTATTATTATTTCATTCTTATTATGTTTTTCATTTGAATTTTCTCATGTTATTTACAATTTATCATTGTAGTGTCTCCTCCACCATCAATAAAAATTCATCTATGACTATGAGGAGGAAGATGTCACCTCCATGTTAGGACTAGGGGCAATGCCAATCATATTTCATTTATTTCTCCAGCTTCAAGTAGGGGCACCCTTAATTTTGTACATGAGTTTCCAACTTTTTTGTTGGGAAATGTTCCTAGTGCACGAGGTGTTTCTATTTTGAATGAAATTGATTTGGATGAGGAATATCTAGGGATTGAAAGTGGGGTTTAGGCCCATGGAACTTTCAATCCTCAAGATATGATTCATGGGTCAAGGCAGCCTTCTTCAAAGGAATAGATAGATCAAACACACCTTCTCCAATACAAACTACCTTAAATGATGATAAAAAAATAGTTTTTCTCTTGATACTCTTTTGGTTGATAGTTGTCAAGCCAATGTTAATGATATTTTATCCAAGGATATTGAAAAATTAAGATTGTGGGATTTTAGGGCTAAAGTTATGATAAAAGAAATAAATTATCGATTTAAAAATCACTCCCAAAGACATATATTGTATTCTTTAGTTCAAAATGAGCCAACAAAGCTTGATATTTTGTTAAATAAAGTTGTATCCAATTTTGTATCTTTTGTAAATGATTATGATGATGGAGTGTTAGATATAATGTTGTATGTAATTGAGATTTTAAATGTAGAAGCACAAACCTACCACAATATGTGGTCACGAGACAAGTGCCTCAGAGCTATTATTGCAAATGTGGAAAGGACAAGGCATTGGTAACATCCCTCAATTTTTGTCTTGTTATTGAAAGGGTTAAGTCGTAAATAAGGGGTGAGTTCTAGAGTCAAGGGTAGACTGCATTGCATAGCTATTATATATATATATATATATAGTTACACATGTGTATGCATATCCTGAAAAGGATTTGCACACTCACTTGTAGTTGCATGTACATCCTTGCAACAACGCTTGTCGCTCGGCAATCATAACGTACTATGCATTTAGCAAAAGGACCATTGAGCAGCTGGATAATACTGACGCTGCCCACATGAAAACTTTGGGTATGTTCCACTCCTGGAAGAATATCAAGACCAGCATAGACAAAGCTGCCAAAAAGTAGTTGTAGATGCTTTAGTTGTTCTTGTATGTTTTTATGCTATTTTTTTGCGGTCTCTCTACTACTTTTTTGCAGTATTTTTGTTGTTTTGTCTTGTTTGGGTAGCTGTTTTTTGGCTACTTTGAGCTTCATTGTCACATTTGGATTTTGATCCTTTTCTCTCTGGTTCTCATTCCTATTCTGGCTCCTAGGCCATCTTTTGTACTCAAGGGTATAGTCCCTTTCAAAAAACTATTTGCCAATAATAAAAAAACGTACTTTGGTGCATTTACAACCCAATCTAGTGCACTTTAATGTTAATTATCTTTCTTAGTGAGTATGTTAATTAGAAATTTGTTATACAGTTGGATTGTTGTACCTGATCTTAATATCCTAACTTATCTTTCTTGTGAAGTAAAGATTTGCATGGTATTATTAAATTCTATACATTTGCGATACATTTCTTTGATATGTGAGATATCATTGAATGATAAAATTTTATTAAACACCTTTGACTCTATAACGACCATAGATTGTATAGGGAATTATCGGAAGTTGTGGGTGTGATTGACACCCTTTCGATCGATTGACACTCCATGGTGGCAACTAAACTATTTAATAATGCCACCTTGGGCCTATGAGGTGTAGCTAAGGTAAAGGATAATTTTTTTATCATTCAAATGGAGATATGTTTATATCGTATAAGGGGGCATTACCCTATATTATTGGAAAAGGTTAAAATTTTGTGTCAAAAGGTATGAAACCTCGGGATATGCAATGAGGATAGGGCATGAATTGTTAGTTCTATGATATTTTGTAAATTGTTGGGGATATTCAAAAGAAGACTTGTTAGTAAATATTTTATCTACTATGTATTAAATGATATTTAATAACCACCGCTAATCAATTCTTATGGGATATAAGTTAGTTAAGGAAAACTATTTGGTGACTTAACTAAGCGTTAGTGTGATAGTCTAGTAAGTAAAAAGGGCCTAACTAAAATTGAAATGGCCATAGACAGAGAGATAAAATTGGTAGGATCTTGTATTATTTAATTCATGCATTAATGACATTTAATTTAGCCCATGGATTTCGGGGCATGTAATGGTGGTTTCAGGGAAACCGTGAGTAGATGGTTTAGTTGTTTCTCCTTTGGTTTATCAAGCTACGAAGCTCTGCATGGAGTCTTGTGAAGGATTTTTGCATGTAATTTGGTCGATTTCAAAACCCACCTAGTTTAAAATGGGATTGTGAAATTTGTAATGGAGGTTGTTTTATTCTTCCTAAGATTGGCTCCATCGGTGGTCGAAAGTTGAAGAAAGAGAAAAAAAGAGGGGTTTAGTCCTACACTTTCAGCATGGATGGCTCTATCTCCTCCTAACACCTTATCTCATTTTTTTATAATTAATCTTCTTGCATATTTCTTGGGTTGTATAAGTTAATTCAAAATATTGTAGTGGGCATCGAGTTGTTTTATTAAAAAAATGCAAGCGTGTGTAAATAAGTTTGAAGGGTATAGTAATGGTTGTTATTATTTTGAGATTTTATACTATGATAATTAAAAATATTGTAATGGGTATCGATTGTTTATAAAAATGTAGTTGTGTGTAAACAAGTTTGAAGGGATATAGCAATGGATGTTATTATTGTGAGCTTGTATACTTTGATAATACGATAAATTTCCTCCGTTTTATTACCTCTATTATGATGAATATTTTGTTTACTATGGGACTTACCCACACGTATGAGATATTTATAATAATATAACATTACCCTTTGGCATTTTGATAAAATGGTATGTTTATCTAACTCGGGGCCTCGCCTAGAAAAAGTGTTCGATGGATATTTTAATGAGTGTTATCCGAGCTCAAATTTGACTTATAAATGGGTGTTAACTTGCGTGTTTAAATAAAATTTATAAAAAAGCTGATATGGTATTATTCTAATTATTATATGGATCAATTTTCCGTAGTTAGAAAGGAGTTCGATTGAGGTCTATATTATTAGAGTCTATGCCTTGGACTAACCATCTCACAAGCCAGGTGTGAGTTAATATGTTGCTTTTGCTTTGTAACATAATACACTTTATAGGATTTACACAAATGTGGTTTCAAATGAAAAGGGATTCAATGAATGGTACAAAAGTGCTTTGGGCAACCATTAGTAGGTACGTATATCTATAAGCATCACGAGTAAAATGTACATGAAGTACAAATTATTATGGAGTCATAAAATAAATGTTTAAGTTTGTTAAAATGGATACATATATTATATATACATACTTACGTATGTATATATATTGTAGTTTAAAAACACAATGCCCTGAATAATACAAATGGGCTTGAGGCCTCACCTTAATCATGAGAAAATTTATAGTCTCCCTTGACTAACCACCAATGATCTTAAAGTGAAAAGAGAAATATGATGGTGGTTTAACCATTATGATGGCTCAGAACATTCTAATCAAGGTAGATTAAAATGTTTCAAATGCGGGTTGATAAAATTTTGGGCCTATGAAGGGTACTATAGAAAATAGTATAGGATCCTTGTAATCGCAACTCACATAGTTGGTATGGGACATTTATGTGAGTTGTCATTACTTGAATGCTACCTAGCTTGAAATGGTTAATTTTATTAAATGTTAAGAATGGGGACATATATACATCCGAGAAAGGGGATAATATATTGAATGTTGTCACACATCATATGTTGATTGTTATCGTTTATAACTCTATAAGAATTATGAACAAACCCATGAAACATGTAAAATTGGAAACAGTACGTGGAAACTATTAAGGACGTTATCTTCCTTAAATGTGAAATCAAGCCGAATTTAAGGCTCTAACCATAAAACCCACCCCTTTTTTTGGGTGTCATGGGACATCTGAGGAGGTAAAGCAATCGTATAAATTAATTTATCATGGATTGTCTTGTACTATTAAGAGAGTCTTTTGAATGAATGTTAATGATTACTTAAAAATCTTAACAGTGAACCTATTAACACCATTATTGAATGTTAATCCATATAAATTATTAGGTAATTAGGTGAGATGACAAGTTTCTAGTGGCATACATGTCTCTCGAACCTTGTGTAAGGTAGTGTAAGTTGTTGATTACACTGTCGTAATTTCACCAAGATCTAAGTTATGAGATGCCTGGTGGGATTCCGTGGCGAGAACCTAGGTAGACACTTAGATATCTTCACTTAATTATCATATCCTGAAAAAGGAAAACCAAAGGATACATTTGATGTATTGGCACATAAAATACCATTGATAAGGATCGAGTATGATCTGTATACTCTCATGCAACTGCACATGGTTTATAACAGTTATAGGAAATGGATTACATTAAGGTTTATGTTGGATTTAAATATATGGGTATTTAAATCATGAAGCATAAAGTTAAAAAAAAATCCCAAGATGTGAAGTGATAAAAATGGTTGTTACATTGGTAAGTCTTATTCAATTTACCAATATGATTTATACTTTTTTAAATTTTATTAATTTTTTTGTTTTGAAATGTAGTCAAAGTACCAAATTTTGAAAAATGAGGAAAAAATGCTTGATGTACATTTAATAAGTGCAAGGAAAAGGTTAAATACAAGAGTTGATTTGAAGCAAGTTTGTTACCTTAAAAAAGAAAAATAATACATTAAGAAGGATAATAAGAGCATGAAATGGATCTAGAGATATTGTTGAAGAAGAAAACTAAAGAGCATCCCATGTTATTATCATTGGTGATGCAACAAATCCGTAATGGGAAATTCTTTTTGAATATCAACGCAATTTATCACAGGATATTGTTCAATTAGGTGTTTTAAAAGAAAGTTGTGGTTCAGAGGAGAAAAAAACAAACCAAAGAATCTACTTCTTAAGGATGAAGTTACAAAACAAGTTATTATTTGAAAATCTTGTTGTAAAATCGTTTAATAGTCGATTATAAATACATATACTTCTTTGGTAATTTTCATTTTCTCAAGTTCTTCATTATATGAAAATATTGAGAGTTTCAAATTTCAATCGATGTGGTGTTGTAATTTTACTATATTAATGCATAAGTTCTTCAAATAAAATCATAATGTGATTATAATACTCAATTATGTTTCGTATTACTATTACATAATATATTATTGATTATTATCATTTTCAAACACTTTCTTTCGATTGCAGATGAGTTGTATTTTCAAAGACTATATAAAATAAGTATTAAATTTCTCGATTAAATAACTCTCAACAAAAATTACAACACTGAAATTATTATTCAAAAAAGAACATGCGTATGTACCAAATAACAAGTTACATACTTATAAGTTATAATATGATATAAAATTTGATTTCTAGAAATACTATGTTGACTAAAGATGTATCATGTATTTCAGACTATAAATATATATAGTTTTCTAGTAATTTTAATCTTCTTCATTATATAAAAATATTGAGAGTTAAAATTTATATGGTATTGTACTTGTATTATATTCATGCATAAGTTCTCCAAATGATGGTATGGTATTATTTTGATTTAAAAGACAACATAAAAAACAAGTATGACATTTCTCAATTAAAAACTCTAAAAAAATTAAAACATTGAAAATATTATTCAATAAAGAACACGTGTATACCAAAAATAACAAGTTACATACTTATAATATGATATGAAATTTGATTTCTAGAATTACTAATTCCATACATCTTTACTCAATATCATGTAGCTCAAACACATCTTGAATATTTTGGTCTCCAAAACTCAAACCGTTATCTAATATTTCATTTTTGTTTTCAGTCACCGTTTCAATGTTATCCATGGCCTTGTATAGAACTATAGACCCTCTCCTCTCTCGCAAGATAATTCCATACTTCATTACTCATTCATAAGGAAATGTGTCTACATCATATCGTGAAACATACAATCTCAAAAAAGTCTCAAGATTTTTATCCAGTTTGTTTCATTATTTTGATTTAACAAATTTTAATGTGCTAAAAACCTTTCATCTTCAACTGATCCTAATATCATTGTTTGACACAATTCATACAATTATAAATATTCACTAATTCTTTCACGAAGGATGTTATAAGCATACAACCTTTTCCCTAGAAGTGTAATTGCTCCATTATCTATTGGTTCACTTAATAAGTCAAATTGTTCAACCATTGTGATGTTGAAATGAGTTGATTGACATGAAATTAATTCCTTTTGAAGAAGACCCTTAATTTGAAGTCTCATTATATTCAACTGATTTTCCAAAATGCTTAATGAGAGTACCCATGTGTCTTTTATATGTATCACTTAAAGCTTTGTTACCTGTTATAGGATTCCAAAATATAGGATTGACCACTCCCATGGCCTCAAGAATGTGATCTCTCGATCTCACTTTGGATAATCATTTTGAAATTTTATGTAATTGGATTCTTGTTTGATATATAATATCTTCATATTAATTACATGTTATGGGAACTTCTTCAATGTTTAATCCAACAATATCCACTTGTTTTTGGAAAGTATGCATTTGAATCTCAAGTATCAAGCATACAGGATACAAAGATGACCACATATATTAAATCTAAAATAGCTTTTATGATCATTTAAATTTGTCATAGTTTACTAACTACTAAATACATGTCCTAAAAGTATTCATTAGAGTTGTATAAAAATCTAGTGATTGACACACATGTTTTCTCAATCTAATGAAGTCGACTATATAGATGGATATTTCTTAAGCATGCTTTGTTAAGGAATTGATTTCATTCAACATGGGTAGAATCCCACAAAGTGTAAACAATGTTTCCAAATATGTTAAGTAGTAAAGTAGATCTTTTTCCTTGTCAACATGCATACGGTTCTTAAACATGAAACCAACTAACGATGGATATTCATCAAAAATTTGTGTGCATGCTCATACATGGAAATCCATCTTATATCAACATCTTTAAGAATTTTTTTACTATTTGTCACTCTAATTGCAAAATTTTGAAACTCTATAACTCTTTTTGGAATGCTTGACATATTTGCATGCAATTCATAGATAAGTTCTTCAAAATTTTCAACATTTTCAAATGTTCTTACTATCTTGTATGCAAGATTCATCCTATGATCCATGCAATGAATTGGAATCATTAAGGTGCAACTGATATTTGTAGGTGGACACAAAGACTATTTCTATGACTTTTTATTACTGATGCACCATTAAGACCAATGCATATGAGCTTTGTAGTTGTTGAATAATCATACATTCATGTTATATCCTTCAAATTAGATATAATCGATTTGAAAATATTTCGCCTTGAACTTTTCTCGAATTTTATGAACAACTAGCAGATGAGGTGTCCATTTGTCGTTATGGAAATTATAAACATTCATACAAACCCAAGAAGTGTTGTCTACTGTTGTAACCTCATTAATGAAAAGGGAGAAGAAACTTGCATTCTTTACCTTCTCTTTAAAATCCTCTTTTTCAATCATTACAAGACATCTCGCCATTTCCCAAGCACTACTCTGCTCTCTAATGAATTTGATTGTGGAAGGTTAGGAAACCCATTGAACTTAAACAATTTCTTAAATTCTAAAAATCTAAAATAGGTCTACCCATTTTAAGAATAAAGAATACGAGTTGAAAATTGTGTAGTTTTTACCTTCAGATTTTCATTTACAACTTTTCCAAAATTTGCATTAATTGTTCCTCCTTTCTCCTCAAGTTTTCAACAATGTTTCATCTTATTGTCATACTCCTCTCGCATATCTTACATGCATGCACTCTTTCACAGTTTTCCATCTATGAGTCTTTGTTATTTTTCCATCATTTTCCTTGACTGTGACATATACTTTGCCACAATGTTTCTCAATTGTGTCCAATTTAAGTTGCATTTTATGTTCTTTTCCTAATTTCCAACTACAAATCATACATCTACATTATTTTGCAGTATCATTACCATTTTTTGGCTCTACAGGTTCAATGAATGGGTATTTGTTAACCTCGTTTATCTTAAAAGACCTTTCAATTGTCTAGGTAGTTTTCTTTCTTCTCACATTTTTTTGAAGAGTACTATCAATATCACTTTCTTCTTGAATCTTTTCATTATAACATTAATCTATCGAGGCATTTAAAAGTAAGGATTGACTTCCACCTCTAGCATGTCATCATCAATTATATCTTCATCTACTGAAATATTAATTATTTATTTAGGGTATATGTTTTTGTTCAATGTTTAATGTTAAATACAATTAACAATATGGTTTTTGTATTTAATAATGAAAAATGTTTCAAAACTAAAATGCTGAAAAAAATAAAGAAAAGGTTAATGATAATCTGTTATAACTTATCGCACCATGTTATCCGCTTTCCAGTGGATGCAAGTTAGGTCCTCATTTTTTTGGTTCATTGAAATAATTTAATTTGTTACTTTTATTTTGAGTTAATCTCGCCTTATGTTCATGTTGGAAAACTAATCTAAGGAGGTGATAACACCGAGAAAGAAGGGGGATGAACAAAATTAACTTTGAGAAAAATTAGGAAATGCACACGGAGATGGCAAGGATACACATGTACCACAAATTGAAAAATAGTTAAACATCCATTTTCATGAGACACAATGGAAAAGAGAACCTATGAGGGATGTGAGGATGCACAACAACCCACCAATGAAAAGAAAAATGCAAGAAGATGCAATAAATCGATTCAAGGTAGAGAATAGCCACAAAACAACTTTTATTGCTTCTAAATGACGCACATTTGATTACAATGGTAGAAGAGGTGAGTATCCACATGCAAGGAACTAGATCCAAAATTTTGGAACTCAAATTTTAAAATAAATACCTAGATAATACACTTACAAACTGAATAATCCAACCCTTACAAAGAGCAAATCTTACAATATATATAGAAGAAGAAGGGAAGAAGAAGAAGAAAAGAAGAGGGAAACTTAGATTTGAATCTTCAACCACCAACAATAAAAAATGAATGCCTATAAATCTACATAAAGATCCACCTCCCCATGTCTGTTTAACTTGTAGAGGAAGGAAGGAGGAAATATTTGAATAAAATCTAGTGGTTGAGTTAATTAGATTCTACATTAATGGATGAAAACAAGTTTTCCCTACTTCTCACCTACCAAATCCCGCCAACATTTGAATTTGAATGATCTAAAGTGTAGCCCACATCAGCAAATTTCCAACAAGACTAACCACACATTAATCTGAGCTCTGTAAAAAAATTTATGACATTTTGAAGTCTACAGGTCGCTCTGAACACAAAATGACATGTGGCATGCGTTGATTGGTGAAGGATCGGCCAAATCGCTCATTTATTTTGTCATTTCTACAACATGTCATGTATATTGGTTCATTGCAAGGATTCAACACCATATTGGCACACTTTAATAGGTTGTGTGTAACACACTCAAGTCTGACATTTGCCACATGGCATAGTGACAGCATGTGATTGAAGGCGGAGGAAGCGTGGAATGCACAAGGTACAGAGAAAGGAAGAAAGAATGAGAAGTAACGTGCAAGTAATAAATAATAGAAATCATACTTATAGGGGACAAGCATGTGGGGTAGGTCACAAGCATCAAAGGAATGATGAATGAATATGCAGAAAGGAAAGGGGCACGGAAGAATGTGTCAGGGACTTAACCAATTTAGAAGTAAAGTCAAACATGTGTGTGAAGGTTGCACAAAATTCTAGGAAGAAGGTGGATGCATGAGAAGTTCGCGTAAGGGAAAATGGAAAGGATAGAGGAATGGAGAAGGAAAGTGGAAGGTGTGTGAGAGGAGAAGAATGTGTAGGGGTGCGTGAGGGATTAGTACTAGAAAATGTGCCAAGGGGACAACCAAAGTGCATAACCTACAGTAATAATGAGCCTTAGAGCTAGAATGGGGATGTAAGTTGTCAAAATAACTAGGGGAGTTATTTTAGATAAAAAATTTGGTGACTTTTGGGCCATCTTCCTACTAGATGAAGGAGATCAATGTATCCTGGAGCATCCATTGGGCATGGAGTCATCTTGGAAACATGAAATTTGATCTGCACTTGAAGAACTACCCTTGAAGTCACTTGAAACATTCTCCAAACTTTGTTTTGAATCCTAAACTGAAATTTTAAAGATGTTGAACTGAAGAACATCCTAGAAGCAAAATCCTCGGAAAGAGTGTGCACATGAGAAGCACATGAGAGGAAAGAACTATGTACAAAAAAACAATGTGCATGCAATGAACTTAGAGGAATTGAAACTACTCTAATATTTACAATGATGCATCAACTTAATGGAAGGGTTTGAGATAAATCCCATTAATTGGGATTGATAGTGTGCACCTCCATCAAGGTGAGACAACTCAAAAGATTTAGCCTCCTTGTAAGAACTAATAATGTATGGCCACTCCAAAGTGCATCAAACTTTGAATGGCACCTGGTTTAGCTCTATCAACATCCCATTTTAAGACTAAGTCACCAAATTTGAAAGCTTTGAGGCCTATCCTTTCTATCAAACCATTTCTTTGTTGATTTTGATGTTGTTCTAGCTTGATCATGGAAAAGTTTCTTAATTCTTCAAGTTGAACCATATTTTCCATTCTTATTTCTCTTTGATCCACACCTCAAAAATCTAGTTGTTGGGTGAGCTCTAATGAAGGAAATTCAAGAGATAAAGGAAGTTTTGGCTTCCTTTCCATAAACAAGTTTGTAAGGTGAAGTTCCTATTACCTTCTTCATTATGATTCTTTCTTTCCAGAGCATGCGCTGAGACCTTTTGTACCATTACTTTTGGTTTGATATTCATTTTCCGCTTCATGATTCTGATTAGGTTCTTATTTGTTGATTCTGCAAAGCCATTACCTTGAGGGTAATAGTTGGAAGAAGTCTTCAAATAGATTCCAAGACTAAGAGCCCAATCAAAAAAATTTTAGTACCAAGGAAGGATTTTCATTATCAAAATAATGGTTTGAGGAATGCCAAACCTTATTATAATGCCTTTGAGAAATTCAAGGATGAATGACTCATTTGATTCCTTGAGTGCAACAACTTTTGTCCATCTAGTGAAGTAATTTTTAGTGTTTATCAACACCCATTTATGCCCAACACTCAAAGGAGGATTGATCATGCCTATGAAGTCAAGACCCCATTGTGTAAAAATTTTGATCCACTTGGATTGGTTTGAGGGGAAGCATCATTGTCAATTTATTCTTTCCTGCAAAGAAAGTGCATTCTTTGCATTTTAAGACCCACTTTGTGTGCATTCAGCGAATAGGGTAGGCAAAAGTATCTTGCCTTGATGATCTTCATCATTTTTTCCTTTGGAGAGAAGTTTCCACCAGAGAATCCATCGTGAAATTATGCTAACACTTTGTCAACCTGTGCGCCATCAATACATCTCACAACACATGCCATCAATATTTCTTTTGAAGAGAATGCCATCAATCAATGCATATGGAATAGACTTATAGCCTCAGATGTCACCTCTTTTCTTTATTCAAATCAAGAGGGTATGCACCGTAGAGAAAGAATGTGACCATCTACTTCATCCATGTGCATGCACTTTGATCTTCATTCTTCTCGAGTTCAAGCGCAGGAGCTCTTCATCCATAAACAATGAAGTCTTTCGGTTGATCATTTGTGCATCCTCAACAATAAGTTCTTATAGAAGCACTACCTCTAACCAACTTTTGGCTTTGATAGTCACATCATACTCCATGATTTTGGTCACCCATCTTTCTCTTTTCTCATTGATTTCTGCTCCCATGATGAAGTCTCTTACACCAAAGTGTGAAACTAACACCTTGATATGATTTGTGGAGCATACTTTTGAAATTTTTAGAGTGTGTGCATGATGGCGAAGACCTATTTTTCTCCATGTGACTATATTTCAACTCATAATCCTTTAGTGTCTAACTAAAGAAAGCCACTAGATGCTCCAGTCCTTGTTCATTTTCTTGTGTCAAGACAACAACAACACTCACATCAACTCCATAAGCATAAAGGATGAAATCCTTTGAGTAATCTAGATTGATGAGTGTTGACACACAAAAATTTTTTCTTGATTTTGTTGAAGCTTTATTTTCCTTATGCTTTCCATTTGAAGGTTGTATCCTTTCTTGAGCATCATGGTGATGGGCCTTACCAGTCCTAAAAAGTTAGGAATGAATCTCCTAACAAAATTGATTTTCCTAGGAATGATTGCAAGGCCTTCTTATGCACTAGAGGGAGAGAGCAAGATGGCTATAAATGCACTCAAGATCAATAGTAATACCATCCTTGGAAACAACATGGCCCAAAATATTTCCTTGCACTACAAAAAGTTACACTTCTTAGGGTTAAGAGATACCCAAAATTCACTGCATCTCTCAAAGACTTTTTCCAGGTGTGCCATATGATTTGTGCTTTACTTTGAGAAGACATTTATGTCATCCAAGTAAACTAGGATGAACTCATTGATATATCCTTTGAAGGTAATGTCCATGGCCCTCTAAAATGTTGTGCCTACATTTGATAGACCAAAGGGCATATTCTATGTATATATGTTCCCCATTTGGTTGTAAATGTTGTTTTGAATTGATCCTCTTCCTTGACCATGATTTAGATTGAAACTAGAATACCCATCCAACATGGAAAATATTTGTGCTAGCCACTATCTGTAAAATATTGTTCCATAGAAGGCAAAGGATAATGATCCTTCAAGATGCCTTATTCAAATCTCTAAAATCGATGCAAAGTCTGATTTCACCATTCTTTTTGTGCACTTTGGAACAAGATTCACAACCCAAGTAGAGTATTTGATGGGAATAATATTTTCCCTCAATGAGTTTAGACAACTCTTTCCTCATGAGGGGCTCTATCCTTGGATTGAATGGTCTATTTTTTTCGATGGGCTTGATATTAGGATCAAGGTCAATGGAGTGTTGAGTAACACTTGGATCAAATCCTTTCAAGTATTCATACTCCCATGAAAATATGTCATCTTTATTTTTTGACACGGAGATATGAAGGCATGCTTTTCATCATGCACACAATCTTTACTTGAGAAGAAAATCCTTATCACGTGCATAGATAGTGACTAGAATACAGTCTTCTTGCGCTATGTGCATATACTTTTCTTCACCCTTGAACTCATCATCATAGGGATGAACATTTTCTCTAAGGTGACCAACCTTTAGGCAACTTGTTTGTCTTGAGTTGAATCACTTGGTCACCATAGTTGTCATACAAGTCAGCTTGCATGCTTGAAGAAGAACTCAACTTCATTCTGAATGAACTAGACAATTTGTGCATCACTTTCAAACACTTTCCAAGCTTTTATTATTATCTGGAATAGATGGCATGATCACCATTTTAACATGTTGCATTTCCTTTGATAAAATCCTCCTCAGGTGAGAATTAAACCAAGTGCGGCCATCTGATCTTCTTCTTTATTCATCTTTATTGGAACTTACCTATAGATTTAGAGCATCAAAACCTTCAAGGAGGTCCCAAACTCTATGTTTATAAGCTTTGAGAAGATTATTATTTTTTGCACACTTGTTTGTGACCTAGTGGATAACCAATTTTTTGTCCCCAAAATATCGCAATAGTGCCTTAATCTATCTTTTTTCAGCAATAAGAAGACCATGCACCAACACTTCATATTCTGCTACATTGTTGGAGCATGTAAAATTATAACCTATGCATGAAGAATAATTTCTCATCCTTGGGAGAAATGAGAACAACACCTTTGATCACATCCCATTTTACTTCTAGATCCATCAAAGTATAACTTCCATAGACCATCATTTTCTTCATTCTATTTGAGCACGTGGTGAAGCACAACTTCTTCTTCAAGGATGTAGTAAGTACCAAGCCTAGTTTCAAAGGCTTTAAGCTCTTTAGCATATGGATCAAATTTATGATGCTCTCTTCCCCATTCATCCAATATCATTAGGTAAAGGAGGAGGTTTTCTCTATTAAAATTGAAACTTGTTCTTGGCCTTCTTGGATTAGGAAATTATCTTGGAGAGGGATGGGTCATATGACTCAACATGATAGAAAATATAGGCTCAACTTGTATGGTAAATTGGTACCATACCTTGTTCTTAGTAACATATGGGACCAATCAGAAGACAAGTAACCACCCACTTTAGTAGTGAAATATCTTGATAGACAACACAGGAAAATAAGGAGGTAGGTCAATGATTGACACATCTTGAGTTATTGTTAGGCTTGGACATGCATGGAGGGTTAACTCAAGATCCTTGATGACTCCTAGAGTGGTGATAATTGAGCCATCAAGTTGTAAGACTCCTTTAGACATGGGGTTGTACTTAAGACCTAGGACATCAACAATTTTCTTTAGCATAACAAAAGTGCTAGCGTCTTGAGTCAATCATACAATTGTGCACAAGGTGTTTTCCTATTATCAAGGACATATAGAAGGGTGGGGTTTTAACAACCTTACTTACTTGCTTCTCCTCTACTTGACATATATTGACAATACAACATGAGGCTTTTTGGATAAATGGATCACGACAACGCGGAGAAGTTGTGCACCGGAGCTTCATGCAATAGGTCATGTTGAGATGGAATAGCCAAGGCATCCCACATTGTGACATTTACATTTTTCTTCTTCATTTGGTCCAAAATGTTAATGGAAGGCCCATGGAATTATGAATTTGAGGCACAACAACATCTTTTCTTTATTGTTCAGGTGCATAGGTAAGGCCTTAGCTTTTCACGTAGGGCTTGACCTACCAAAGGAGGGGCATGTGCCACACTTATAGGAGCATTAAGTGGAACCTCATGCGTAGGAACTTGCACACCATGACTATTGGGTTGATGAGCTACATCTATGTTTCTTTTGAGGATCAACTTGTGTGACAGGAGTTGAAGGTTGCATGCACCACTCAAGCATTCTTTTTTTTTTACTTGTGTTATTAGCAACCTGGGCACGCGGTGACCTATTCATACATCATAGCTTGATTCATTACATAAATTCTTTGTGCCAAATAACATGAGGTTAGATTCAGGAACAAATTATGGTGCCTCTTTGATTTTCAGTTCACTCACTGCTCGATGCAAGGCTCATACTTAGCAGCATTCGAGATCATATAAGTTTTTGCATACAAGGTATTGGTGCAGTGATTCTGACTATGAGGCATATTGTAAGGAAATCACCATTTTGAATCTTGAGCCATATTGTTTTGTATTGGGACTAGTGTTTGGATTGTGTTGGGCTTTGGAAGGGGTTACGGGGGAACCAATTAAAGAGGAAGATGCGTGTTAGCATGCCTTATATCATTTTGTTAGTTCTTCCCATATCTCTTATTTACATATTGATTCTAAATGGATGATGGATTTTAAGTTATACCATTGATTAGAACTATTTATAAAGGCTTGCACTGCTTGTTTTTCTAATGATATAACTTTATTGGATAAGTTCTAATCAAGGCCTTCATTTCTTCATCTTCCTTTTGTTACATGGGAGAGTAAGATGTGGATGTAATGGGGGCATCACTCTTAGGAACATGGGAAATGGAAGGCTAGGGGTGCTTGAGACATTTCTGGAATAAGGGCATAGCATCCTAGGAGCTAACTTCCTTGCTTGAATAAGACTATTTTCTTCCCTTATTGCAATGATATAAGTAGTGTGGTAGGTTCTACCTCCCCATATGATTGAATCATGACTGAATGTATAACTATTCAAAAGCCTTATGGTGATATAAGAAGGCATGGTGGATTGTAGGCCTTACCATTTGAGGAATTATATCCCAAATATTTTGAAATTTGATATTAAAATCAGTCATTTACTCATTGGGTGCTCTCTTTGTTTTGTCAGTTGCTCCACAAAGGATAGATGATTTGACTTATCTTCAAAATAATTACAAAGAGCAGTTCCAAGTTCATCCTAGTTGGTAATAGTTACGAGTCTCAACCTTATACCAATCTGAGCACTTTTTCCTTTAAGTGAGGATGTTAAGAAGCCTAACTACTACATCATCATGTGTGACTAGATATACATAACAAGCATTTTCCACATCTTGATATGCTCAACAAGGTGACTTGATTCTCACCAGTAAATTATGGAACACTTTTGAGGGTGGGTCTATTAGCATATCATGTTATGCATTAAGGAGGGGACTTCTACCAGTGAAGTTGGAAAAGTTCCAAGGAGGTGGTGGAGCTGCCATGACAGTTTGTCATGATGAGGTCTACCGATAGGTGGAGTTGAAAGTGCACAACACTCTAAAAATGGAGATGTGCACGTGGTGGTTCTGCTACACGTTCTTCTTAGAGAAAGCTAGAGGTACTCAAAGGACTCTTCGATTACTGCTTTTGTCTAGTATGTATCCTTCTCATGAAAGGCACATGGATTGCTAAAATAGTATATTTGAGTGTTGGGAGTCATCAGATGTGTTGAAACAAGCCTCCAAAGGTTGAAATCACTAAGTCACACACCAGAACTTAGTAATGATGAAATTTAAGCTTTCATTGTTGGTCCCAGGCGTGCCAAAAAAGTTTTGGGGCTCAAACTTACACTCATCCTAGATCAGGTTGAACTAGGTCATTGAGGTAACAATGGGATTGTCTCCAAGTTGTGGGACCTTGCGTGCTTGAGACAGACCTCTAGAGAAGGTTGATTCCTCTACCTATTTATATTGTTACAAATACTCCTAATGCTGAAATAAAATCCTATACTAATCATGCTAAGGGACCAGAGTTAGAAGGATGTTCGGAAAGGGAAAACTAATCTAAGGGAGGTAATAACACCAGAAAGAAGGGGGATGAACAAAATCAGCTTTGAGCGAAAATGAGGGAAATGTGCACAAGGAGGGTAGGAACACGTACCATAGTTTGAAACACATTTAAACATCCATTTTCATGAGACACAATGTAAAATAGAACCTGTGTAGTCATTTTTACACCCACCAAGAACAAGGGAACCTCATGCGCGCCGACCTATCATCCAAATAGGTGGCTTGGTGCTCACCCGAGGTGCACGAGAGGGAGTCGAGTCTCTCTTTTATGTGAGTTTAGTGGAAGGCATCATTCATGGTCTTGAATTAGTGATTTAAAGGACATGAAAAAGCTATAGAGCTCAAAATGGCTTCTATACCCCTTCAGTCATATCAAAAGTAAAAGCGCTTAACAGAATTAACAGAACTAGGAAGTTGTAAATCCACAAATAGACTTAACATTCAAGTAAGGTTCATGATTATATAAGAACAAAAGCACAATAGAAATATGCAGGTAATACAGAGAAAGGATCTTAATACAATTGTCATGGTAACCTTATCATATTCATTCATAGCATTACTTATAAAACATCACAGAAGGGAGACCGTAGTCATGCGCCATATCTGGATCCATACATGTATGCTCACAAAACAAAATTTTCATTCCCCATTCCCTCATTACATTCTTCCTACAATCATCTACCCATTTTATCCCATAGTTCTCACAGTAATTCTGTAGAGCTCCACTACCTCACTTGTGTCTCTCCTTTTTCTTTGCCAAGGGTGCGCATATAAATAGGCATATGAGCTCTAACAAACTCCTCTGCAACCTCAGATCTAGCCCCAAGTGTCAAGGTGTGGGTCACCCTAGGCATATGCCTCTCCATGTCATGATTAGCTTTTTGGATCTTCTTATCGTAAGGTATATTCCTTCCAAGACACCTTGTTGCCAAGCTGGAACCTTATCTAAATGGAACACGTTCTTCATGTGTTCTGATCCAAAAGGCCAAAACGGCTAAGTCCCGAATTGTGCTTCGTGCGCGCGTCCTTGGTTCTCCAAGAAACCTTTTTGAATCTTCCTTGCGCGCCTTCACTTGCGCGCTCCCTCTGGCCGTGCACACCTACGTGCCTTTAAGATTTGGTAGCTACATTAGGGTCCCAACAACCTACGAGGGATTTGAGGGTGCACAACAACCCACCAACATAAAGAAAAATGCAAGAGAGATACAATAAATCGATTCAAGGTAGAGAATATCCACAAAACAACTTTTATTGCTTCTAAATGATGCGCAGTCGATTACAATGGTAGAAGGCGAGTATCCACATGCAGGGAACTAGATCCAAAGTGCTCCGGAACTCAAATTTTCAAAGAAATACCTAGATAATACACTTGTGAACTGAGAGAATCCAACCCTTACAAAGAGCAAAGCTCTGCAATATATAGAAGAAGAAGGGAAGAAGAAGAAGAAGAAAAGAAGAGGGAAAATTAGATTTGAATCTTCAACCACAAACAATACACAATGAATGCCTGCAAATCTATAAGATCCACCTCCCCATGTCTCTGTTTAACTTGTAGAGGAAGGAAGGAGGAAATATTTGAATAAAATCAGTGGTTGAGCTAATCAAATTTTGCATTAATGGATGAAAACAAGTTTTCCCTTCTTCTCACCTACCAAATCCCACCAACATTTGTATTTGAATGATCTAGAGTGTATCCCATGTCAATAGCTTTCTAACAAGACTAACCACACATTAATCTGAGCTCTGCAACAAAATTTATGATGTTATGAAGTCTACATGTCACTCTGGACACAAAATGACACATGGCATCTGTGAGATTCGTTGAAGGATCGACCAACCGTTTTGTCATTTCTTCCACGTTTCGTGTCTAGTTCGTTGTAAGGATTCGGCACCATGTTGGCATGTTGTAATAGGTTACATGTAACACACTCAATTTTGATAGTTTTCCATGTTTCACAGATGGTTGGAGTGGAAGAATGCGCAAGGTGCGCATGAAAGCAAGAGGTGTAGAGAAGTAATGCATGGAGTAGAAATAGAAGCATACTTACAGGGAAAGCATTCGGGAAAGACGTGAGCATCAAAAGAACGATGCGCGATGTAAGAAAGGAAAGGGGGTAAAAGAATGCGCTGTGGACTTAACCAATTTATAAGGAAAGTCAAGCATGTGCGCGAAGGGTGCACAAACCTGCTAGGAAGAAGGAGGATGCACAAGAAGTATGTGCGAGGGGAATGGAGAAGGAAAGTGGAAGGTGTGTGAGAGGAGGAGAACGTGTAGGGTGCGCGGGATCAGCCGAAAAACGTGCGAAGGAGCAATCAAAGTGTGTCCAACATGTGACAATTGAGCCTCTGAGCCATAATAAGAATGTACATTGTCAAAATAAATAGGGGAGTTATTTTGGACAATAGTTCTTAAGTCACAAGAATTATGGTATATCGGGGTTTATATATTATCATGGACCAATCCTACTAATCAATGTGAGATTAATTTTTGAATTAATATTTGTTTTAGAGTCGTAGATGTAATTCCAAGATGCATTGATGTTGCATACCTAACTTTGGAGTAGTAAGGCATGCATTTGGAGGTTATTGAATTGGAGAATTCTTTGGATTATAAAGCCACAAAGGAAGAGAGTGGCATGACAAAAAAACATACTTATCCTAAAATAAATCGACATTATATTAGTATGAATACCACTTGCATTGCAGTGATACCCCCATTGACATTTAAAGATCATAATATATTGGGGTTTATATGTTATCACAGATCAAGTCTACCAACCAATATGATATTTTTGAATAGATAAAATTTTAAATGAATGATCATTCTTATATCAATGAAACTCTTAAAATTATGGCGGTTTGTATTCAAATTTTCATCATATAATAACAAACATAAGTGAGAAATTCCTCAAAACATGGTTTGGAAATAAATTTAAAATAATGATAATTTGGTTCCATATGGTGTTCGAATTATTCCATCTCTCTTGAATAATCTTTTATCTTTAGTTGATTTATTGCTACTAATTATGTCTTTGGTTAAATTGCTATTTCGGAGATTCATGGATCAAAATGTTGCAGCGATGCCTTTTTTTGGTATATGAAATTTATATTATAAATTAATTTTGACATGTAATTGTTATTTTGAAGTATGTGAAATCATAAAATGTTCAATAAACATGTTATTGTTCTGTGGAAAAGCTTGACAAAATGAATACACATATCTTAAATATAGTTATTTGAAAAATATATATGTTAATGTATATGAATGAGCATTGATTTTAGATTTAATAAAATCAAATTTTAAATTGCATTAAAAGTGGCATATATGAATTGGGTAGTAAAGCATGTATTTAGAGGAAATTGAATGAGATATGAAAAGGGAAGGTCACGTATTTTGAAGCAATTAAATGTTTTTTTTTAGCTTATGAAGCAATAGAGAGTAAGAAGGGAAGAGAACATATTTATAGGCAATTGAACATGATGTTTTTTCAGAATTATGAAGCCATACATGATTAGAGAGGTTAGAGGCAATTAAACACGAGAATGAATGGTCTTTTGGTATTATGAAGCCATAGAAGATGAGAGGTGAAGGGCGGCGTATATTTAAAATCAATTGAAAGAAAGACTTTTTAAAGATTACAAAGTCATAGAGGATGAGAAAGGAAGGACGTGTATTGGGGTTATGAAACCACAAAGGATTAGATGTAAAGGGCATGCTTGTATTTAGAGGGAATTGAATGAGATCTACTATTTGGATTATGAAGCCACAAAGGATGAGAGGGGAAGAAGAAACAAGAAAACATACTCATACCACAACTAATCAATTGTTATGTTAGTAGAAGGGCCATTTCTATTGTAGCATCACCCCCATTGAAATAAAGATAATGGCAGATTGAGGTTTATATATTATCATGGACCAATTCTATCAATCAATATCAGATTAAGTTTTGAATAAATAGATGTTTTGAGATTGTTTAAGCAATTCCAATATATATTGACATGACACATTCAACTTTGAAGCCGCAAGTCTTATATTTTGAAATAATCAAACTTGAGTTACTTTTAGATTACAAAAACAAACATACCCACTTCCATTATAGAATTATACTAAAGATTATGATATATTATTATTATTTAAATGAAATGTCTATCTTACACGAATAAAATTTTTATTTAAAGCAAAATTCCTCAAAACAGGGTTCGGAAATAAATAAAATAATGATAGTTTGGTCGCATTATTCGCATAGATACTCTTTTATCTTTAATTGATTAATTGTTACTAATTATGTTTTTGGTTAAATTGGCATTTCCAAGAGAGTAGATAAAAAGTGTCTGTCATTCATGCAAACGATGAAAACATTAAAAATAAATATATTTCTTTAAAAACTTGCAAGTCACTCGGTTTTTCTTAATAGTCAATGGCTTGGAATTTTTTTGCAAGATTTTTCTTAATAATCATATTTTCTTAACAGCATTGCTATAATAATATTAACAGCATTGCTGAGGTATTTTAATGGTTTGAATGCATACTTTTGTTCCAAATATATTTTGTCTTTGAAATGGTCTCTCTTTCTTTCTTTTTTGGGAAAGTATTAACAATTTAAGTTTGAACTTTAAGGGTGGAGTATTAACTATCGTTTTTGAAATTATTGTAATTTATTATTTATTTTTATAATAAGATATATTTATTAGAAAAAAAGACATAAAATATAGTTGAAAGTTATTTTTTTATCTTTGACTTGAGATTAATTTAAAGTTCAATTTAATTTCACCTTAAAGTTATCTTCATGTTAATGATTTGAGGTCAAATTTAATTTGATATTAAATCAAATTTATATAGGATATATATTAAATTAGAACATAAAGTCAAATTAAATTCACATATCTAACTTTAAAATTATTAATTTAAAATTGAGATATTTTTTTTTATAAAATAATTATAAATTTAAGATAAGTTAAAGATGACTTCAAACCTATTTTAACCATATAAAATGTTGACATGTCTAAGAAATATCATATAAAATGCAATCCCAAATATATACACCACTTCTTGAAATTTATTGTTTGTATATAATTTATATGACTTAAATTAAATTTCTTAATATACATTAAGAAATATTTTGTATATATATATACAATATTTGACCTAAAACCTTATCATTAAATACATAAATTGATAAAACATATTAAAAATTCATTGCCACACATTTTATGTATTCTCTATTGTCACACGTCTCCCTATAAAGAAAGTTTTACACATTCTAAATGCCACACATTCTAAATGTTTTAAATAATCTAGAATTCAAAATCAACGGGAGACTTATATTGGAGTTGAGAAGGAGACTTTTCAATTTTAAGGAATTTAAAAAGTGAAATGATTTTACGACCATATATGACAATTGTTACCATATATGACCTTTTGAAGGTTGGACTTCCTTTTTAATTTTGATTAAAACTTATAAATTAGCAATATTTCTACAAAGTCGGAGTAGTTAATTGTTTAGTGCAAATGTAAATGTGTTTAGTAATTATTGGTTCAAGTTAATTATTTGGATATTATCTTTAATTTAAATTAGAATATATAGAAAAGCGGTAGATATTTTAATTAGATTAGAAATTTAGAAGTTAATATTCAATCTTGTTTTATGAATAAATGTAATGACATTCAAATTTGATAGAATATATAAATACAATAAAGAAAGTTTATTCAATTAAACTCATGTCAAAATACAATAATACACATGAAAAGAGATTGACTTAGTTTCATAGATGTCTTGCACATGTCATAGACCTAAAATTAAGCAAAATAGTCTATAACTAAGTTGAATCGGCTTCGCCTTAGATTTCGGACCCTAAAACCTTGTTCGACACTAGTATCAAGATCGAGACACATTACTCGCTAGGTATTATCCTATTTGTCACTAGTGTTTGTCACTATTTTCTAACTTCCAGTCAAACCAAGTTGATTCATCATTGACTATAGATCCTTCATACACTTTCGCTATTTATAAAATCTTTGTGTGTGCACCTATGTGATCATTCTCCTAAGCTAACACTTCAAACACGTGATTAGATAACAAAAAGGGTTTTTGTGTGGTGGAGTTGGAATTCCATTGCAGTTCCAACACTCAAAGAGGAGTGGAACCACATGGGCCCACAAATAATGATACCTCAAAGCATTGCATTTAACAACCCTAACACATCTACTATAATAAACCAATTCACTTTGAAGACAAAATTCTTGAACATTTTAAACTTCTAAAAACTCTTAAAATAAACATAGTAGTATGTTGGGTATTTATGACCCCGCATCTATAATAAATGTAGTGAATCAGTAACATGTATTTTGTTGATTTAAATGAAAAAATAAATAAGTGTGGGGAAGGGGATATATTTCCTTTACTTAATTTCTAGGTTAGGGTTAACAAGAGTATGTATATTTAGATGTATTGATTAAACATTAACATTTAGGTCTCGAACATACATACAAATAATAATTGATAATAGATCAATTAGAACATGTAAAAAATAGAGTAAGACATGATAATGTAAGTGCACTTAGTTATTCCACTTGTCTGGGAGATGATACGGGTGTGAAAATAGATAAACTAGCTAGAAACATCCTACAAATGCTTCATCTTTGATTTTGGGACTGCACAACCTATTAGATCAAAACCATTATTTTCGAACTAGACCATTTGGTGGTTCCATCTTATGGTTTTATCTCGGGATGATAATGGATCTCTAAAAAAATTATGTACCTTTGTGAGTAATTAGAATATGTTTCGCTATAATATTTTAGGTCTTGTGAATGTGTGAAATTCCTTGTAATAAACAAAAAAAAAAACCCTAAACTTGTTTACACCCCGATTAGTTTTCTATGAAGAGGGGTAAGGATTAGAAACATCTAGACTATTATGATCTAATTAACTTGAAACATAAATTACACATGACCAAAATAATGCATTCCGACTTGAAATGAACTAAGCAATTGATAGACAATAAGAAACTTGTTCACAATACAAAATAAGAGATTGACTCAGGTTGTTTAGGAAGATTTTGGAATGATCTAAATGTGTCATTTGTGAAATAGGAGGACCTAGGACTCTAGATTTTGTACAAAAGATTCTCGGAACTAGAAAACTTGCATGTTCAAGACCATAGAATATATATTTGGTTTAGGCAACAGATTCATGGTCTAGGAAAAGGGATATACGTTATTGTACTTTAGAAGATGATATTAGAAACTTTCTGGATGCTTCACTTAACTCGAAAATGGTTCTTATTGTATGTCTCTCTTCTTCTTACTACTTTATAATACCATGTGACGACTTGCAATAAATTAAAAAATCGAGTGACCTATAAAACCCTTCAAGAAAATATTAACAAACCACATGAGGAAAAAATGTGTGTGTTTGAGGATGGACCACCCTAGGTAGTTAGACTCCCATTGCTAAACCAATCTTAGTGTTGCACTACATATCCTCGATGCAAAATCAAGCCTCATGTAGTTCTCCTAGGTGATTATGCAAGTGTGTAAATCTAAACAACCTCTTATGGGTGCCCTTGTGTCTTTTGACACCAATATAGTAGAGTTAAATGTGTAGTATGGTAAATACCCAATGTCGTAGTAGAGAGATGTGGCATGACTCAACTATGTGAGCTAACCCTTGTGTAATACTTGGAGTGAATTTTCTCTAGCTTGGGACATTACTCGTGATATTTGCATGTTTGTAGATGCGTGAAGCTAGAGTCCTTGACATAGTTGAGTGCTTCATACTTGTATTAGGGACTTCCCTAGATGATGTGTAGTTGATTTGAGTGTATTTAATAACCCTTTGAGTGCTTTTCAAATGATGTTTGTAATTAAATCTTGTATGAATGTCGGGTTTATTATAATGTGCTAATGAATTGCTTATATAGTCTTTTTAGGTGAGATATTATGATAAGGACGACCCTAAGAATATGAAATGACCTAAATAATGATTTATCTTTGAAAGAAGAGTTGGCGATTAAGAAGGGGAAAGAACGTACATTCCATCTAAGATAAGACACCACATCTTAACTCTTCCATACAGTTTTGGAAAGGAGAGAGAAACTCCTAAATTGAAAGTTATACAATGAATATCAAATTTTTATGCCTATTTGATTAAATTATATTTTTTTATTTTTCAACAAAGGATGACATAAATGTAAGTAAGTTATAGAATGGATAAAGAGATGATGAGATTGGATTCGACTATGATATTTTGTCTTGAAAAGATATAAGGTTAGACTTGGAATTGTATAAGGACAAGTTATCATATTTTAGTGTCTAAAACACCTTAACTATGGGTAAACCCCTTGTAAAAGGTTAGATTTTGAGTTGAATTACAATCCATACATTACCTATGTTGTACTACTTTGAAGAGGCCTAAAACTAGACATAGTTCTCTACCTACATATATAATACTACATGGATATAACTACATTTTATAACCCAATCACTTGATAATTATTTTTAATGGCTTGATTTTTTGTTCTTAACTTGGCTTTAAGGACCTTTGACATGGGAAGATTTACCCAAAACCTAGTTTGGAGTGCTTCAAACTGATGTGGGGGTTGTTCATATTATGCTGCTACTAATTTAGGAAGATTTAGGAGATCTTGGTATGCTTTTTGAGTGATATTTTCTAGGAGAGATCTTGGTATGATTTTTGAGTGATATTTTCTAGGAGAGTTCTTAAAAGTGCCAGTGAGTAAATGAGTGCGGTTGAATTTGAAAGATATGAAATTAATAAAATGACAGTTGGGTGGCCTTGGAAAAATATTATTTTGAGACCAAACCATTTGTTTGTTCATCTCATTTTGATAATTTGGTCCAAGAGGGAAGTGAAACAACGTAATTTTATGTGCATGATAATTACAACTCATGGAATGCTTTTGAATAATGTGAGATATTCTATGAGTGACTAAGTAGTGCAATGAGTAGAGAAAGTCTCAAAATAGGACCAAACATATAAAAATTAGGCTTGGACCGCATACACAAGTTGTGATTTAAGAATTGAGTTGATACTGACATTATCATGTGGTAAATTACCAAATTCAAATGTTTATATTTTTCCCCTTTAAGATAGGAAATAAAATTTACTTATTAAAGAAAAAGTATTCCTAAGTGTGTAAAGAGGGCATTGAAGGCATGTTTAAAATCATTATCCCACTTAGAGTGGATGTCTTTTCTAAGGAAATGATGGAAAGGTTGACAACAATCTGATAATTGAGAGATGAAGGGATAGATTAATTGAAGCTTTCCTTAAAGGCTATAGATTTCTTTAAGGTTGGATGGAGGGGGTATTTTGATAATGGCTTGGAATTTAGTAGGGTTAACTTCAATTCCCTGTTAGATACAATGAATCCTAAGATTTTTCCTGTGAGAACACAAAATACACATTTGGATGGATCAAGACTGATAAAGAATTGTAATAGACTTGAAAAAATCACGTCAAGGACATCTAGGTGGGCTCTTTAGTGTTTGGATTAACCTACAAGATCATTCACATAGTCTTCTATGGTTTTATGGATGAGGTTAAGGAAGATGTAGGTCATAATGCTTTGATAAGTAGCTTTTCAATCCAAAGGGCATTACTCTATAATAAAAAGTTCCCATGAGGTGATAAAGGATGTCTTATGTTGGTATTTTGGTGCAATGAGGATTTGATTATAACCAGAGAAACCATCCATAAGAGACAACATTTCATGTCCCGTTAGATCGATGAGATGATTGATATTGGGTAGGGAAAATAATATTTTAGGCAAACGAGGTTAAGATCTTGATAGTCCATATAGATGTGTATTTCCTGTGGATTTTGTGATGGGTACGATATTAGAAACCCATCAAGGGTAATCGATAGTCAAGCATGAAATTCACTTTGAAAGAATATGTTGAATCTCTTCTTTGACTAATATTGGGATACGAGGATGCATCCTATGAAGATTTTGATTCACGGGCTTAACATCTAGGATGGTGATGATATTGTGGATAATGATGTCGGGTCTATACTGGCATGTCATTTTAAGACCAATTAAAGGATTCATTATGTTTGGATAAGAAGGTGGTCAATTGCTAGAGTTCATGTGGGTATAAAGCTTGACTGATCTTAACAATGTGTGGTTCTTGTGGTGTGTCGATATTAATATCGGTGATTGATTTGTTAAGAAGTGTGGATGTTTTGGAGGGCAAGGTTTTTTGAAGATACTGATACTTAGTGTAGACACCAAAATTAGGTCACATTTCCCTTAGTCCCCTTTCGAATAACCAACTTACACATATTCACCTAACCCTGACCCTTATACCCCACATTAACATTAATTTAATTATTTATAGTTAAAGTAATACGCATCCTCACCCCATTATTAATTTAGTTGCTTTAACTAAATGAATAGATACCTCACCTATACACCTCACCATAGACCTATTCATAGCATGTTTCCATAAATGAATAAGACTTGGTCCAAACCTAAAAATCAAGGCCTATTATTCCTCTAACCACCTTCCCGCTCATAAAAAGGTGAATTCTATTCAAATCCGTGAATTAAGGAATGAACCTGATCCAAAAGATGCGAGATCTTCCATTTTTAGTAAACCTAGGGAATCCCACCTTAACCGACGTTGGTCATCCCTAAACCAACACTGGTCAAGCCGAACCATCGTTGGTTACCATTTATTCACCTTAGCAACCTTGTTTTTGGGTTAGAACATTCTGAGTTCAAAGAGAGGAGAAGATAGTTACATGCGAGAAGAACCAACATCTTTTCATGCACCTAGACATCCACAACCAACACCAGGATAGATCCAGAGGTATTGCACTCACGAAGCATTCTAGGAAGCACTACCATGGCACCAAACACCATTCTTCTAATCAATTGCTATCACCATTCAGCCATCAAACCTACATCATAGTAAGTGTACCTTCTACCAGCATAGTCTATTTCAATGATAATAGCCTTTGTTACTTCATTATCATTTTATAATTTACATGTTCATTTCCCATCTTCTACCTTCTTGTAGACTTAGCCATTCCTCTACGCACACCACCAAATCACCCATTCTCGCTTGCTACACACCTCTAAGTATACCTGAGTCCTTTACAGACCTCCCTATCCACCCTTCCATCTCTATAAAACCTCATATCAACCCCTGCAACTAGATTTCTTTAAGTTTCTTTTATCTCGACCCTACGACGCCGCTTACCTATGAGTTGTCATTAGGTTCATCTAAAACGTCATCGGTTATATAAAGACCGACGTTGGTCTATGTATTGGTATCTTTGCCAAGAAAAGAGCCAAATAACCTCTTATCAAGTGACCCAAAAACCCGTAATCGGACCATGACCAGGTTCCAAAGACTTGACAACTACCTACCCTTCAGATCTGATCATAGCCTAGCCCGTTATGTTGGATTTGTTTATTGTACTTGGATGAGATACCTAAATCATATCAACTACAGTAGGAATTTTCTTATCTCTCACATTAAGTTGTTATAAATAGTGGATCGACACCTTACAGGAGTATCACACTTCTTGGATCTAGCACACGCTAGGTAGTCCACTATCATATATTGTTTAACTCTTCTTCGGTGGTTTTATTTTCTATTTCAGGTAGTTCCTCCCAGAGAAAAGGAAGCTCTCACAATCAGCATCGGATTAAGAAGTCAAAATGTGCACATCAACCTCTAAACCAACACAACAGGTATTCCTCCTTGGCCATTACCCTTATCTGTTTCATCTCAATAATGTAAAGAAAACGGTGAAATATTTTGGCACGCACGGTGGGACCCATACGGGGTTCCTTGCATTTTTCTTCATTCCTAGGTAAAGATGGTGTGTTTGTTTACTTTCTAAACTTATTCACACTAAATCTCTTTCCCTGGTAATCCTCTCTTCTTCTAATTTTCTAAAACAATATCTATTTTCCGGTGCTTAAAACAAACCATTTCTCCTTTCTTGCATTTGCATAAGTAGTAAAAGAGCACGTTTCTACTTGTTCATCATTTGCTTCATCAAACATAATTTCTCAATTTTAGTTTAAAATCGCTTGCATTTCATCGCTCACATTAAAATGAGGGCAACCTATATGCTGGAAGTCATGCCCAGTTAATGGTTGAAACAAAGAATCGTAGAAAAGCACTCTCTTTCTTCTTCTTCTACCAAACTGTACAAAAATTAAAAACATACACATCTTTTTAAACAACATCTCACCCAGAAGAAGTCACAATAATCACACGATTAGTGGATTGACAGATGGGCACCCAATCGGTTACTTCCCATGCCTAGTCATTACCTCGAGGACAGCCCACCCCCACCATAACATAACTGAAACCTCTCCTTTTAGATATCCTTCTTCGTAGGAAGCCTTCCTCACCAAAAACTATACTCTAAATTCATGAGTTAGTATTCTAAATAACATAAGCTCAACACGGTAAAATCACTTATTGGATACGTGTTTTTAGCATTTGATTGATGTGCATT
>CM031242.1:607688282-607825810 GCA_018340775.1 Taxus wallichiana var. yunnanensis | reverse complement strand
ACACAAAGTTCTCTTCTCGTTATACAAAGATCACCATACTCACAATATTTGAAAATATGCAATCAAGATGAGGACTAACAAACTAGAGACAAATGAGTCTTCACAAAATTAAATGAAAACACGAGATAAACAGATTAGATAGACAAAGAATGGAAGGCCCTTATGTATTGATTTCTTTGTGATCTATTTACACTTCGAAAAATATGCCAAGTTCTTCCTTCTTTTAGAATGGCGTAGAAATGCCATTATATAACTTACAAATCGAGTTACTCTTAACCGCTTCTTTTAACCAAGAATAGTTAAGGACATGTTGCAATACCTCAACTTCTTACAGAAAACGGAAAAGAAAGGGAAGAAGAGAAAGAATAAGGAGAAGAAGACAAGTGGCGATTCTTTGGGAGGACCCACCGACTTCAAAATATGCTTTGAATTTCTTCAACGCCTCGGCTATGTCTGCCACGGGGGCACCGCGTGTTGGCCTTGCAGATGAGTCCAAAATCCAAGACACTTTTCCATCTCTTTATCAAACTCGACATGAGTATGATAATTTTTATTTGCCTCTTGAATGGCAGATTGAAGAGAGCAAATCTCCTTCATTTATCCTTGGAGATGGAACTTTCCTTGAGCAGTTATCTTTGACAAAAGCTCGAATTGAGCTTTGATTTCTTGCAAGGAAAGGAGTACACCGGAAGTTTCATCTTGAAGATGGCGGTGTATATCTTTGAAAGCGAGAGACAACTTGATGTCTTGAAGGCTTCACCCTTACACCCAATTGTTCTTGATTCACCCAAAGCCTCCTCTAATACTTTGATTTTCCACTCCACACACTTTGTAAACCCGTGGACTTTGACAGATTATCCTTTGCATCATCAAAACCTTATTCGCCATGAAAGATATTCTCATCTATGCTTGTCCTATAAGGCGGAGGTCTACTATCTACGCTACTCGAGTTTGAGCTCTTTATCCATGATCCCAATAGTAGAGAGAGCTTCTCCGCTGCAAATTGTTCACTTTTCATGGAGTTTAAAAGCTTCATCGATGAAGTTCAACCCTGCAACAAGCATATCATCCACCATGGCTTCCATAGCTCTGCCATAGACGGAATACTTGTGCATGTCTTTGATACTCTGTACTTCATCTTGGCTCAAAATTACAGGTGGTGGAAGAGTGGTCAACGGAGTAGGGTCCAAAACTTTGTCCTTAGACAAAAGAGACTTGATGAAACCTGTGAGAATTTGGGCCTGTTCTTCCAACTGTTCAATAGTTTGCTGCCCTTTCTCTACCCTCCCAATGACTCTTGTGACTGTTTCTTTGAGGTTGTGAATCTCACCCTCAGGGGTAGACTCTCCCATTGGAATCCTCGAGAGCTCTAAGTCAGATGCCTGCAAGTCCTGCTCTGACTTGTCCACTGTAGGCTTAGCAATCTCCAGGAATTGCTGACCTTGAGCATCAGACACTATTCTGGAGGTAGTTCTGGCTTTCTTGGCACGAGAAGGAGTGGTGCCCAACAAGGCTGCGACAACATCAAAATTTGACCCTGAACTCCGAGAGGAAAATTTTCTCTTCCTATTGTCAACCAAAGGTTGCACCCACGCAAAAGAGGAAGAGGAATCAGCAGGAGGAGCAAGAGGGCCGAGAGACAGAGAGCTCATGACACTCAAGGTCTGTGCAGCTGTGGTCTCAAGTTGAGACGTGAGAAGGGGATGGACACAATTACTCTCAAGAAGAGCAAGACACTTGGAAGTTCAGTGCTCTGGACTTCCTTATCTTTATCTGCTGGACCTTCAGGAGCATCCGCAGGGGCTGGCACTTCACTTTCTTCGCTTTCACTGAGAACAATGATGTTCTCCGGTCCCATAGGCATTTCTACCTACTTTCTTTGAGGATCATTTTCCACAGGCTCATTCTTAACCTCCTTGAGTTTCTTCTGGTACACTTGAGTGGATGAAGAAGGAGTGGAAGCTGTAGGTCCTTGTATTGATGAGGCAGGTGGGGTTTGCACTGGTGTTTCTGACCTGGGAACCGATGCCTCTCTCCTTGGCGTTGAAACATCCTTGGAAGAGGATTCTCCTGAGTGCCTTCTGAGCTCTCGAACTTTCTTGTCAAACCAGACCTTAGTCCTGACTAAGACTAGAGCAAGGATCTCAGCCAGATCATCTTTTTCTTTCCTGTTCCAATCCAAGTCCTCCAAGGGGGTGTGCTTAATCATGCTATCATACTCATATGAGTATAGATCAGAATTTTCATCTTGGAGTCCTTCGGGAACTTGGTACAAGCTGTGAGTTCTTGGATCAATTGCAGGAGAACTCCGCCACAATGCCTTCTCTCGGCCTCAAAATCATCTCTGCAGATCGGCCAGAGTAGAGTCTGCAGATTCTGCCCCTATGATGGTAGATTATCTTGATGTTCTATTCAATAAACTTCTTCAAGTCAAAGCGGGTTCTTGGCTTGAAGAAATGAACGATGATAGGGACCGGGCTCTCTCTATGTTACGTCAAGGTCAGTTTTACAAGTATAATTTCCCAAAGAAATGGGAAAGTGTAAAAAGAAATCTTCTTATCTCTACAGTTACTCGTGTAGTTTGTCCAATTGCCTGCATATTTCTATTAAGGCCATGTTATCACTGCGGTAAGACATGGGGCGGTCTCGGAGGGGTGACCTCATAGCCGAAGCAAGCCCGATATAGGAGAATTTTTTTGAATCTTTGGATAAAGTAAGCACCGTGGTGCGATATCAAATTCATGGCTTCATCGAAAAATCTCCTGGCGGTGTCACCTTAGAAGCGACCACGTACATGGTGAAAGTGTCATTGACCCTTCTCGAAATTTCGATTCTTGGTCTCCGGGTGAACTCATTTGCCAGGCGTAGGCATACACTTGGTCATCTTTGTGAGCATCAATGTAGGAAAAACCAAACCATTGCCGTGACGCTGCCAGGGTATACATTAGGTAAGAAGTCATGTAGAACTTCTTCGTTTGCTTTGCCACGTTGGACCGACTGCTCACGCAAATTCATGTTGATGATCTCGCTTGGAGTTGATATTCTGCGTCCCTTCGCACACCATGCTGATGAGCGGGCACATCCAGAAGTGAAATTCATTGGTAGAGGGCAAACCCATAACCCGAGCCAGCAGAATTATGAAGTCAGACAATTCTTCATTGAAATCTACCCGTAAAAGGGTTTTGGTCAGACGAGAAGCTCCTTTCTTAGGGTTCTTCAGCCAGGACTTCGCCACTCGTGCCTTATATTTGTCACTGTCTTGGTCGAACAGGGCCTGTGCTTGATCCCGGGAAACGACTATGGCATTATCCATCTCTGGAATCCTCAGAGCAGTGCTAATGGTGGCAGCATCCAGTTTGGCGATGAGTTCCCCGTGTATATTGGTCAATTCACTCGAAGCGGGGTCAAGTGAGCTCCGCATGAAAGCACGGTATCGCGCATCACATTGTCGAGATCGGAAACCTCGCCAGCGTGAAAGCCAAAAACCGCTTCTCGTGAATCATTTGTGCCATTGGTGTAGGGTTTGCATCTGCCACCTGCCAAAATCACCGAAGTCAAGATGTCGAGCTTCACTGTCCCCAATATTGAGAACAGCGGACTCTAGTGGTGAAACTTGTTCTGTCCCCTAGAATTTGATCTTCATATTGATAGTCTCGAGCCGCAACCTAAACTCGGGAGGAATTACGGAGAAAAGGGATACACGCAGGGAATTAGGTTGCGAGGGTTCGAGCAAGGGTAGCATGGGAACAATGTGGAAAATGCAAAGGTGGTGTGCTCGTTATATAGCCGTTTAGGAGAGAAAAGGTCATGAATGGGCATTTAATGCATACCCACCAATTTGAATAAGCGGATATTTGGGTAGAGCGGGAAAAAAGCAGCACGAATGACACTTGGTTCATTAGGGACATGTGAGCGGATGCGTGAAACATGCGGCTCGGCCGGTTGAAGTCAGGCAGGAAAAGACGCACAAATGTATTTTGGGACAATTGGAATGAAACGCGTGAAGTGCACGCGGTTCGGGTGTTTCAGTGAAAAATGGAACAACTTGCACTTTTGACTTGGGACATTTGGGACATGAAAGTGCGAAGTCAGCGGTTGAGTGTTTCGCCAAAAGCGGAACAACTTGCTCGATTAATTTTGGGACGAAAAGTTCGACGGGTTGAAAAATGGAACAACTTCGGGGATTTCGGCTGATCGGGGAACAAAGCACTTTTGAACTTGGGACAAGTTGGGACAAAAGTGTCCGACAGAACCAAAACACACAAAAAAGACCCAAAAGCGAGACTTTTCTCAATTTCACAACTTTCAACAATTTCAAAGCACAATAGAGAAGACACTAAAACTCAAAATTTTGAAAGTTTACTTTCTTTAAGAGTAGGGAATTTTGAGTGGACAAATGTACTGGATCATTCAGGATGACTTGGCATAAATTCAAGGAATGAGACAAGGAAAGAACTTAGACAAACTCGGGAAGTAGACGATTACCTTATCCATTGGGCAACGAGTCAAAAACAGATCAATACGCAGAGGGCAACACACCAAAACAAAAAGGAAAGAAAAGCAAAAACATGCATGGAATATACACAGTGGACTCCCTAATCACCTAGGACTTGAACAACTTGAGGTACTACCCACTATAAGGAAGTGGGAGAGGAGAACCATCCATGTAATCAAGATAAAAGGAATTCTTACCAGCAAAGTGTCTGATCTTGAAAGGTCCGAGCCAAAGGGAATCAAATTTTCCGTGGCTGCCACGAGGTTCATGCCTTTTATCCCATAACAGCACAGTGTCTCCAACTTGGAAATCTCTGAACCTAGCTTTCTTGTCAAACAGGACCTTTACCTTCTGCTGGTGAACAGATATCCGATCAGCAACCTCCAATCTGTCCTCATTTAGTTTGTGAAGGTACATAATTCTCTTATCTAAAGCATCACTGAAACTAGTATCTTCAATGGCCTTCATTAGATGCAAGGTGGCGGTTTCACTTATTCGTGGCATTGAGCTTCTACTCCATATACCACTTGAAAAGGAGACATTCCAATAGCTCTCTTTGGTGTAATCCGTCATGCCCAAGAGCATCGTAGAGCTTCTTGTGCCGGTTTCGTTGAGACTCATTGACTAACTTCCTTATAATGGTCACGAGGTTTTGTTAGTGGATTCGCTTGCCCATTTCCCGAGGATAATAATCAAAGAATGAGCCGAGGAGATGCCATACCCGTGCAGAAATCCATTATCTCAATTTGAAGAGAAATTGAAGCATTATACATTACAATCTTATTAGGTACACCATACCTTACCAAGATGTTCTCTTTAATGAAGCCGCACACCACTTGAGTAGTACTCTTAATGGAATAGCTTCCACCCATTTGGTGAAATAGTCAGTGGCAGTTAGTACATGAGTGTGACCAGCACTAGAAGCAGGATTAAGTGTACCAATGAAGTCCAAACCCCACTGTTGAAACGGTTCCTCAATCACAACTGGCTTGAGAGGCAAAGAAGCCAATTTAGGTCTTCCCACAAAGGTCTGACAAGCCTCACATTTATCCACCCACTTGGATGCATCTACCAACAAGGAAGGCCAGTGAAGTATCCTCCACGGAGTATCTTATGAGCTGTAACATTGATGAATAGTGCCTCCACATGCCTCGATTGTGAAAAGCGAGAGCAACTTTCTATCTTGTTCCTTGTCCACACACTTCAAAAATCTCCCATCTAACTTACGCTTGAACAAGGCGTTTTCCCACAATACATATTGGTAACCTTTTGACCTTAATTTAACAGTCCTCTTTTCTTTGGCTTGATTAAATGAGAGGGGCATTCCCCATAGGTGAGAAAATGGGCGATGTCAGCATACCATTCGTCAACTGAACTAAGGAACAGAACGGTAGGAAGGTCAACTTTCTCCTCCAGCAACTCATGTTTAGCTCCTTCAGCAATGAGCTCACAAAGGCCTTTTCCACGAACCAGCTTGGTTGGTTTGATGTCAATGTCATACTCTTGGACTTTAGCAACCCAGTTCCCTCTCTTGGATCCAAATTCTTGCTGTGTGAGAATTGACTTAACAGTTGTATCTGGGACCAACACCATGGAATGAGAGTTGAGGATGTAAAAGTGAAACTGCTTGACAGCTTTAACCACCGCAAAAGCATGTTTCTCCATCATAGTATATTTCAACTCATGATCTTTCAGAATATAGCTCATGAACGCGATTGGTAGCTCATGCTCGTTAGAGTCTTCTTGAGTCAAAACAGCAGCTAAGGTTTTATCTGTGGCATAGCAATAGATAATAAAATCTTTGCTGAAATCAGGACAGGCTAAAACAGGAGTTTTAGCGATAGCTCTCTTGATACCTTCAAAGGATTCCTTTCCTTCAGAAGACCAACCAAATGTTTGCTTCCCTTTCATCATCTGAGAAATATTCAAAGTTAACTCTGCAAAATCAGGAATGAATCTTCTCAAAAAATTGATCTTGCCAAAGAAGGAGTGCACGCCCTTTTTGCTGGTTGGGAGAGGAATTTGTTGGATAGCTTGTACTCGTTCAGGATCAATCTTAATACCATCTTTGGAAATGATGTGCCCTAATAATTTTCCTCTCGTGACACATAAAATGCAGACTTTTAGGATTCAAAGAAATTCCATGTGCTCTGCATCTTAGCATGAAGCTGTCTCTAGATGATCAAAATGATCCGCTCTTGTCTTGGAAAATATTGTCAGTCATCAAGATAAATGAAAATACACTTCCTTTCGAACTTCCAAAAGCCGGATCCATAGCTCTGGAAAGTGGCACCAAGATTAATAAGCCCAAAAGGCATTCTCTTGTAGGCAAAGGTACCCCAAGGAGTAGTGAAAGCTATTTTGTGTTGATCTATAGTATCAACCTCTACCTGATTATATCCCGAGAATCCATCAAGCATAGATAACATTTCAGATCCTCATTCGCTTGCAAGACTCCGATCCATCATAGGCAAAGGATAATTATCTTTCAAAGAAGCCTGATTCAGGTTCCTGAAATCAACACAGATGCAGATCTCACCATTTTTCTTCCTAACAGGCACAATATTTGCAATCCATGTTGAATGGTGAATGGGAAAAATGATTTTAGCCTTCAACAACTTCTGTATTTCCTGAAAGATGGTGTCAGCTATTTTGGGGTTGTATTGCCTCTGTTTCTGCTTGAAAGGCTTAATTCCAGGCTTAAGAGGAATAGAGTGCTGCATATCTTTTGGTTTGAAAGCTTTCAAATCTTCATAAGAATAAGCAAGAACATCCTTATACCTTTTTAAAAGATCAATTGCTTTTCTCCTCTCATCTGCTGTGCAACATTTTCCAATATTCACTAGCTTAGGGTCATTAGGACTCCCAATATTAATCCTGTCATGTTCAGCTGATTGCTGAGGTCCAGTAGAAGCTCTAGACTTCACATACCTGTCATGTTTATCAAATAGTTCCTCCAAACTCACCAATCCTTTAGGAATCTTGTTTCCTTTGAGATTGATGCATCCATCCTGATCTGTTTCTTCCCCTTGGGCGACTGCTTTGTCAAAGGGCACACTCTCACGAGGTAGGTTGTCACTTCCCTCAAAATACAGTTGTTCGAAATTACCCTTGAGTTCCAGGAAGGAAAGAAAATGTTGATCATCATTGAAAACTTGCCAGTTATTGGCATTATCAGGTACACTAGGCCGATGGACCATCTCAATGGTGAACTTATCCTGAGAGAAATCAGGATGAGGAATCAGTAGTGACCCTGAGACTGCTAGTGAATCAGCCCTGCTGTTCTTCTCCCTAGGTATTGCCTCAATGGAGAAAGCATCAAGGAATTCAATGGAATCCCAAACCTGATTCCGGTAATGTTTCAGCCTCCCATTTTTTACTTGAAAAGGTTTGACTTGCTTTACAATCGCCCCGTCAGCATCACCTCGAGCAAGATTCTTTACACCTTGTTCTTTGGCCATTTGCGGTCCAAGAATGAGAGCCTCATACTCTGCTGTATTATTAGTATTTTCGAACTGCAACTTAAATGAAAAGGATGTAGGCATCCTTCGGGTGACACTAGCAGGACACCAACTCCAGAACCAGCTGAGGAACAACTTCCATCAAACTCTAAAATCCAAACACCATTAGGATCTTTAGAGACGCTTTGGGAGTCGAACTTCATCGGGGACATAATCATGTAGTTACCATGTCCCATGTCCTCATAGAGTATTTGTGCTTTAGGATCATCTATTTTTACACATATATACTCGGGATTGCTTCTCAGCATCACTTCTTCATTTGTCCATTAACAAGAATGAGTGCATGTGACCAGTCCATTTGGATTTCTCCACCCACATCTTTGCAGAAGTTCCTACTTAGCAACATCCCGTATGAAGGAGGGATATCTGCTACTAAGATGGTAGCCAACACTTTCTTTTCAGGCAAAGCAGCAAAAGCCACTTGTGCATCTTTAATTCTTCCAACCAGAGGCACTTCCTTACTCTCCATAGAGTAGCAAGATCCATAAGTACGAGTGAGGGTCAAGCCTAAGGCATGAGCTACTTTAGCTGGCATGACATTGTCTGAGGCTCCTGAATCTATGACACAATTACTGAGCCTATGGCCAGCTATAAGAAGTGTTACATAAAATGGTTTAATCTTGTCATTAGGTGAGGTGACAGCGGCTACCAGGCTAGGCTGTGGTGCAGAAGGAGGAGTGGGCAAAAGGCCTTTAGAGGTGGTCTTAGAATGGGAATTGACAAAGTGGATCATTTTAGCAAAAGCTTTGGGATGGGTTTGATAATACTCAAACTTTCGAGATTTGGACCTTGGTCTTTTCGTGTGATCGACAATATCAAAGGATCCGTAAGTGGACGAGCCATCATCATTTGAAATTCTAGGCTTATCAACTTTAGGAGAAAAGAAGGAACTTTGCTAGTAGGATTGACAGGACTCACCTTTGGTGTAGATAAAGTAGGGATAGGAGATCCTCTTTTGCAATTGCGGGAATAGTTGCTTGGCTTCCTTAGATTTCTTTATGGGATGCGTCACCTTCTCCCTCTCGATTTATCTCAGCTCTCGAGTCATGACAACCAAATGATTCACTATTCATGTCTCGCTACCACTTCATCATAATCATCTCCATCATCAATGCCCTCATTGGTGAAGAAATTAACCCGAGATCCCCAAGTTCCTCTGCCCTCATCAACAAATTCCTCCACAAACTCCTCAAGACTTCATTATCCTCATCATCATTTGGTTCTTCAACCTCACACTTGCATTCACAGGGACTTTAACAGGAGGTCCTTCAAGTGCTAGTCTTGTTTGAGAAGAAGGCAAATGATTTCAGGCTGAAAATTCCTCCTTGGAACATCTGCATAAGGGGCATGCTGAGCCAATTGTTTCTTTATAGCAATGAGATCATTCACAAGCTTTTGGACTATGTCAGATCAGTATTAGGTCCAGGAGTGGAGGAGGAGGAAGCAATAGACTTAGATTTGGAAGGGTCTCTCCTCAACTTCCCTGACATGATCAGATCATCCTCGACACTAACAACAAGAGTTTGATCCTCCACCAATGTTGCGAGATTAGCCCTTCTCAGCGCATAGCTAACTTCAGGCATTTGGGCATTTAGGAAGAAACATTTTTGGATTTGATCAACAGGTCGAGTATTTACAGGAATTTTGTTGATCAATCACATTGAATCGAGCCACAAATTCTCTCATGGGTTCTCCGTGAATCTTTCTTTATCTAAGAAATTTGAGCTAGCAAGGCATGCACATCTTCTCTTTGGTTTGAAATGGTTTTCAAATCCAGTTCTCACGGTGTCCCAACTAGTAATAGTGCCGGTCGGAAGGTGATAAAACCAATCAGCAGCATTATCTTGTAAAGTCTCAATGAACAGTCTCACGGAGACGTCTTCGTGCTCAACTCCCAGGACTCCACATGCAACAATGAAGGCCGTGATGTGTTCATCAGGATGCACTTTGCCATCACCTTTGAACTTAGGAAAGTTCTTCCGGTTACCTCTGGGTAACTCATGCAAAGGCTGAGGAAGAGCAAGGGGCCCGACACGGTGACCCCAGGGCAATGGTATCGCCATTCTTGGAAAAACGGCTTGGAGAGGAACTGCAACACCAGCAAGAATCAAAGCTCGAAGATTAGGGCTAGCTGGCTCTAAAGGAGTACCGCCCGTAGGAATTCTATCTTGAGCAGGTGGAGTGCTTGTCGATCGAGTCCTTCTATTTCTTGTTGAAGGGAAAGGAAAACCCTGCTGCTCCAAAATCTGAAACTGAGAATCTTCAATACCAAGGGTCCTTCTCCCTCGAGTAAAACGAGGAGTCACCGATCAAAAGATGATAAAAAAATTACAGAATCTGGAATATGATTCTCCCAGTAGGAAATCGCCAAAAAGCATGGTCATCAAATAGGACTTTTATGAAGAGCAACAAATGGGGACAAGAAGTCCCTCCTCTTTAATAGGAGAGGTTCCCTTATTCGAAAACAAACTTATTTACAAGTATACAAAATATCATTTTCGGTTAAACTTGGATATTGTGAAAGTGTCTTTCGTACAAGAGATCATGCGATTACAAAAGGACCGAGGAAAGGGAATACGAGGATGAGCAAAAAGCAACATGCGTAATTATAGATAAGAATAATTCTTTATGTATACGAAGTTGCGGTGAATTTAAAACAAGATCATTTGCATTGGATGAATAAGATGAAATTTAAAGACACAAAATTCTGTAAATAACCTTCTTCTTGGTTATACAAGATCACCATACTCAATATTTGAAAATATGCAATCAAGAGACTAAAAAACTAGAGACAAATGATCTTCACAAAATTAAATGAAAACACAGAGATAACAGAGATTAGATAGACAAAGAATGGAAGGCCCTTCTGTATTGATTTCTTTGTGATCTATTTACACTTTTAGAAAATATGCCAAGTTCTTCCTTCTTTAGAATGGCGTAGAAATGCCATTATATAACTTACAAATCAGTTACTCTTCGTAACCGCTTCTTTTAACCAAGAATAGTTAAGGACCGCCAACCGCAATACCTCAACTTCTTACAAAGAAAACGGAAAAAGAAAGGGAAGAAGAGAAAAGAATAAGGAGAAGAAGACAGGTGGCCGGTTACTGGGAGGGACCCACTGACTTCAAAATCTGCTGCCTGAATTTCTTCAACGCCTCGGCTATGTCTCTGCCACGAGGGACTGACGTGTTGGCCGCAGACTGAGTCCAAAATCCAAGACACTTTTCCATCTCTTTATCAAACTCGACATGAGTATGATAATCTTTATTTGCTTCTTCAATGGCAGATTGAAGAGAGCAAATCTCCTTCATTTTATCCTTGGAGATGGAACTTTCCTTGAACAGATTATCTTTGACAAAAGCTCTGAATTGAGCTTTGATTTCTTGCAAGGAAAGGAGTACACCAGAAGTTTCATCTTGAAGATGGCAGTGTATATCTTTGAAAGCAGAGACAACCAGTGTCTTGAAGGCTTCACCCTTCTGCCAGCTGTTCTTCAGTTCACCCAAAGCCTCCTCCAATACTTTGATTTTCCACTCCACACTGTAAACCCAGGACTTTGACAGATTATCCTTTGCATCATCAAAAACCTTATTCGCCAGTAAGATATTCTCATCTGTCTGTCCCATAAGGCGGAGGTCTACTATGCAACTGCTCCAGAGTTTGAGCTCTTTATCCATGATCCCAATAGTAGAGGAGAGCTTCTGTTGCAAATTGTTCACTTTTCCATGGAGTTTAAAAGCTTCATCGATGAAGTTCAACCCTACAACAAGCATATCATCCACCATGGCTTCCATAGCTCTGCCATAGACGGAATACTTGAGCATGTCTTTAATACTCTGTACTTCATCTTGGCTCAAAATTACAGGTGGTGGAAGAGTGGTCAATGGAGTAGGGTCCAAAACTTTGTCCTTAGACAAAAGAGACTTGATGAAACCTGTGAGAATTTGGTCCTGTTCTTCGAACTATTCAATAGTTTTCTGCCCTTTCTCTACCCTTCCAATGACTCTTGTGACTGTTTCTTTGAGGTTGTGAATCTCACCCTCAGGGGTAGACTCTCCCATTGGAATCCTCGAGAGCTCTAAGTCAGATGCCTGCAAGTCCCGCTTCGACTTGTCCACTTTAGGCTTAGCAATCTCCAGAAATTGCTGACCTTGAGCATCAGACACTATTCTGGAGGTAGTTCTGGCTTTCTTGGCACGAGAAGGAGTGGTGCCCAACAAGGCTGTGACAACATCAAAATTTGACCCTGAACTCCGAGAGGAAAATTTTCTCTTCCTATTGTCAACCAAAGGTTGCACCCATGCAAAAGAGGAAGAGGAATCAGCAGGGGGAGCAAGAGGGCCGAGAGACAGAGAGCTCATGACACTCAAGGTCTGTGCGCACTGTGGTCTCAAGTTGAGACGTGAGAAGGGGGCTGGACACAATTGCTGCTGAAGAAACGACAGCACTTGGAAGTTCAGTGCTCTGGACTTCCTTATCTTTATCTGCTGGACCTTCAGGAGCATCCGCAGGGGCTGGCACTTCACTTTCTTCGCTTTCACTGAGAACAATGATGTTCTCCGGTCCCATAGGCATTTCTACCTGCTTTCTTTGAGGATCATTTTCCACAGGCTCCTTCTTAACCTCCTTGAGTTTCTTCTGGTACACTTGAGTGGATGAAGAAGGAGTGGAAGCTGCAGGTCCTTGTATTGATGAGGCAGGTGGGGTTTGCACTGGTGTTTCTGACCTGGGAACCGATGCCTCTCTCCTTGGTGTTGAAACATCCTTGGAAGAGGATTCTCCTGAGTGCCTTCTGAGCTCTCGAACTTTCCTGTCAAACCAGACCTTAGTCCTGACTAAGACTGGAGCAAGGATCTCAGCCAGATCATCTTTTTCTTTCCTGTTCCAATCCAAGTCCTCCAAGGGGGTGTGCTTAATCACACTGTCATACTCATATGAGTATAGATCAGAATTGTCATCCTGGAGTCCTTCAGGAACTTGGTACAAGCCGAGTTCTTGGATCAATTGCAGGGAGAACCTGCCACAATGCCTTCTCACGGCCTCAAATCATCTCGCACATACCACCCGTAGTCTTCTCATCTCGCCCTATGATGGTAGATTATCTTGATGTTCTGTTTCAATAAACTTCTTGAAGTCAAAGCAAGTTCTTGGCTTCAAGAAATGAACAGTGATAGGGACAAGGGCTCTCTCATGTTATGTGCGTCCAGTGGCTGTTTTACAAGTATAATTTCCCAAAGAAACGGAAAGTGCAAACAAGAAATCTTCTTGTCTCTGCAGGTTCTGTGCAGTTTGTCCAATTGCCTGCATATTTCTATTAAGGCCATCTTATCACTGCAGAACATGGGCAGTCTCAGAGGGGTGACCTCATAGGTAGCCAATGAGCTTCGATATATTATAATTTTTTTAGAATCGGATAAAGTAAGCACCGTAGTGCAATATCAGATTCATGGCTTCGTCAGAAAATCTCCTGGCAGTGTCACCTTCGAGCAGCCTGACCACGTACATGGTGAAAGCGTCATTGACCCTTCTGAAATTTCGATTGCTGGTCTCCAGGGTGAACTGCGGGTAGTAGGCATACACTGGGTCATCTTTGTGAGCATCAATGTAGGAAAAACCAAACCATTGCCGTGACGCTGCCAGGGTATACATCAGGTAAGAAGTCATGTAGAACTTCTTCGTTTCTGCACGTTGGACAAATTGCTCCAAATTCATGCTGATGATCTCTACCTAGTTGATATTCTCAGTGTCCCCTCACACACCATGCTGATGAGCGGGCACATCCAGAAGTGAAATTCATTGGTAGAGGGCAAACCCATAACCGAGCCATATAATTATGAAGTCGAGACAATTCTTCATTGAAATCTCGCCCGTAAAGGGTTTTGGTCGACGAAGCTCCTTTCTTAGGGTTCTTCACCCAGACTTACGCCACTCGTGCCTTATATTTGTCCACTTGTCTTGGGCGAACAGGCACGTGCTTGATCCCGGGAAATGACTATGGCATTATCCATCTTTGGAATCCTCGTGAGCGATGCTAATGGCGGCAAAAGATCCGGTTTGGTGATGAGTTCCCGTGTATATTGGTCAATTCACTCAAGCGCGGGGTTGAAGTGAGCTCCGCATGAAAGCACGGTATCAAGACACCGCATCGAGATCGAAACCGCCAAAAAGGCCAAACCGCTATCGTGAATCATTTGTGCCATTGGTGTAGGGTTTGCATCTCGCCACCTCACCCAAAATCGCCAAAGTCGAGATGTCGAGCTTCACTGCCCCAATATTGAGAATGGCAGACTTTCTAGTGGTGAAACTTGTTCCTGTCCCCTGAATTTTATCTTCATATTGATAGTCTCGTAGTCGCAACCTAAACTCGGGAGGAATTACAGAGAAAAGGGATACACGCGCACAGGGAATTAGGTTCCAGGGTTCGAGCAAGGGTAGCATGGGAACAATGTGGAAAATTCAAAGGTGGTGTGCTCGTTATATAGCCATTTAGGAGAGAGAAAGGTCATGAATGTGCATTTAATGCATACCCACCAATTTGAATAAGCAGATATTCGTAGAGCGGCAAAACTCGCACGAATGACACTTGGTTCATTAGGGACATGTGAGACGTGGATGCGCTGAAACACGCGGCTTGGCCGGTTCGGCGGGCGGGGAAAAGATGCACAAATGTCTTTTTGGACAATTGGGACGAAAAACGCGTGAAGTACGCGACAAAAACTCGGGTGTTTCACCAAAAATGGAACAACTTGCACTTTTTGACTTGGGACATTTGGGACATGAAAGTGCTGAAGTACGCGGTTCGGGTGTTTCGGCCGAAAACGGAACAACTTGGACCCGATTAACTTTGGGACGGAAAAGTTCCGACGGGCCCGAAAATGGAACAACTTCAGGGATTTCAGCCGATCGGGGAACAGAACGCACTTTTGAACTTGGGACAGTTGGGACAAAATTATGACAGGCCGAAAAACACACAAAAAGACCCAAAAAGTAGACTTTTCTCAATTTAATGACTTTCAACAATTTCAAAGACAACAGAAAGACACTAAAACTCAAAATTTTGAAAGTTTACTTTCTTTAAGAGTAGGGAATTTTGAGTGGACAACAAAATCGTAGAAAATTTTTCGGAAATGCAGAGTGAAAGGAAAAATAGGGCAAAAGCATAGAGGATCAAAATGGACACCAACATCAGCTCCTGCTCGGGGATGGGCACTCCCAGTGAGTGCCACAAGAACAATAAGTAGACCAAGTGCCAAAATAATCCATTGGGCAAAGGAGTCATGAGACAAAACCACCAAAACCAGCTGAGAACTTGACAAAAATGGCTGCCACACACCAAGGCAAACCACAAACCGACAAAACACCAAAAATAGAGTGAAAAACCAAACACTATACACTGTACAAGTGGTGCATACCTCAAATTTGGGGATTAATCCAAGAAATGCTTCAGATGCCTGCCATTAATAGGTAGTTCAAGTAATTCCCCATCTAAATCTTTGAGAAAAAAGGTATTCTCACCAATTCTGATATCAATGGAGTAAGGGCCCATCCATAATGCATCAAATTTTCCATGTTTGCCCTTATCCTCATTTTTGCTATCCCACAACAAAACCAAATCTCCAATATTGAAGGCCCTAGAGTGACCTTCTTGTCAAACAATCTTTTCAACTTCTCTCTAAATCTGATATGCCTTTGGTGGGATGCTCTTCTCTTTTCATCTAGCTCCACAATCTGATTGATCCTTGCTTCATATGGACTGACCTCTTGATCCTCAAGCTATTGAACAAATTGAAATGAAGATAATGTAGATGTAAGGGCAGAGAGAGCTTGAGTTCCATACACCAACTCAAATGGGCTCTTACCAATAGCTTCTTGGTAGTGATTTTATCAGCCCAAACTAAAAATTTTAGTTGTTCACCCCATTTTCTCTTGTTCAACTCCAAGGTCCTCCTAATGATCTTTAACAAATTCTTATTGTTGGACTTAGCTTGTCCATTTCCTTGGGGATTATAGTTTGAAGAATAAGTCAGATTGGTTCCATACTCCTTACACATTGCCATCAAAGGTTTAGCTCTGAAACACATGGCATTATCAGCAACAATCTTGACTGGCACACCAAATCTACATATGATATTGTTCAACAAGAAGTCCATAACAACTTGGTGTGTTGATTTCTTGGTGGGGATTTCCTCTACCCACTTTGTAAAATAATCAGTGGCTACAAGAATCCACTTATGGACAACACTAGAAGGATTTGAAATCTCACCAATGAAGTCCATTCCCCACTATTTGAAAGGAGCTTCAATTGATACAAGTTGCAAAGGAAGGGAGCCTAAAGCTTTCATTCTTCTAGAGAAATGCTGGCAGCTTTCACATTTTCTAATTAGCATGGTTGCATCTTTGAAGAGAGTAGGCCACCAATAACTAGCTCTCAAAACTTTGTGTGTTGTAACCCTTCCAACAAAGTGTCCTCCACAAACTCCCCCATGGAAATCAGCAATTACTTTGGGAGCTTCATCTTCAGTTACACATTTCAAGAGGACACCTTTAGGGTTCTTCCAAGCCAGCCCAAAGTCAGTGATGATGTATTTTTGAGAAGCCAGCTTGAGGGCTCTTTTCTGATTTTTATTTAAATGATCAGACAACATAGGTGTCTAAGGTAAAATATTATATCCTTGTACCACTCAAAACTTACCAATTTCCCAAGAACATCTGCCCTTTCTTCCTCTACTTCATTCACTTCCACAGTTTGCAAGTTGCTCTCAGCCATGAGCTTAGCAAGACCCAAACCTCTTACCAAATTTGTGGTTTGGATGTCCATATCATACTCCTACGATTTTTCACCCATCTACATATTTTACTTGAGATCTCCATCTCTTGATAAGATGTCTTTTACCATGGTGTGGGGAACATAAGCAACAACTTTTGAACTTAAAATATAAGGCCTGAAAACCTTTGTTGCTTTCACCAAGGCAAATGCTTGTTTTTCCATGATTGTATATTTTAACTCAGCAACTTGTAAAGCCTTGCTAAAGAAGGCAATAGGCCTCTCAGCCCCATCTTCATCCTTTTGGAGAAAAAACAGATGCAATAGTATTTTTAGAAGCAAAGGAGAAGATTTGGAAAGGCTTTTTGTAATTCGAGCTGCCAAGACAAGTGCATGTTTAAGTGCTTCCTTGATTCCTTCAAAATCCTGAATAACAGCCTCCTCCCATTTGATAACTTGATCTTTCTTTAACATGCATGTGATAGGAAGAGTCAACTCAGCAAAATTGGACACAAACCTTCTAATGAAATTGATTTTCCCAAAGAAATATTGATGCCCTTCTTTGTTCTTGGAATTGGCACCTTGTTGATTGCTTCTACTCTCTCTGGATCAATCATGACACCACCTTTGAAACAATATGACCAAGAACAGCTTGGCCTTTTACACCCCAAAGTGACACTTCTTTGGATTGAGAGAGATTCCAAATTCTCTACATCTGATCAACATCCTTTCCAAATGCTGCAAGTGATCTTTTCTACTCCTTGAAAATACAATCACATCATCCTGATAAACTACAATGAAGTCATTTATATAACCAGCAAAAGCAACATCCATTGCTCTTTGAAAGGTAGCTCCAGCATTCATGAGACCAAAAGGCATTCTCACATAAACATATGTTCCCCAAGGAGTGGTAAAGGCTATTTTTAAATCTTTTTGACTCCTTGACAACAACCTGATTGTAGCCAAAGAAACCATCCAAGGTGGAAAACAATTCAGATCCAGTCACTAACTACAACATGTTCTCCATGTTTGGCAAAGGATAATTGTCTTTCAATGAAGCTCTATTCAAATTTCTAAAGTCTACACAAAGTCTGATATCTCCATTCTTCTTTCTGACTGGCACAAGGTTTGCAACCCAAGATGAATACCTCATGGGCTGAATGATCCCTCCCTCCTTCAATTTCTTCAATTCATCTTGCATTTTCATGGAGAGGAGTGGATTAATTGGCCTTTTCTTCTATCTAAATGGTTTGGCATTTTTCTCAAGAGGGATCTCATGCTGAAACAAGTCCTCTCTATATGCTTTCAGCTCTGAATATGACCAGCAAGGTAGTCTTGATATTGTTTCAACAATTAAGATAGGACTATTTTTCTTCCTTGTTTAAACTACTACCCAACCAAACTTTTCTTGGTTTTTCCTTTGTTCCCAAGTCATGCTCTTCCACATCCCTTGAGGCAGACATGTTTCTATTGATGATGTAATCAACATTGTTGAAATTTGACTCAAGAGCAACAAGACCTCTAGGAATGGTGTTAGTTTTCAATTGGATAATATCTTTTCCAAACAAAGTCTCTCTTCCTTCAGTCACACACACCATTGGTTCCCAATCAATATGCTGATCTACAAACTCACCTTGATTTTGTAAGAACCTTTTCACTTGAGCATCATCATCAAACACTTGCCAATGCTTGATGTTGTCAGGACAACTGCCTAGTTAACACTTCAACATTGTACTCACAATAAGGTGAAATGGTGCAATCTCCAAATCTTGACCCCATCACTACCAACTTGTCAGCAAGCAACATTCAAACTTCTATCATGGTGCACAATATTGAAGGAATCAAACATCTCAATTAGATCCCAAACTACATGCTTATACTGCTTCATCCGCTGATTTTTTGTAGCATACAATTTTCTTATTTGTTTGACAACTAGCTCTTGAATCTCCCTTTGCAATGATGTCCTTGACACCATACTTCCATGCAATTCTCAGACCCAACAACAAGGCTTCATACTCAACAATGTTGTTAGTACATTCAAAATTAAGCTTGAAGGAAAAAACAAATTCTTCCAAGCTAGGAGAAATCAGAATTACACCAGCACCATTTCCAAATTTGGAGCAAGCTCCATCAAATAGCAAGGTCCAAGGAGAACATACCTGTTCAAGGAACTTTGACTAATCCATTTTGTGTTCTTTTCCATCAGCAAAACCAATAAAATTATCAGCATCAACATCAACAAATAATACTTCATAAGAAGCATTGTTTGGGTCCTCAATTAGATGCAACATTTTCTTTTCTCCATAGAGCTTGACAAGGCTGCCCTCAATGGGAATGGTGGAAAAAGACATATCCATTTGGACACTCCCTCCAACACTTGCAGCCCACTTTCTTGACAATAACATACCCCATTTGGTAGGGCAATCAACAATCACAACATCCAATTTTAAATTCCTCCCGGATAAGATGCAAGTTACACTACCAAACCCTTCACACAACCAACAACCGACACTTCTCTTGAGTCCATGGTAGTACATTTTCCATAGGCTGCTATCACTTTGATATCCAACTCATTCATGACTTCTAGAGGCATGACATTACATGATGCACCAGAATCAAACATACAATTGTGAAGTAGCCTATCCTTTATGATCAAAGTTGTGAAGAATGGATCAACATTCAATTGGGAATCAACCAAGGATGTCCCCAAATATACCTCAGGTGTCTCTCCAAGATCTTCTACTACTGGTGGTGTTTCAAGGTCAACAATGATTTGAGGAGGAGTCTCAACAACATTTACATTTCTACCTGAGTAGTCTTCTCCTCCTTTCAACCCCAAGTACTCAAATGCTCTCTTCTTATGCTCAGAATTCTAAGCAACTCAATGATTGGAACACTCACTTTGATTTGGCTCAATACTTGGGCTATGTCATAGGGAACACTCTTTGGAAAACAACATTGGAAGGGAGACAAGAAGATTCATTTGATGGCAAGGGATTCTTGGCAGCTTGGGCATGAGGAGGACTGTAATTTTTGCTTGGGACAACAGAGCTTTTGGCAAGTGTTTCTCTCCTAGGAGCTTCTTTTGGAATGCTTGTGAGCAAGGGTGTTTTAGGTTTGGCTTGAGGCCCAACTCCTTTAACAACTTTTCTTCTAGTGTTATAATCTTTCTCTTGAGCTACAACAACATTCATCAACAATTGTCTATCTTCCTCCGAAGGAATACCACCATCATACTTCTTAATCATCAAAGCTCTTAAGTATTCAAAGTCATTGTTAGGAATTTCAAAAGCTTGCACTACATCAACTTCAAGAGTATGAGGGAAGAAATACTTGTACCCATTTGATGCAATCCCAAAAAGTTTGTAGTAGTCCTAGCACTTATTACTTCAATAGATGTTGCTCCTCCTTGTGAGCTTGAAGAACAACCCACCATGCAAATATCATCATCGTACCATCATCATTATTAGCTTCACCTTCTTGCTTGGTCCACTTCACATGGAGGATGGGGTAAAAACACCTATCACACCAATCAATATCAACAACTTCTTCAACAACAAAAACCCTAGCAGTTAGGGGATCAGGTAACACTCTTCCTTCACGTGCTTGAGGATGTCTATTTGCAAGACCCCATGGGTCCTTTTCCTCTATCATCTTCCCTTTGATCACCTCTAGGATGATTGGAAAATCTGTCATGGTTTTGTGCTCTTGGCTGACCTTGTGAAGTTTTCCCAATTCCTTTCTCAGCTCTTGCCAACTTATATGAGATTTCTTTGACAACCCCTACCAAAGTTTTCACAACCTCCTCTAAATCAACACCCTTGCTAGCTTGAGGTTTTTCAGGGTTTATCAACTTTACACCATCTCTCTTGAGAGGTTTCCCAATTGCTTTGATATTGTTTTCAATTTGAAGTGCCATGGTGAAAGCTTGTCTTAGATTGGTAGGGTTCTTGTCTCTTAGGTAATAGGCTGCCTTTTTATCAAATGCATCTACATATTTGATTAAACAAGATTCATCACAAGGCCTCAGATTAACAAGTAACCTTCTCAAAGTTTTGTTAAACCTTGTGTTAAGTCATGGACTGATTCATTGGGGTTCTTCTTGATATTCTCAAACTCAGACAAGAGAAATCTAGGATCAGTCTTGTCACCATATTACAACCTAAATGCATTCTTCATTTCAGTCCAAGAATCAATTGAATTATCAGGAAGAGCCTTGTACCAATCCCTAACATCCTCTTCTAGTGTATGAATGAACAATTTAATATACACATCTTCAAACTCTATCTCAAAATCTTCCATCATGTTAACAAAAAGTTTGAGATGTTGATCACCAGTTATTGCATTGTTACCTTGGAATTTTGGCAATCTATTTCTGACATCTTGTGGGACAACATTTGGGTAACCATCCATTCCTCTAAAGTCTATAGGACCAAAGGTGTTAACAACAAATGGAGGTCTAGGTTGAGCCATATTGTTTGGTGGAGGTGATCTTGGGGGTGACACAAGCTGATGAGGAGTGCAAGGTCTTTGGGGCTCAAGAATGTGATTCACAAGACTGGTATTCTCTAAGTGCTGATTTTCTTGGAAAGTTTTATTAGGATTGAAACACACAGGTGTAGATTGAAGAAGGAACTTACTAGGTACAACAAAAGGACCTTCACTAGTTGAGGAAAACAAGTTTATGAGAGGATTTCTTGAATCAAAATCACTTGAAGAAGAGTGATAATCCTCTACCAAAGGCTGATCTCTCTCACCAATGGATATATCTTTTCCTGATGTCTGACCTTTAACAACTTTCCAAACTCTTCTCCCTTCCAACTCTGAGTTTCTTGAATCTGTAAACAACTTCTTAGCAGAGTCTCTAAGGAAGAGAGATCTTCTTCCTTCCAGTTTTGTAGAGATTAACAACACAAAAGTAAATGACATAAAGGTTAAGACATTGGTACTTATCAAGATCAAAACAACATGGAGTCGCCACTAAGGAATTTCACCCTAGTTGTGCAAATGCACTAAAATACTCTATCAAATATCTATCAACACTAAAAATCTTGCCAAACTTTATAGATCAGACCTTCCTTTCTTTGAATTTATCAATCACAAATGCAAATGAAGTGCAACTACTATTGGAAACTGATAAAATTTACAGGTAGAAACTTATATCTTCACTTAATCCTTACAAATCTGATTATAAAATGATGCTTCAACAATGTATTTGCATGCAAAATTTGCAAGGGACTTTACCAGGGTTTGATATGCATTCAAATATCTCAAATATGTATGCACATGGATCAGATTGAACTAAGAGAATATCAAACTCAGAACTCTACTCTTCATTCCAATCTTATAAATCTGATCAGAAGATGATACTCAAATTTTGTAATTACACATAAATCACACAAGAAGTATTACCAGGGATCTAAAATACTGAAATACTAATAATGTCCCAAAATGGCACCATTTGGTGTTGTTGATGGGCTAAATAGACATGGACTAGAAAATGAATCAACAAATCAATCTCAACAGTGTAAATTATTTCCCAGGAATTCAAAACAAGTCCCAAACAATGGTTCCATTTGGTGTTGGTACCCAAATTTTTTCTCCTTTTCAGTCTGAGTAGCATCAAAAATATGGCATGAAGCTTGAAGGTAGATAAATGATTTATATGTCATTTTGTAGCTTTTTGTAGGATGTGATCTAACTTGCACTCAATTTGTGGAGAGATGGATAGCACTTTGAAAGGATTTGATCTAACCCTCACTATTTTAGGTTGTGCCTTTCAACCAAGGTAAGAGAACCTATATTGCAGCCTCTGTTTTGTGAAGGAGGTGGAGATATCCTTATACTGTGCATATTGTATGGAGATGGCCTTGGGAAAACATGATCAATTTTCCATTATTCAAACTCAACAGAGTTATCACTACTAAATGATGGAAATGCTTTCAAGACAAGGTGAGGCTGCTAAGACATTGTATGATCCTGATTTGCTTTGTGCATTTTTGTAGATGGGTTAGATTCTTTTGTTGACACACAATGCAATGCAGGGGTAGTATGGGTAGGATTAGTTATTCAGATGATTTTTTGGTGGGGTATTGATAAGAAAAACTTGGATATATCAAATCTTTGACAACCTCTACAATACTTGAACAACTATCAGATAAAATGCTTCAAATAATCAGGATGTTCTTTCAACCAGAAGATGCATAAATGGAAGCCCAGGTTGCACTCTTCACACAATCTTTGAGAACTCACCACAAAATCTTGAAGTAAAGAACTCAATTAAACACAAAAATCCTTGATCAAACCATGCCTAAGGTACCCCCAAAGGCTTACAAGCAATCCCAATCAACAAATGAAGGTGGAGTGATTTTAAACTACTTATTTTCAATGCCAGATGAAAGCTCTTCTGACAAACAAAACTACAAGTGCCACTAAACTATCAATAAGGATGAGATTCTATGTGATTTCTAAAGACTTTCAATGCAAGATTGCAACAAGAACAATGAAAACTATTTGTAGGTATTTAAAATGATAACAGACATCATATTGCCCAGAAAAAACATAGATTAACTCAAAAGCTTGTTAGATTCATCAAGTAGGGAGAGTTTCATGAACAATCTCAGAGCTGTGTGATGGCTATACACTTGTAACCAACTCACATACATGAAGATCCAACACAAAAGAAATTAACCTGGTTCTTTGGTGGGTTTCTCAAAAAATGAGCTTTCTCTCAAAATTTTCTCATGATTTTCAACTTCCCACCATTTACATTTCTCAAAAATGCATTATATATCTCTTGCCACATTGGAGCCTTCTTTCCCAAGAAAATCATATGCCAAGGGATCAAGTTTGTTACAACAATTTCTCATGATTCACTGAAAATGACATTTAACAAATTTGCAACGAGAGTTGCTAGGTGTTTTAAAAGACTGAATCATTACAAATATTCGATCATTATCCTTCCTAGAGGCACATTTTTTCATCATCAAGGCATGCAGATGCCTTTCCTCTCATCATTTCACCTTTTCACCTTTTAAAACTACCTCTGCAACTTTCAATTTTGACATTTCACGTGTTTGGATGGATTAGGGAAAAACTTTGTTTCAAAAACACCTCAAATCTACAAATTAATCCCTAAAACCACTTGCATTGATCTTTGCAGGCACAAAGGACACGAATTCATCAAAAATTTGATTAAAAATGATGCAAAATTTACATCTCCAAGCTTCTTGAGAAAAAATGGTGGCCAAAAATGAAAATGTACAATTACCCTTGATCTGCTCTTTTTCCTTCAATCTGGGCCCTCCACGTGTCAAAATATGATTGGGAATGAATTCGGGCTCACCTTTTGACTTTTTAACATTTTTGGAAAAATGGAAAAATTTGACTTTTTTCTCCACCCCTCTGCCCTTGAATTTTGGTGATGACACGTGGCACATGGTGGGTCCCATTGGGATCGCGCTTCAATTCTCGCATTTTGACCTTTTTGGAAATTTGGAAAATTTTCACTTTTTTCCCCTCTGGGCCCGCACCTCCACCTTTTTCCTTGACACATGTGTCATGCTCTCTATCGCTAAAAATCCATGGGCTTATTTCATGTTTTGACCCCCTTTTTTCACCAAGGGAAAATTTTCAATTTTTTCATTCCAATTTTCCTCCACGTGTCTCCTTTGATTTGTTCATGGGAAAAATTTCATTCAAGTCTTTTTTTTTTGCAAAAGGGAAAAATTTCCCTTTTCTTACCCTCCCGCCCACCACTCCGCCTCTCCTTCACCACGTGTCCATCATTTTATGGCTCATTGAGCGGCCCATGCATCCCATTTTTTTATCTTTAGATTTTTAAAAAAGGGAAAAATTCCCCCAAAATCCTCTATGCCCGCTTCCCCTTCTTGGTTTTCATGGACACGTGTCCACCTGTGATTGGCCATGGGGCCACGCTCCAAAATTTTACTTTAACATTTTCTGCCTCCAAAGGCAAAAACTTCAAAACCTCTCCACCATCCGCATCCCCTCTACCCAAAATTGATGCCACGTGTCCTCCTCTGATTGGAGCGGGGCTGAAACTGATTTTGAAACTTTAGAAAATAGAGCTAAAAACTCTAAGTCCCCCATCGCCCGCTCCTCCCTTTTTTATTTTAGGACACGTGTCCACTCCCGATTGGTTGTGGGGTTTCAGGCCAATTTTTGACTTTTTAAAATTTTTGCAAAATAAAGTCTAAAAATCAAGGAAATCTGACCACCCCACCATCCTCTAATCAAAACATGCCACGTGTAGGCAAAATTGGAAAAAGCGAGCCCATCTCACGGCCCAAAAATGCCCCATTCGCCAAAAAAGGCAAAAAATGATAAGTTATAACACTTCCCACTTCTTCTCCTTGCTAATTTCATGCCGCCACATACCCTCCGACTTCTAACAATAATTTGATGGGCTAAAATACACCCGTATGATCGTAAAAAACATAGAGTTTTTCCAATGCAGTGCCTAAAATCTGATTTTTTCACCAAGGATGGAATTTTTTTGAAATAGAATCAGATGAAACATGATTTCGAGCATTTCTTGACCTTGGGATTGGATTTTTGAATACATACAAGTATAAATCAATCAATTTTGATTTTTCACGATCAAATAAAAAGGAAAACATGGCATAGCCACAAACAAGGCATGCATGGATTTGGAAAAATTAGGGCAAAAATAAGTTTGTGAGCTTTTTAAAACATATTCTTGCAAAATGGGGCATGTTAAATGATTTTTAGGGCAAATGGACTCTTGCAAAATGGGGATTTTCAAATGGACTAAGGCATGGGAACAGGCAAAACTTCATTTCACCCATTAAAACTATAGAAAAATGTTTCAGAAATGCAGAGTGAAAGGAAAATTAGGGGGAGTCTTGGAGTGCATATCATTCCACCTGCTCCATCATTATATTGCTTTAATCGAGTCTAAGCCAGAGATGCCCAACATACATAGCTCCATATATAAGGCGACACTGTGCTCAAAGTCACTTGCTAACTCTAAACACTCGGAATAATTGACTCAAATGCCCTGTCCTAATGAAATAGAGTAAATAGGATCCTCAAAATTGAGAGCTAGAGAATCACCTACATCCTTTGGCATGATAGTCATCTCTTGGTGGGTAAATGGAAGGTATTTGTATCGCATCTCATCTATCGCTTCGCCAGAGTGACCATAAGAATGTGATCCTACCTCCATACACCAGACTATGCCGATCTTCTAGTCCAACGTCTCACATATGATTCGACTCATCCTCTCACCCTCATATCCACACCAATAATGGTGGGACCCTATCATGCATCATTAACCAGCTTTTTCTTGCATCCATGCCACTCAACACAAAGGAAAAATATTACCTATTTTACTCATTTCTTCACCTCTAAATATTCCCATCTCACACCCACATTTCTCTACTTACCTATCCATTTCCTAACTATTTCACTACCCAATCATTCATTTTATCTCACCTAAACACGTCCCCCTATTATGTTTCATCACTTTCTCTCCTTCATTATTCGACCTAACCTCTACCTAACCCCACCTATTCCTACCTATAGGTACCTTACACCCACCTACTTCTATATTATTTTACCTCTCATCTATCTATTTTTACCTACCTCTCTTTCCCATGCAAATCCATTTTCCCCATAACCCAACCTTTTTAGGGCCTAGTTATGTTTTAAACTAACCAACACTAGTCACCATGATCGGTACCGGTCACCTACTTTACCCACCGACAAACCGATTACGATATGCCCAATTGACGTCAAATGATGCTTGACCATCGTTGGTATCTGTTCGCCCCCAAATTTTAAAAATTGAAAAAACACTACAAACCCACCTAAACCCACCTAAAGCTCACCCCCATTCATTTTCCTACCTATTTCACCCGTATTCTACCTTCCCCTACCCAAATTCATCCATTTTTACCACATTTCAAAATTTTAATTTCCCACCCCATTTCTTCATTTTAACCTTAAATTTCAATCCAAAAACAACTAGAAAGGATTTAATCCTACATCAAAACAACGTCACCTCCTTGGTGGAACCTCTAGTCTCTAAACTGGTGGTCCTCTAACGCCTTCTCCTGCCTCGCCATGCCTGAATCTAACTCTTAGTCCTCCAGCCAATCAAATCACCTAGAAATATCTCATGGATCCATCCACCTAGCTCCTCAAACCACTTAGCTATCTCTACCTGGCAAAGATCCGTATCATTTCTCTCATTTAAAATTTCTCTCTATCATTTTCTCCAATAGTAGGACATGCCAAATGAATCCGTAGAATGTGGATTTTTAATTTTACCTAAACCCCAACTCAAACAACGTCTGAGTTTGTGCCCTAATGGACTAACATCGGTTTACTTTACCTACGCGGTTTCAAATCAACTGGTTTCGGACACACCTTACTACCAACCTATAGCTACTTTACCTTTAACATTGCCACCCATAACCATTTTCAAAATATCATATCCTCACAAGCCTTGTAACCCCACCTACTTACCTTATTACCTCATAACCCAACCTCATTATTAGTTGGGGAATGCTTTTCCTCTACCTTGGTCTTACCCATGACGTTACCTAAAGCACTTAAACCGACCTTGCCCATTTTGACACTCAAGTTCGCTAACTCATTATACCTTGCGATGACGCTTTTTGTTTTGTTCACCTAATGACCTTATCTTGTCTAATGTCGTGTTATTTATGGCTTTGACAAATTATTTGGTGCTCTGGAACACACCTAATTCCTATTCCTACACCTTGCTTAAGAGTTGTGTTTCAAGTTTGTATCCTATACCTTTTATATAGGAAGGCTCACATAAACCTTATTTGGATAAACCTATCGGCCTTTGACGATGTAGAGTTTGTGAGCCCTTTTTCCTAAAGTACCTTATCACATTCTATATGTGTGTGTTTCACATAGAATGTTTCCGTTCTTAGAATAGAGTTGCTTCTATCCTTTCATTCCCTTGAGAAACAGATAAAGGTTAGGGCTAGGAGGAATACATTGTTGGATGTTGGGAGGGTGTGCGCGTACCATAGAGAGAGATCGATCAATTGTGAAGAACTCCTTTTTGTCTGCAGGAAGGACTACCTATGAATAAGAATGCAAGACCACTAGATTGTAGTTAGACAATAAATGAGGGAACGCCTTGAGCCAGAAATATTAGACTTCCTTTCGAAGGTGGTTAGTTCCCCTTTAATGTGAATTAACACAAATGCTAACAAAGAAGTTTGCAAAATCACAATTTAGTTACCTCGTTAAAAGGAAATTGAGGAAAGGTTGGTTTTGGTTTGAGTCACGATGTGCCGATGCGATAAATGTATAACCGAATTGCTTCCGCTGATAACCGATATCGGTAGGGCGAGTGATTTAGGGGCTTTAATGAAGGTTGGTAAGTAAGGTGGTTATGGTGTTTATAAGGTTGGTAAATGATTAGGGGTAGGTAGTGGGGTAATGGAGAGGACTCGAAGAGTGTGGGAGCTGTTCTTGGGGCAATGTAAGGGTAGAGGAATGAAAGTTAGATGTAGGGTGCTATCGGGTAGTAGATCTAGGAGTGAGCTTATAATTACTATGAATCAGAAGTTCAAGAAATGGTATTTAAAATGTACAAGACACCACTTACTAGTTCTGATGAAGATACGGTTCAAGGACCCAATGAGCGAAGGCAAGTTTCAGTGGGATGATCCGACAATCAAAAGTGAGCTATCTTCTCTCCCAATGCTTGGATGAGTGTCACTGTGCTCTAGTTACTCAGTTGCAGTCTTGGGCTCGATGTCCTTCTCTACAAACTCTTCTCTTTCCTTCACTTGTCTCTATCTGCCCAAGTGAATTTGGATCTTTAAATGAATTGGATCCTTTATTTTTGGTTGGGGAGGTCATTTACGAGGCCGAGTGGCGATTCTGTGTCGATGGCGGTTGAGTAGAACCGATGTCGGTTAAGTCAAAGTGGGCTATTTTTAGTAAAATAGCCAACTTTCCTCCTTTTCTCTCGAGGGATTAGTTGTGGGCTTGGTCAAGTCATTATTAGGTTGGTTTTGGTGCGGGTGAGGAGTAATTAGTCATGGGTGTGGATGTAGACCAAGTTATAGGTCTTAATTAGGTTAATTTAGGGTTAGGGCTAGGTCATGATGAGGTGGCAAAACGAGGTGGCGGGTTTGGAGAGGTGGATTTATTAATTATAAGGTAATTAATAAATAATTTTGTAAGGTTTAGGTGGTGAGGTTAGGTTGCGAAATGAGATGCGGGGCACAGGTGTCGTAAGACACAAATTTGGTGTCTACGAGTGTGTGTGCATTTGAATGCCCACACTTATACCCCATAACCGATCTCATCAAACCTATACCAAAATCTCCCTAATTTTCATTGCTTTCCCATTTATCAAACCACTCACCGAATCCGTTTATCACCTCATCAATTCTTGGTTTGAGGGGGTTATCACCTCCACCCACACATTGGGAAACCTAATCTTCACTCATACACGAGAAATGAATTCCTATTTTTATTAGTGTCACTTATCAATATGTAGTCATTTTTACCCTTAGAACAATATTATAATCCCATGCGTGAGGGTCTATCACCCGGTGGGTGCTTGGCACTCACCGAGGCACACGTGGGTGCCAAGCCCTCCTTTATGTGAGTCTTGTGAGAATACATACCCTATTGAAAAATAGTTGGATGCGAAGAAGGAAATAACCATGCATTCATTTTAAGAGCTTAGGATGAGTTATCATATCAATGCATCCATTCAGATAACAAAAGAGAAGTATCAAACAAAATACAAAATTGATTCATAACACAAAGGAAATGTAATAGGGTTTATGCTCATGAAACAACATATATTCTTTAGAACAGAACCTTATATTCATGTTAACCAGTTCAATAACCACATTACATTCATTAAGGCCATAACAGACCAATATAAAAATATAGATCAGAGTCATGCATCAGGAACCTAAGCTATGCTTTCCACATTACAAAAACCCATTACAGACCCATCCCCCTAAACATGCCATTTCACCTATAGTCCTCCTAACGAGGACCTTAACCCATAGAACCCACTATTATCTCTGCAGAGCTTCACCTATCCAAACACTATATGATGCCCCTCGATATTTTATTTCTTCTACTGAGCATATATATATATATATATATATATATATATATATATATACATATATAGCTTTAGCCTCCACCACCATGCCTTTCTAAGGTAACAGATCGGTTGCCAAGTGTCCAAGTGGTCCTCTAATGGAGCATGCTCCTTTGATCTGAACTCTCCATTATTTGCAATGATGTCTTTTTGGATCCTTCCATCGCATGCATGGAATATTCCTTTCTTGACCATATAGCTGCTAGGTTGGCACCTTATCCACTCCGCATGCTAGATGGGTCACACTTTTCTCATGTGCTACTTGGAACACCAAATATGGCTAAGTCCCAAAATCCATGTTTTGCCTTGTGCACATGCCTTGGGTTCTACCAAACCCTTCTAAAACCCTATCCCTACGCGCCCTTCTTTATATAGGCCCTGCGCACCCACATGCCTTCTTGTACTTAGCCAATATTCTGGGGCCAACATCACCCCACACTACTCCTGTTCTCCATCCTTGGAAACACTTCTCTTTAATGAATAAAGAATGGTGGGATCTGAATAGTGGGAAAAATAATGAAGGAATGAAGAATTGGGAGAAAGAATGAAATAATGGGGAAATGAAAGAGAACAATGCTTATTTTGAAGGAGAAGAGGGAAATCCTTCCCTATTTCTACCTCTAGCTTTTCCCAGGCATCAACCTCACTTTGTGTTTCTTGTGCAGAGGTCTCGACTAGGGTGCTCACCTCCTCAAAAATTAGTTCCTCCCCTTTGGCACTCATTATCTCAACAATACTCTCTAATTTTTTTCCCAAGTCATCAAGTGCGTCCATCCTGTGGGTGATTTGGGGGTATAATTCCTTTAGCTGGATTTTGATCGAGCCTCACAAGGTCTCGATAGCTTCTGACTTCTTTTCTACCTTGGCCATGATTTTATCCCTTTCTTCTCTGTTCCCCTTATTATTCTCTTGAAACTCCTTGAGTTTTGTTTCATGTGTAATGACTAGGATGCTTTCCACTCTATCTCTATCAATGTAATTGTCATATGCATCTTAAGTACTTGCGTGACAACCTTTACCTCTAGAAAGAGATTGGTATTTTGAGTAATGATCTCAACAACCTTCACTTCTCTTCATTTTCTTAATGCACAGTGCCTCTTTTGTAGATTCTAAAGTGAGTGCATTACAAACTTGCTCATTTGACAATTGTTGAGCATTCACCAAGGGATTTACTCCTTTTGTCTCAAACACATTCATGAGTGCTCTCGACTTACTTAGAACTCAAGTTCATCCACTTGGGACTTGAACACCCAAGATAACATATTTACGGTTCATGGATATGCACGTTATTCATTAAACGAAGTCATAGCTAGGAGTTGTTCTATTAGTACAGTGCTTTGGAAGTGTGTGTGTAGCACCTTTCTTGGATCATTAATGTAGCCCATCCCTTGCCCTTATGCTACCATTACACCCTTCCCACCTATTCATGTAGCCCTTGGGAAGCTTACCACCAAATTGGGATTCCCACACATGATGCCATATTATTTCCCAAAACTCTCTTCTTCCATTTCCTTCAAAATTTCATCTACGATCCACTCCAACTCATGGTCTCACAAGTATATTTCTCAAAAATTTTCACGGAGAGGTATTATCTTCTCTGGATACTCCCATACAAACTTCTCTGGCCCATCAGGCACTCAAATATTTAAGAAGATGATGGTGAGGAGAATTTTTCCAAATAGTATCTTTTCTCCTTCCTGCATGTTGCTTATGATCTCATTTGCAATAAAGGTAGACAAGTTATAGACGGTCCCTTATGAGATTTTCAGAATACATTTAACCATGCCTTTTTACTTGCGTCCATATTTCTTGATCATTAAGCTTGGTGACTAAGCACGCGGCCATCCTCATAATAAGGTCGATTATTTCTACAATGTCAAAATCTTGTGAACCCTTTTTATAGTGATAAGCCTCCACGAGTTTCATGATGGCATCCTTATCATCCAAGTCATCATCTATGGAGTCTCTTTTACAATTCAGGCCGGTGATTTTGATATAAGCTAAGGGTTATGCACATCTTGCGGCCTATAAAATAGATGTGGTCTTCATGTATGCTTGAAATCAACCACTGATATAGTCGCTTGGGCCTACCAAAATAAGGCAACTCATATAGTTGCAACAACCTTTCCTTTTCCAACTTTACCTTTACTTTGTTGCTATATATTGGAATTCCATCTGGTGTCCTCTTGTTAGTTGGAAAAACTAGTTCCAACTCCATTTATTTTTCAGTATTGCTCGTGCGATGGTTGTAATCACTCACGACCATTTGTCTCAAGTGTGAAACCCACTCTTTCCCCAACAATACTCCATCACGGAGTCTTTGCATTTCGCATACCATTCTTCATTGGAGCTAATGACGGAAGTGGTTTTCTTTCCTTCTCCCTTTCCCTTCTATTTCTTTGATGAAATGGTCACCTTCTTTGGTGCCATGTTTTCTTATCGGGCTATAACCTAAATCCCTCCTTCTTGCTCTAATCTACTACTCTTCTTAACTCTAAGGCTCCACTCCATGAAGAACCCTCCTTTCGTGCCCTAGCTACTAAACCCTAACTAGGAACAAATTATTCCACAAGACAATGTATTATGAAAATAAATCTTCACACACCCATGTAATCCTTTGAATCCAGGTTTACTGAGATCAACCCTAGTCATGTACTTAGATCTTTATGATTCTTCTTCCTTTGCACAAATTTCTCTAGATTCCCTAGTTTGCAAGAGCTCTTTCACTTCATAAAAGCAAGGTAAATAATAATGTGCTTGACTTCATACTTATAGTTTTTCTCCTCTCTAGCAATAAATGATATACCACCTACCAATGTACTTAGCATTAAATGTGGATTTTTCCACCAAGCCAACCTTAAGTTCCCTTACCCATGTGCCCAATCCTATGTGAAAAACCTTCTACAACCTTCTCCGCACACAAAATAACAATCTGATTAGAAGACTCTTATGTGCGCCTTTGCGGTGTCGAAGGAACTTCTTCTCTCATATGCTTGATTTTTCCTCACCTACCTCATGTTGTTCCTGCACTCTTTATTATTTATACATGGTCTTTGTTATAGCCTTCTTGACAACATAATTCATTATCCACTATTTCCCCATGCACTTTCTTAACCTTACGTGCTTCCTTCTCTTTAGGGTCATTCAAAATTTACTGCCACTTATACTTCACTTTGCCTTTACTCCACCCCACACTAAAATAAATGCATGGTCATCTGCACATACACAAGCTTAGAAAATAATGGGGTTCTTGGCGCACAAGGCGCATAAAACAACAAAATGGAAAGGAACAAGCAAAAAGAAAGGAAACAAAAGAAAATAAACAACATGCATAAAGGGAAATCCTAAACTAGTGGTAATATCTTGCCTTATTTACAAACACAAGGAAGACTTATTTAGAGTAGGGATTCAGCCTACTCCCATTAAAATAATGACTAGTTAAATTCATCTCATCCACTTGTATGGCCTGACATGCGCATGAACCAAGGATGTATGAGATGATGTAAGGGCTTAACCAATGGAATTTTAAACTTAAAGGATGGCCAAGATACTTGGAATCATATAGAAGAACCATCTACCCAACCTCGAACTACTTGTTTTGATATTGTGATCATGCCATGACTTTTGTATTGCCTTTTATATATTTTTAATAAATCTAGCAAGTGATCACCTTTCGTCTAACTACATCAACTTATCAATCCTCTATTCTAGCACTTTTTCATAATCCAATCATACGTGCATGCTTTACAAAATGATGGTAACATGAATTCAATGGAAAAACAAATTCCATGCCAAACATCAACTCGTCCGAATCTTGTGTGGCCTTGTTCGATCTCTTATAGGTTGTCTGTATGCCCATAGAATGGTTGATACTTTGTCATCCCAATCCTATCTTTTGACATCATAAATATTATTCAATGTGTAACTTAGTATCTTGTTAAATGCCTCGTAGAAGTTCCATTCACTTGAGGGTGATAAGGGGATAATCTTGAGATGGGCCACCCTAATTCCTCTAACGAAATCCTGACCATTTCATTCATAAAATGTGTACCTCTATCACTTGTCAAGCTTAAAGGACATCTATACATGCTAGATTATGTTCTCCCATAAAAATCTAGCAGTTGTCACTACAGTGTAATCCTTTGTAGGTGATGCCTCTGACCATCTTGTCAAGTAACCAGTACAAGTAATGATATACCACAAACCAGTCCTTCACACAACTAGAAAAATTGGCCCTACAAAGTTAATTGCCCATTTTTCAAATGGTTCGGATTCTGGTTGTTGGTCATAAAGGCATTTCATCCATTTTTCTAGGTTTTCCAAGGCAATTTAAGAAATGTTCACGAGGAGCCTTGAAAAACTCAATACAATCTGGTAGATGGGTTTCCCACCAAATCCCTACCATTAGAATCTTTCACACGGTAACATTTCCTACATAGTGTCCTCCTACAATCCCACCATGTGCTACCTCCATAATTACCATGCGCTCATGTTCTAATATGCATCAATGCAAAAACCTCATCACGTCTTAACTTATATAGATCTTGTAACACCACTGACTGTTGTTATTTCCTCCTTTGCATTCAAGTGTTGATATGTGATTTTCCCTTATGAGGATATGTTCTTTCGATTATAGGAAGTCATGCTTGATTTGGTTATGTCTTTTCTGCTCTTGAGATCTTTGATTGAACTGGAATATGCTTGGATTCATTTTCTTTCATTTCTCGCATGTGAGTGCAATCTGACTTCTGGAAGATCGTAAACTTATCTATCTCTATGACTCATCCTTGGATCAATTACATTGATCCAAGGGATGTTTTAAATATATTCGGAATGAACAATTATGTATTGACATTTCATGAATTAATAAGTCTGGACTGAACTTAGAATATATAAGTTCTTTTTATTCTCCTTCATATGAAAATATTTCCGGTTGTGGAAAGTTTTGTTGGATTCTGGAAATTGACCCTGGCAGGTCATTGCAATCAAATTTTGGTTTAAGCCATTTATGGCTAAGGAGAGAACCTGGACTTAAGCCAGGTAAGTGATATTGTTGTTCTGATCTAAAGCTATCTTACTTGATGCAAAATCCAGAATCTAATCTGGAACGTAATATTCTGTTGAAATTCTGAAAGGTGATTTCAACCTAATCTAAGTTTGGCGTAAACATGAATCTGGAAAGGTTACTAGTTATTAATTTAAACTAGAACCTGTTATTGCAAGGTTGGTCAATCTAACCTAGTTCCTAAACTATGTATTTTGGATACTACCTAAGGGTTTATCTAAACCTAATGCTAAGGTAATTGACTAATGTTATATCCTAAGGTGTTAAATTTTAATTTCCTATGATCTAACCTAAGTCATTAACCTATCCTAAACTATTGCTATGAATGGGAACCTAAGGGGTCGCAAGTGTTGGGCAGTGGTTTCTATGGAATTTAAGATGGGGATAAGGTTGAGGGGACAGGGAGTACTGCCAACTTTGGCGGAGGTTAATTTGGTTAGTGGGGGTATACGTGGCAGCACCTCTAAAAATGGAAACTCTTGTTTATTTTAATTTGGGGCTTGCCAACTTTGGCGGGCGGTGGCAATGGAGAATAGGCGGGAGAAATGGAGTTAATGCAATTAATTTGCATGGGTTCTCGAGCTCGGATTGCTTTGGGAGGCATGTAAATGGAATTTTTCTTGGTTGTTTCATTTTTCATGCATTCCATTTTTACTCTGCATGTACACTAGTTTTTCGAACCAGCAGTTTTTGCTTCGTTGCATGGCAATTTTGAAAGTTTCAAATCTATTTCTGGTTCGTGGGGAATATATAAGGCATGGAGGAAGCAGTATTTTGTTTTTGATCTTTCATGGAAAAGGAGGGAAGAGGCAGGCTCAGCCAGAGGTCTTCTTCAATTTTTTTAGTGACACTATCAGGCATGATAGGCCCTAACTGTTAAAACCTTGCTTTCCATTAAATGTTTTTATTAAACGAACTACTGTTATGATGATTTATGTGCATTTTTGCTTGCCTGGTAAAAATGATTTTTGTGGGTTTGTGTGAACTTGGATTTTTGGGTTAAATCTGGAGTTTTACTTGAAGTCTGTGGGAACTTGTTTGCATTACATTCCATTCGTGGTGGATTTGTGAACATTTGAGCAAATATGGAAACTTCACAGGGTTTTAAATGGTTGAAATTGGTTATTGATTTTGATTTCTTTAGAAGTCTCTATCATGGAAATAGATCTACCTGTTCTCATTAAGTTTGGAGTTTGAACAGTTGTTCCTTTTAAATTTCTAGAATCATATGAGCTGGTTGAGTCTATTTGAATCGAAACTTGTTTAACAAATGGAACAGTGTTGTTTATGTATACTTGCTTATTACATTCACGTTTTTACTTTATAGTTATTTGGTTTGTGAATGAATTCATGAACGGTTTGCTGGTATTACCCTGTGAAACTTGACTAGTTATAAGTTGCGTGATTTGGAAACATTGTATTTGGTTTAAGTCTGTACCTCCTCATGCGAAGGGGTTTGAATGTTTTTAAGTTCGCAGGTACTGTGAGTAAGGTAGTATATGGTTTAGTTGCTTGTTTTTGTGAATAACCATGAGTATTAGTAATACGGTTATGCACAGGAGGAAAAGTACTTGGATGAGTTGTGTTTTTCTGGCGAATTCTTGGTTGATCTTGGAAAAGCATTAATAGGAAATTATGTTTAATATTTTTGGATAGATAAGACTGTGTTTAATGTTTACCTTTGACATGATTGTGAAATCTAGTTCTTAAGGCCGTATTAAATGATGGTGGAAAACTCTTTTTGAATCCGACTTAAAAGTTGACAAGTTTTATCAATGTCCAGTTATTACATGCCCTTTTGAAGTTGGAATTAGGGTTGTAATGTTTTGAATGCAACTGAAAGATCTATTTTATTCTAGACTGATAATGCATAATTCATTACTATGATATGAATAGTATGGCTTTTGGGTATTGTTGAATCTGTATTTAGAATATGATTATTAATACTGTATATGCATTTTTGTTTAGTGTCTTGTAATAAAATAGCAACCGAATAGTGCAATGGTTCAAATGATTCAGTCTTCGATTATTTGGTAAATGAGGGTAATGTGAAGTTACCCTAACTTGATTTTAAACTTGAATGGTTCGAGTCTTTGAAGAAATGTAGACTGTTTCATTTGGATCGGGATTATAGTCTGAGTTTTGATTGGTTTGTAACGTTTTATGTTAAAAGTTGTTATTGGCTTTTATTGGATGTATAGTTGTAGATCCTATAGGGATCTATTGGCAAACCAATAAGATGGCTCTACCTGACCCGAGCTAATGGGTGAACTTAAGTGTTAGAACTACTCGTCTTCTCCTTCCTTGTTGGACTAATGAATGTTTATTACTCCTTGGAAGTTTGATGTCATTCTAAACTTCGATTATAATAGTGTTTTGATCTTCTCTGTTTTCTCTCTCTGAGCTAAAAAGGAAAATTGTGAAAGGGTTTTAAAAATAAGAAAGTTTTAATACTCTCTTTTTGAATGTTAGTGTGCTCTTCCTTAGAATTCTATAAGGAACTCAAACAGTAAGGTTATGAGATGACTTGACTATTATATTAAGTTGAAAGAAATAGTAGGAGGTGGGATCCTAACCTGGAAGACTCCTTTCATTTTATAGCAGTGTTAAGATCTTGTTTTAGACTTACTTTGTTTCTATTCTTTTTGTAAAAAGGGAATTCAGTAGTTAATGTCTTGCATACTTTTCATTGATTGAAAATCAAGTAGAATGAGATGGAGGATAGATTGGTAGGAGAAATTACGGTGGCAGTTAATCCATCCCTTCTGTTTGAATTGCTTTTGTATGAACCTATTTGGATGAATACTTTAAATGGTTTAGTTTTTAAATAGAAGTTGATCAAATCATGATATACACTGTTTCATTTTTTTGGATGGTTAGGTACTTAATAAACAAAATGTTCCTTCTTACTTTCTTGCATGAAATGAGATGATTCATCTGAAATAGATTAAGTTGAAATTATTTATGAAACTTAAGTTATGATATGAGTTGTATTATAAATGTAAGGAAAGAAAAACCAGAGTAGATTACGTTATGAATTACTGGAATCAATTACACTTTTAATTTAGGGTAGGTAGTATAGAATATACATCCTGTCCACTTTTGTTTTAAACAGTGTACTAAGACTTTTCTTATTTTGACATTACTTAAAGCTTAGAGAGTATGAAGTAATTGTTGGCATTATAACAGGGTTGTTTAATTGAAACAATTAGTGGAATGCAATTATTTTAAGGATTAGTGACTATCATGCTCAGTTCATTGAACTGACCCGTGCTAGTAATTTTTGCAGATGGACTTCGTAAGTGGTAAAGGAAGGAAAATCTATATGATGCATAGACTGCTCTAAGTTGATTCTTATGAAGAATTCTGATTTGATTTCTAAATTGTATTGTGAAAAGAAAAGTTATCTTTTTTGTTTGAAGGATATTATCCTAAAGTATGCTTAAAATGCATAAGTTGTAATTGTATGGGTTTGGAAATGAATGGAAAAGTGAGAAATTACTTAAGTTAATTTTGTAAATTATCTTGTTTGGGATGATCTTTTTATTATCTTTATGATTGAATGTGTATTCTTATTGATATTATACAATGGAACTTAGATGAATTTCCTAAGTAAGCCATAGCTAATTAAGTGGCTGAATACTACATTCTTGATTAAGTGAATCATTATAACTTATGATGTGATTTAAAACTGTAATACAAATCACTGCAATTACAAGGAACATTGAGGGTGGGTTAATCCCTAAAATGTATCTATGAAGAGGAAGAGGACCTTCCTCTCTTATAATGAAATAAATATAAAAGGAATATATGATAATAAATCCCTAAGACTTAATGGTACTAAGTCTGATATATATATCAACCTAACAGGTTGTTACACTTCCTTCATTGGATAAGTTATTTAAAATAATTGAACATAAATAGTTGTTGTCTTGTTTTCGGATAATGGGTTGTTAGGTCCCAACTAACAACCTGGAAGCAACCTTAAGTTAATTAAGATATTTTTGAATAACTGAATCCTAATTCAAAAGGGAACTTAAAAGAATGTTGGACCCGGGTTTGGGTGGGTTGTCATAATATGTAGTCTTTTAACCCAAACATAACTTAACGTAAGTAAATTCTTGGAGGTATGTACATCTTTTTGAGGCTTGTTCCATAGGATGTTGACACATGTCAACTACAAGGTTGTACCTTTGAGAAGATTAGGATCTTCTCGAGGATACAACAATGCAGATGACATGTGGTAACACCCTTCTGCATTGATCGTTGAGATTTACACACTTTGAACTTGATCAAGATTTCTCTCCGGGACTGGTTAGGACCATAATCAGGATATGAGGTAGCCCTTTGAGATTCAGGGTACCTTGGCACATGGGGTTAACTCAGGTTGACCCAGTATGCCAATTTACCCTTAGTCTTTGAGAGCTTCTTCATATCATGACTTAAGATGTTAATCCGAACTAGAGTGAGACCTTGGGTAAGGGGACTGACGGAAGTCAGTGTAAGACATTCTATATAACAATAGAGTGGGGTGAAGGACGTATTCTAGATTGATGAGTATGTCATCAAGGAATAAGTAATACGAACAATATGTTCTAAATCTTTGGCCAAAGTATCACAAGCTGTTGATTGCATTGTCCTATGTCACCTAGTCTAAGGATCGTGATGCCGATGAGTATTGGTAACAATTATTCAGTTAGGTTCCTTGGACAGATCACTCAGAACCCTGAAATAGGGTAAGAGAACCAAGAATATGAAGTATTCAGTAGAACACTTCAAACTCAATGTTACGCATGAATAGATCGGTAGTTCACCGAGTCATGAAATGAATAGATCGGTGGTAAACCGAGTCATTACAGCTGCATATGGTAATCTGTTATAAGAATGATTGTTATGTGATGTGAGTTCTAAATTATGTATTTAGAATAGAGAACATTGATAAATTAAAAAAATAAAATTCCTTGTTTCTAAAGTCTTAAAATGGGAATGCCACGAGATCTCCACTAATCAACATGTAGGGTGCAATCTACGTATTGCTAAATATTTTCTCTCTAAAGCCTTCATCCCATCCGATACCACACCGGTTTTCAAGAATAAAATGATAACTTCCATGTTTGAGGGCATGTGCATGACCTAAATAATTACGCATCTAACATGGTATCCTCAATTATTTGCATCCTCCACAGAGTAAATCCTTGATAAGTGGTCAAGCCTTGAATTACTCATCACGGCTTTACAACCATTGTGAACTCAAAATATTGGAATAATAAGACACACCAACATATGTGCCCTTGTAAAGTGGGCTTGTTCACAAAGTATTTCAACGCCATGTGGTGCTGTATAGAATATAAAAGGTATTTCCAACAAGTCTTGCCTAAACTTATGTAGCGCATAGATCATTGATAGTGCTTCACACTCGGTAGTGGTATAATTTTTGTTACTTTAGTGTCAAATTCCTACTTGTAAAACACAAGGGGTAATCAATAATCTCCTCACTAGGTGTGCTATTACTGCTCCCAAGGTTGTTCGAAGGCATCAAAATGTACATGGAAAGGCTTATCCTAAGAAGGAAAATGTAGTATGGGCATAGTGACAAGTCTATCCTTTAAAGTGTTAAACGCTTTGCCGTGCCTCTCCCCAATGAAAGGAACTCTTGTGATTTAGTAATTCCTCCAAGGGTGTGGTGATCTTGGCATAACCCTTGATGAATTTCTTGTAATTACCGTATTGCCAAGGAACCCACACACTACACTTTGACTAGTAGGCTTACCCAATCCCATAATAACTGTAACTTTGGCGAGATCCATAGTAGGCCTTCCTTACATATAATATGTCCTAATAGGGTTCTAAATGGAGTAGCAAAGACACATTTATTAATGTTGAGGGATATCCTCAACTACCGACATCTCTCAAACATCAGCCTCAAATTGTCACAATGGTCTTTTACTAACCCATACACCATCTAGTCATCCAGGTAGACTTGAAGAAACTTATGGATGAAGTCTCTGAAATTCTTGTACCATAATGCATGAGAATACAATAGGCACATTTTTTTAATCCAAAAGGCATGACGTATAGGAAAAGCTTCCCCACTTAGTGGTGAAAGTTATCTTTCTCTAGTCTTCCTTTGCAATCCTAACTTGGTGATACCTTGAGAACCCATCCATGTGAAAGAGTAGACCTCGCCTGCTTATTACTCCCTCCAAAATTTCTTCAATAAAGGGGGTTGGGAAAGGATCAATGACACATACTACATTCAGGTCCCTATAGTCAACATAGATCCTTATTCTTCCATCCTTCTTGATACTTGATGACCATTGGGCTTATCCATTTTGATTCCTCCACAACCTCAATGATACCAAATGCTATCATCTTTTCTATTTCCTCCTTGACCCATACACAAATTGATTCATCCGATAAGGCCTCTTCCGAATCGGGCACGCACCTTCCTTCAACTTGATCCTCATCTCCCCAAGGAATGGTGGATGCCTTTTAGTTCATGGTACCCATGAGGGAAAAAATCTTGGAACTTCATGTAATAGATCAATGACCTTTGAAACTTATTTTTCAACCAATAGTCCCCAATGATATCTTCCTTAGGTTTTATCTCTATCCCAATGTTAACCTTATTTGTTTTCAAGGGCTCATGGTAGGTGCTGCTTGCTCATCAGTGCTATCTATGACTTCACGTGTACCTTTAGAATGGTTAACATCCAAACTTTCCATTTCTTCACCATCTACTACATAGACCATTTTTCCTTTTTCCTTTTCAATGCATGCATGCACTCAAGTTGTATTTCTTCTGATTCTTCTTCATTGAGACACATCTCCAAACAAGGTCACCCAAAACTCTAGTAGCCTATCTTCTTCCATAACACTATCTCCCATTATAAGGTGCTTGAAAACTTACAATGCCTTATCCACTGATGGCTTGGTACTCCGATACTCAAAATCTTGAATGAGATCAGCCGTTAACTCCTACCAATTCCCTATCTGATGGCGTGTCTCTGAGTGGATATACCATGCATGCATGCACAACCTTGTAAGGTGGAATATAACTTATGCACCCATAATGAAGGTGGTAATGCTTATGTGCCCTCCATCCAGGCCTTCTCACAAGCTTGGATATGGAATGAGGTAGGTTCCTTGCCATGGTAGTCTTGGATATAGTGGGTGTTGCTTCTAGAGAACCTTACAAAAATGTGACTCTTACCTCACGCCATTCTAGGAGACTCTCACGATGTGTTTCCCACCAATGTGCTATAGTCTCAAACAAGTTATAACTAAGCATACTTCTCCTCTCATCTTCATTTTTCCACTTGAGCCTCCATTTCTTGTAAGAAATCATCAGAGCTTTCCCCTCTGAGTAACTTGGTATCTTCTTTCTTCCTAGGCACTTGAATGAGCACACATTTCATCACCCTTGTTACAGATCCTCTCAATTGTCACCCAATCAACTCATAAGTCCCATGCACCCAATTATCACATGCTATGCTAGTTTATATCACTCATCGACTGAGCATCTTCAAATTGGATGACTCCTTCATAGGATGAATTATCTCAAGATCTCTGATGGAGTGCACATAGATTCTGTTGAGGACTTCCTCTCCTAAGGGCTTTAGATAGGGCACTAATTTTCCATCTATCAAGGGGATGATGACCCATTCCTCCTTGTTCTCAAAACTTATATACCCCTTGTTAAACCATAGGTCAACATTGTTCTTGTAACACCAAGGGTGCCCAAGTAATGCTAGGAAATTATCCACCTCGGTGAGTGCCAAGACATTCAAAGTCCCCAATGAACTTGGCCCTTGAATAGTGATAACCACATCTTTCAAGACTCCAATGGGCATTTCCTTTGTCTTGTTTTCCATATACAACACATTCGAAGATGGTGTAATGCGGGCCTTCCCATTTGATGCCATGCATCCAAGGTGAGAACATTGACCTCCACTCCTATGTTGATGAGGATATTGCTCAGAAGCCACCCATCAACAACTACATTCAATGTAATCTCTTTATCATAGTCAAGGTTGTGAGGAGGAAGGTTTGCATGCAAAAACCTACCTTTCACATCTACTCGATGCATGTGTACCTTCTCCCATAGCCATTCTCCTAGTAAGGGAATAATATTCTCTTGCCTTAACATTTTGCACTTCCTTGACCTCATCCAGATCCTTCTGTTCGGAGCCTCGAAATTCTTCCTTTGCTCCAACTACTTTGACTGCTCCTTTAGACATTGGATTTCCCCTTGCAAACTCTGAATCACATCCATAGTCTCTTGATACACTTCCTTCTGATGAGTAGGTTTGGATACTTCCCATGTACCACTTCTTCCCTAATAAAACTTTTTCTTGGCATCTCTCCTTGCACGTATGGCCTCTTCTCTCATCATCACTAGTACAAGTTCTAATCCTGACTCACGTGCCACTCTTGGCATCCATTGTGGGTCGGCCTTCTTTATACTCACCATCCCAACACCTTTGTCTTTCTGGTGTTGTTGGCTCATGTGCTCAAACAACTCAGGGCACTCCTCATACTTATGTTTTTTCCACACCATGAGCACTGCAATAGGTCAAGACACTCATGCTTATAATGCTCTATAGACCCATAGTTATAACAGGTTCCTCATGGGAACTCACTTCTTCCTCCATTGTGATTACTTCACCACAAAATCCTCCATGAAAACCTCTTCCATGTGCTCCTCCATCTGTGTACCCTTCATAGATGAAATCATCATCCTTGGAACTACTTGCAAGACTAGTCTAGCACACACCAAGATCAATAACATCATGAATCTGGTCAATCAACCTGTAATCCTTGGTATCATGGGTCATAGAGGTACAAATCTTATAATAACAAGAAACATTCTTATGGATTACACACTATAGTAGAGGACATCTACTTGCATCATGATCCCCATGGAAAATCTCACAATCTATCACCATGTGTGTACCAATTTTGAGGGAAAATATCCTTTGCATGCCCTTCCACTTCACAGTCTGTACACCAAATCCCACTACGAACCTCATGCGCTGAATTTGTAGACAATTCTCTCAACTTGCTTGGCCATTGTAGCAATTTGAGCCTCCAAAAAGGGCTAACACTAGTATCAATGCTCCCAATAGCCTCAATGTGTAGGGAAACTTCCAAGGCCTCACGGCGGGTCTTGTGAAAGTCTTGTGTGACAGTTCCCTTCTAAATGGTGTTATCAATCCTCCAAAAAACCATTGAGCATGTTGAGAAGGGTGAATGTCATAGGATAGTTTTGACAAGAGAGTCTTGAACCACACATCATACTCCCACACACTCTCTTCATTCCTTGTTGGATCTCCTTCGAGAGCATGATGCTCTTCTACTCAAATTTAGGGATATGGAACTCTTTAGGAAGGTGTTCTTTAATGTAGTGTAGTCTACCACCATTTGATGGGGTCATACTTCTATACCAACTATGTGCACACGTGCCCTTGTAACGTCATTGCAAATTGACTTGCCTTTTCACTCTGGGGTAGTGATCCCTTTCATGCGCCATAGTAATTCACACTTGTGGACATGCTCTGTAACATCCTCAATACCCATGTAGTCCGTAAGTGCAAAGACATCTCAAAAATACTTGTGGAGGTGGTTGTGGCCCTTGTCCTCTTGATCTAGAGCCTTGGTTCCCTCTCGGTGTTTCCTCCTCCACCAGATCCACTGGATCCACTAGTCTTGTTCCTCCTGACCCACTAGATCCTCTAGATCCACTAGGTCCACCAGGTCCTCCAGCTCCTATACCACCAGATCCACCTCATATAGCTGAAAATGGCTTGAAGTGGTCACACCTAGTGTCCCCAATGTCCCACTAACTACGTACTGATGGTTTGTGATATTGTCCCACTTCATTGTGTGTCCCATGCCACTTCCCAGATGTGATACCCAAACCTTGTGTATTTTCACCTTGTCTAAAAATTCCTCCAAATATGGGAATGGTTTGCGTAGCCATGGATGTCCCAAATGAGAAATTATATCTCCTAGGCATATAGATCAGTTACTTCCACCGATACCAACTATGGGTTAACAATACTTCTTTCTTGATCTGGAAAACCAAGTGCTAGGGGTTGGTCACCAGTGGGTTCAGATGCATGCTGATGGCTCTCCTTTCTCCATGTGATGAAATCTCATCAAAAGCTGAAGGGGCTCTCCCACATTTTCCAAGATGGGGTAGCACAGACTGCTCAGGTTCCATGTCCTCTGCGTGAACCTCAACTCCTTCCTATAACATCTACCTCCATAGATCCATCACACTTGACAACCTCACATTCTAGCCATCTCCCTTTCATGAGATTCACTATATTTGAGTCATCTCTCTTCTCTTTATTTTTCAGCCACAATGTCTGCCATCTTCCTCCACCCTAGCTTCCTTTCCCAATGCTCAGAGAAGCTTAGCCGACCATAGGGAATGCCTCTAAACTTAGGGTAATGATCAAGATCTTCATAGCCAAAGGGATAACACATAAAAATGATCCTCTGGGCTCCTCAAAAACTCAAACTCAACAACCTCTAGGAAAGAATACATAGAAATGGCATATTCTAGAGTATAACTAGTCAGGACTCCTTTCCACTAGTGATCAACAACATGTGTCCAAGTCATATCTACATCCTACAACCTCTGGTAATCATCTTGGGTCCATATGTGCGATCTATAGTACCATCTCAATCTGGATGCATATGTTGAAAGCCATTCATATAGTTCTACTAGAAAACAACAAAAGAATGTCTCATATAACTCATGGTACAAGTTCTCTTCTACCCATCTACGTGCATCAAACTCAGTCCAGTGTTGAATCTTTGAGAAAACTCATCCTCCATGCTCTTGAAACCATGCTTCAACACTTTCCAAGGTCAGAAGCATTCTCATCATCATCATCACATAGGACCAAGATGTATATAATTTCTCACAACAACTTCAAAAAGAGGTCCCGGAAATGGAACCAAGATGTAGTCATTTTTATACCCTTAGAACAACAATCTAATCCCATGCATACCGACCTATCACCCAACAGGTGCTGGGTGCTCACCCGAGGCACGCGTGGGTGCCGAGCCCCTCCCTTTATGTGAGTTTGTGAGAATACATCCTTACTAATGACAGAATTTTAGATGTAGGAAAGAAAAGAACCATGCATTCATTCTAAGAGCTTAGGATGAGTTATCATATCAATGCATCCATTCATATAACAAAAGAGAAGTATCAAACATAATACAAAATGATTCATAACACAAAGGAAATGCACTAGGGTTTATGCTCATGAACAACATATATTCTTTAGAATAGAACCTTATATTCATGTTAACAAGTTCAATAACCACATTACATTCATTAAGGCCATAACAAACCAATATAACAATGTAGATCAAAGTCATGCATCAGAACCTAAGCTATGCTTTCCACATTACAAAACCCATTATAGACCCATCCCCTAAACATGCCATTTCACCTACAGTCCTCCTAACAAGGACCTTAACCCATATAGGAACCCTTCATTATTATCTCTGAGCTTCACCTATCCAAATGCTTTATATGCCCTGATGATCTTCTCTTTATTCTCCTCTCTTTTTTTCTACCTCATCTCTATATATAGCTTTAGTCTCCACCTCCATGCCTTCTGAGGTAACAGATTGGTTTCCAAGTGTCCAAGTGGTCCTCCAATGGAGCATGCTCCCTTTGATCTGAACTCTCCATTCTTTGCAATGATGTCTTTCTGATCCTTCCATCACATGCATGGAATATTCCTTTCTTGACCATACAGCTTTGCCAGGTTGGCACCTTATCCACTCCATGCTAGATGGGTCATGCTTTTCTCATGTGATTCTTGGAATGCCAAATATGGCTAAGTCCTTTTTAATTAAGTTAATTTAATCCTCACACATCCACCTTATTAGGACACCTCACCTTGGACCCATTCTAGGGGCATTTAACTCACAGTGACCAAGTCATCACTCTTAGCACTAAGTCATTACTCCCAATGTTGAGTCACCACTTGAGAAAACCAACTGAGACTTCTTCTCAAACCTAACTAGACTTCTTCTATGACCCTCCTACCTTTTATAATGATAAATCCACTTCCCTAAGCAGACCCAACTTGGAAAACACACTAAATATGGGAAGATCTACCTATTTTTGGTAAAAAGTGACTATTTCACCCTAACCGACGCCGGTTTATCCTCGGCAAAGTGCTAGTTTCCTAACCATCATCGGTCACTTTATAAACACTTTAACAACTCTTCACCTAGGTTTTTCATTCAATTATTGGAGCCTTATTGCATTCAAGCTAAAATCTTCAATTCTTCCCGCATCCAGGACAATGAACACACATAACCACAACGCCAAACAAACATCCAGCTTCTCCTTCCGAGCATTGGAATATTCATAGGAGCACACAAGTTACACTACTATGGCAATCGGACTCAAGCACCTCTTCTCTGATCAACCCCCTACCATATCCACTCACAGGATCTACAAAATACCAAGTATTGTGATTTCATCATTTGTGCTTATTCAAAGTGTAGATCTCTTGCTTCTTTTTGTATTTTAATTCCTTCCATTACCCGTTTATCACCTTCTTCCCACCAACCCACTATTCAACCATCCCAAGCCTTTACACCCTTTCCAACCCCCTTGTCAACATTCCTGAGTCTTCCTAATAATATTACGACCCTATCTACACCCCTCCCACTCTCTATGCAATCACAGAGAGGTTAGAAACCTATTTTTAATAGTTTCCCACCAATTGCCCCTATCAATGCCGGTTACCTAACCACCATTGGTTCCTTTCCTATACCAAAGATCAGTCACTGACCGATACGGATCTCTGTGGCTATAACCAACTAGCCTCCCATTCACCCAAACTCAGCCCGAGACCTTAACTCACCAACGTTTGACCCTTATTAGACCTTTGAAAGACATGCCTAACTCCGAAGAAACCCCGGTTCTAATTAGATTTAGTGTTATATTCGATATCTAGCATAAAATCTAATTTTATTGTGTGTATGAGAAACCTAAATCATTACATTGTAATAGGACCTATTTATTTCAGTTTTGTATTTACATTAAATTGTTATTAAATAGTGGATTGACAACCTTTCTAGGAAGCACCATGCTTCTTGGATCTAGCATACACTAGGCAGTCCACTATCATATGCTATTTAATACTATTTTTGTGGTCTTTCTTTGCATTTATAGGTAGTCCTTCCCAGACAAAAAGGAGCTCTCTACATTCGGCTTGGATAACGTCAACAACATGCACATTCTACCTTCCACCTTCACTTCATAGGTATTCCTCCTCACCTTTACCTTATCTATTTTTCTCATACGTACACAACTTATTAGTGAAACAATTACATTTGTTTATCCAATTTCCCACTTGATAGCTAGTTTCATCTCTACAATAAGGGATTCATATTCCGCTATATTATTTGTACATGGAAACCAAGTCGAATGCTCGAGGAATATGATCACTCGTAGAAGTGATAAACACAAATATTGATCCTGAACCATGGAAGGTAAAGGGCGTGTCAAAGTTTAGTTTCCATTTAATTAAATCCTCAAGGTACATCGGGGTAGCGTTTGGAAGATCCACTCAAAGGTTTAGTTTTTGGTAAAGGGGCTTCACTAGTTGATCTTCCAAGATTTGCCCTTTGAATAACTTTTGATTGATGTACTCAATATAGAACTCACTGAGTAGGATGATCCAATTAGTCATCCTTCCTGTATGTGCATGTTTAGATAATAAGTACTTCAATGGATCAATTTTGGAAATGATCTTGGTATTATTGTTTAGAAAAATAATGATGAAGTTTTTGAAAAGTAAAAATGATGGCCAATCAATCCTTTTCAATCTGTGGATAGTTGAGCTCATAAGCGATCAACATGCAACTGAGGTAATATACAGATTTTCTTTCTAACTTATATCATACTGAGCCAAAAGCACACCAATTGTAAATTGACTGGTAGAAATGTAAATAAATAATGGTTTACATACAGTAGGTGGCATTAGAATAGGGGTTTGGACATATATTCCTTGAGAAAAGAAAATGCTTGCTATTTTTCTGGACCCCAATGAAAATCAACATCTTTCTTCAGAAGATGTGTGAATGAGTGACACTTGTCTACGAGCTGGGAGATAAATCATTTAATAGCTTGGATCTTCTCCTGTAGACTACATAGTTACTTGATGTTCTTAGGAGGAGGCATGTCTATTATAGTTGATACCTTTGTAGGATCTACTTCAATTTCTCTCCTTGAAACAATAAAACCTAACAATTTTTTAGATAGCACTCCGAAGACACATTTCTTTGAGTTGAGTATGAACTTATAGTATCTAAGATGCTTTGAAAGATGCACCACAAGATCGTTGGATGGTCATATTTAGCATTAGATTTTCCCAAGATGTCATCCACATAATCTTTCATTATATCATTTATCATGTTGTGAAATATTACAGTCACATCCCTTTGATAGGTTGCACCTACATTCTTGAGGCCGAAGGGCATGACTTGATAACAAAATGTCTCCCCGAGGGTAGTTAGTGTTTCCTTGTGATGATCTTCCTCTATAATTTTAATCGATTATATCCCAAAAAACCATCCATGAGTGATAACATTTCATAACCAATAGTTGAATCGACAATCATGTTGATGTTAAGAAGAGGAAAATCATCCTTAGGACAAGATTTATTAATATCTCTAAAATCTATACATATCCTGATACCAATGGGTTTCTTTTATAAAGAGACTATATTAGAAATCTATTTTGAATAATCAATAGGCCTGAAAAAACATATCACTAATAACTTTTCCAGTTCTTCTTTTACTAATAGGGTGACACGAGGATGCATCTTTCTAAGCTCTATTTGATGGGATTTTCTTCTTCATGCACAACTAGGTTATGCACCACTAATGAGGGGTTTAACCCTAACATGTCCACATAGGACCAAGTAAATATATCTAAAATTTCATGCAACAACATGACAAATGTCTTCTGTTCTTGTCTGAAAGTGAAGCTCCCAATTTAACCATTCTAGGATGCTCCTCTATTCCAATGTTTACGTCGATAGTCTCCTCATGTAGTCAAAAATTCATGCACTTTAGACATTTATTTATCACGCTCTCATACTACTATTTAGAAGGTTTTTGAGTGAAGAAATTACTAATTAACCCCCATCCCTTTGGCCATCTTATTTATTTTATTTCATAATTTGTGACTTATTGCACCCATATGCCCAACTATTTTCACACATAATGCATAATTTTAGCCATAATCGGGGGCCCATGGGCACCCTAGTCTCACTGGGGCACCTCGATCCTTATAGTGCTTTCCGTCACTTTTTAGGCCTCTTATATCTATTTTTCATGTTTATATTTTCTATGGTCGGCCTTTTTGGGGTTAATTATGAAATTATACTAAGATAACCCTATAAATATAAAGTTATGAGACCATAATGAGGGACCTAACATCATACACTACTATCACTCCATCTAGAGTTGCATCCATCTATTACATTGACATCCACATAGCTCCATCATCAAGGCACAAGCTAGGAAATCTACATCACACTTCATAGGGGAGTGATTCTATTCTATTTTATTCTTACATACTATTTCATTTTCTACATTTAGCTATTGCTCACTATTTAAAAAGTGTGACTGGCACAAGAGAACCTAGGGAATGATAGGCACACACACCAGAACTACATCCGGGTTTGAAATGTAGTGCATCACTCTTTTTTAATAAGCCCACTTTGTTTTAGGAGATGAGGCTAGTCGACCCATTCATTCTACATCTTTATTTTTAGGGTTTTGATACTTCCTTTTGGTCTCTTGTAGGTTATATCTTCTCCTTAGAATATTTGGAGCATTCAACACAATGCAAAGAAATTGATGCGACAGGCGGTAGAGCTCTAGATCACCTTCGACCCTTTAAAGACCGATTAAGGTATTTTTACTAAACCAAGGAAATCAAATCTCATACAAGAGAGCCTGTGGGCACCCCAGTCCTACTCAAGGTGCTCTAGTCTAGACACATCATCCATCTCTATCATTTCGACATTGTGGCACAATCATTCATGCTTTCTAATTTTCTATGCACCACTGTGACATAGTCCGACAGTCACTAGTTATCATCTGAGTTATTTCCTTTCCCTTCTTGCATACTAGGGTTTAGTATTTCATTAGTTTCATTTAGTTATTTCATTTACATGTTATCTTAGGGTGTTTATTTGTTGCGTTTATATGTCCTCCTAGATTAGATTAACTATCTTGCACTAGCCTAAAATAGTCAATTTTAGTTAATCATTTTGGTGAACCCAACATTTATTTATTTCACACTTCTAGGATCTTCCTTTTCCTCATTTTAGGGTTTATTATCTTTCGGCGTTATGTCTAAATCATCTTATCCCACCTTTGCAAGCAACTAAGTCACGACATAGTTACTATTGTTGCTAATTTCATGGGGGTACGTACTCAACATCCCCCTCACTTTGTCACACCTAGGGTTGACCCATCCATTAATGTCATTACTACTCATCATACTCATCTTAATCTACCTATGGCTCCACCCATGTCTATTCCCCACCCATTACTTCAGTACCTCCTCCTACTACTTCTAAGGGCTATGACATCATTGAAAAACTTAAGAATACACCCACTAAGATCTCTCTTTACGACTTATTGTGTAATGCACTAGATTGTCACAACACATTAGAAGCTACCCTTCATGTCATCCATATTGAAAATGATAATTCTGTAGAAGATTTTGCACATCTCATATAATCCCTTCGAAATCTACCACGTGCCATATCTTTCACTGATGAGGATATCTCACCTTTTGCTAAAAATAACCCATGTGCTCCTTTTCTCATTACTACCGTTGTTAGCACAACTTACATTAAGCAAGTTCTCATTGATAATGGATCAACTATTAATTTATGTGCACATTCCCTTTTAAAGCAATTAGGCATTAGCAAAAATTTCATTACTAAAAATTCTACCCTCATTCGTGGTTATGACTCTACCACTCACACCTGCTTAGGAACTATCTCTTTACATATTTGGGTTGGACCTAAAACCATCCTTCTGAATTCATTATCGATGGCTCCTTTCATTTCAATATCTTGTTAGGTAGGCCTTGGATTCACACAATGCATGTAATATCTTTTACTATACACTAATGCGTTAAGTTCTTACATGATGGATATAAACACACTATTACTGCTGACCTAGAACCCTTCAAATACTATCGCATAGACCCCATTACCTCTATGCCCATACCACCTCCACAACACATTCTGTATAGCATCATTGATACATATGAAATTGGTCAATCAAGTGCTTCGTCATCCTCCTTTACCGCTCTTAGTACCCCAACTATTTCAACTCACACAACCGATATTATTTCACCTATAGTATCCGCTCTTATTTTTGTCCCTCCTTTGTCCATCGTGACACCTTCTACTATACCACCTACAATGTCAGTTCCTCCTAATTTCCCTCCTCCACCAATTACGAAAACCCCTACTACTCCACCTATGGTATCCCCTACCAATATCCTTGATAATGCCATATCACATGATAATGTTCACACTGATGACTCGAGGATTCTGATGATGAATTTGATGCTATTGAACTTATAAATGAAGCATTAAGACAACTTGAATTTACCCCTTTAGGTGTAGATGATTCTTATTTCAAAGAAACCTTTGTGGCCGATGGCCCTAGGGTGAATACAGGTTTAAAAACCCTCCATCTACTAATGCTATGGTATTATACAAGGATCTGTTCATAGTATTGATGCTATATCCTCCTCTTCCCCATGAATTCCCACTCCATTACCTCCTTTTACATGTACAATATTAATTAATAGGACCTTTTGAAAATATATCGAGTTGATCTCACAATGTTTAGAAAATATTTGTACCCACGATAGTTTGGCTAGGTTTGGCATAACACTTAATGAAATTTTACCGCCTCCTCATTCACCACATCTCTATCATGGCTATTTCCATACCACAACATCTTGTGCATGACGTGTTTTTCATTTAAAATTTTTGTTGCACGCTCCTCTTATAACTCTCCCCTCACACTTGGATAATCTTGGCTTGATTATATTGGTGGTATAATAAACACTCATCACTCCTTGCTCACATTTCCCATGCCCTTGAAACATCTCTATTCCTAGTTATTCTTCTCCTAATTACGCTCTAAATATCTCTCGTTGGCACACTCTTGGATGCCCATTGATCACCTTTAATAACAAAGTATATGTAATGAATGTCTACACACTCGCCATGCAACGGGTCCCTCTATGACCCTCCTCATTCTATAGCTTATCAAGTTTCCAATGTTACACTGGTATGTTTTGAGCATGATAACGACGATCTACTTGATAGCAGCTCATATTCATTTTCTCTTTCACACACACTTGGGGAGGCATCACATATACTTACCCCCTTCCTTTGAGCATGTTTACATAGTTCGTCATCATAATCCGAACATTCTCATCCACTCATGCTCTTGCATTAGGCATACTCATCATACATTTTAGTAAGCGGCAATACCGGATGACACTCTCTTGTGGTTTGGTTCACACTTGATTATTGAGGGATTAATACTACATTTATCCCCACACATTGCACTTGTAGACACCCATAATTACGCCCGAGCAATTTAAATACTTAAATTGCGCTAATTATCTCCCTTCTCACAAATTGGCAAACATATCATCAAAAAGTGCTCATATTCTCTCTTACTGTCATTAATTAATTACACTACGCTAATTAATTAAGTCACCTATCCAATAAACAACCTAATTAATGACCTTTCGTTAATTAATCACCCCTTCTATTTGGACTAATTAATTATTATTAATTAATTAGCTTTCCCCTTCATTTAACCAATAAATCAATATTTAATTGATTTAATCCCCTCTAATAGCCTAAATCGTACTAATATTCCTCTAAATAGCTTCTATAAGCTTACATCTACCTATTAGTTAATCACCTTTGATTAATTAAAACACCCTCCAACTCCCATGACTTGCTAAGCATAAATTAAACCCTTCTAAAGTAAGGTTACCTTTTATAAAGCAACCTTATCCATTCCTAATCTTGTTTTACCTTTATCCCACATGCAAAGGGATGAAGTGTTTCCTTTATCCATTGGGCTATATAAGGAGCCCTCCTTCTACCTTTATACCTACACCTAAACTTCTTGAGAAGACAAATGCAAAGCATATAGCAAAATAGACTAAAAGCTTTCCTTTGTTTTCTTGAGAGTTCATCATCTTGGAGAGTTAAGCCTCTTTCCTAAGTGCTTAGGTCATATGGGAGGTGTCAAAAGGGTCTTGTAGCCCAAATTTGACAAGCCCTCATTCCTAGGTTCTTGGAATACCAAAGACAACCATTTTTGATTGCCATGGAGCCTACATAGGTCCATTCATTTATTTGTTGTTAGAGAATAGAGGATTTAGATACTTAACATTGTTAGTTTCAAAGTTTTGAATATGATGAATGTTAGTATCTAACCCTTGTTTAATTCTTATCTTGATGGTGCTTAGTATGTTGTTTAATTTTTGCTAATTAAGGCTATTTAGGTGTTAGTATTTACTTATATTAGCATTAGTTTAAAAAAACTCATGCACACAACACTATAGGCATAACACATGGAATTTCACCCCACATTATGCATGTACACCATACATTCTACATTCAGTCCACAACATTTCGACATTTGCGCATTTATACTTCATATCTCATCCTAGTCTTCATCACATAGGAGTCTAGCATTACATTTCTAGTCTATATACATACATTCTACACATTACATTTTTACACATTCTACACTTGTCACATTACATTCTACTCATCACATGGTCATATTTTGTCCTTACATATACTACATTGTCTTCTATGCACCGCACTCACTACCCGATGATGCACTTTAGTTCATTGGTCCATACTTGACTACTGAGGGTTTACAAATCAAATGGACCTTACACTCATCATGCGATCACCACTCCACATTCTATCATGTGACATTGCTAGGCTAGTGACATACACTTTAGGCTAAATCATCACATATTCTATCATTTTGTAGTGGTATACACCTTAGGTTAGATCACCACTCCCTTTGGTCATTTTGTAGTGATATACGCTTAGGGATAAATCATCACTCGTCCAATCATCTTTTAGTGACATACACTTTAGGCTAAATTGTCACCTAATCTATCATTTTGTAGTGGTATACACCTTAGGTTACATCACCACTCCCTCTTTTCATCCTATAGTGATATACACTTAGGGATAAATCATCACTCCCCATTCCATTTCATCATGGTATACACTTAGGCTATAAGGTCCACACACATCTTTTCTACATGTCACATTTCATCACCACTACACATATACACATTCATCACAACGCACTAGAAAAACACACACTACTCGATCATTTACTGATGATACACTCTCGTTTATGGTTCATTTTTTACTGCTGAGGGGAAAACAAAATGAACCTCACTACATATATTTCCATCCACTTTGGGGGCATGTGGCTCCTATCATTCCATATTGCATTCCATCACATCCATCCAAAACATACTGCATACTATGGTTGTAACATTCCCATTTTAGGACTTTAGAAACAAGGGATTTTTTTTTTTAATAATATAATGTTCTCTGTTCTAAATAAAGAATTATTTAGAAAAACATTCCATGCCAATTGATTTCAAATAGATAACCATATGCAACTGTAAATGACTCGGTGATCCACCGATCTATTCATTTCATAACTCGGTAATCTACTTGATCTATTGATGATATATTTAAGTATTGAGTACATATCATATACTTTGTATACTTGGTTATCCTCCCCTACACTTTAGTCTTGAGTGATCTATTTAAAGAACATATTTGAATATTTGTTACCAATATTCATCTGATATCACGTTGTTTTAAACTTGGTGACATAGGACAACGCAACCAGCAACTTGTGATACTTTGGCCAAAGTTTTACAACATACTATGTATGTCACTATTCCTAGATGACATACTCATCATTTTGGAATACATCCTTCACCTCACTCCTCTATTATCATGATTGGTCTTTACTTGACTACCGTCAGTCCACTTGTCCCAGGTTTAACCCTAGCCCTAGTTAGAAACATAAATTATTATAGGAAGATGCTCACAATGACTTAGGGTAAATGGGCATACTCGGTTGACCTAAGTCAACCGGGTGTGCCAAGGTACCCTGAGCCATTGGAAGCTACTTCCTATCCTAAATATGCCACTAACTTGACCTAGAGAGAAACTAAGTTCAAGTCCAAGTTTGTGTGTAGATCTAGATGATCAATGTGGAAGGGTGTTGCCACATGTCAACTACAATCTTTGTATTCTTGAGAAGACCCAAGTCTTATCAAAAGTATAGCCTTGCAGTTGGCATGTGCCAACATCCTACATAAACTACCTCATTGAGATGTACATACCTCAAGAAGATCATTAATACATTGCTAATTTGGATTAAGTCTTGATTATGGAAACCTGCTAAACCCTAATCCAACACGTCATAAGTTCTTTCCTAAATTTTTTTCATTTAGTCCATGAAGAACTTCCTTAACTTATGATTACTTTTTAATGTTCATTTTTTCAGTTTAACCATCGAGTTAACTAAAATAGGAAAGTGATATCATAAGTTTCATTAAAATGTACTTTAACGTTAGGAAGGTTTAACAACCGCATATGTCCAACTAAAGTATACTTCATACAAAATGAAGTCTAATGATTCATAATCATATATCTAAACCTTTTGGTTTACAATTCAATTGAGAGAGAAAGAGTCTTCCTCTACATGATTAAGTGTTAGGGTATATCATTCACAATACCCATATTTCTTACTACATGTTCATTACGCATCACATTACTATGTTAAATTGTTTAGGTAAAACACATCATATTATACAACTCAACAAGTTGCATCATTATAAGGGAAATTGAACCAATTCCCTTTATCCATCCTATCAAAGATAACAAGATAAGCATAGTATAATATGAAGAATATAAACAAGATAGAATTTCCATTTCCTTTATAAAAGCATGAGATAATTTTACACAACCAATGCAAATAAATCACAACTCGCAATTCATCATTACAACTTATAAAATTTACAAGACTATGCACTTTAGGCATACTACATAACAACAACCTTCATTCTATAAAGTATACAAATTTTATTTTACAATACAACAAAAGAATGAATCAGAATTCTTTACTAAGAATTAGACATATATCAGCCAATGCATCATATAAGTTTTTGCCTTCTTCTATCACTTACGTCGTCCATCTACAAAAATTGCTAGCATGGGTCAGTTCAATGAACTGAGCATGATAAGCACTAAGCATTAAAATGAAGTGCATTCCACTAATTGTTTCATTAAAGAAACACTACTTTAATGAGATAATTAAAAACATCATACAATAAGCATAAGTGATATCAAACAAAAAAGAAGTACATTAATAAATCTAGATCAATTTTTAAGAGAAGAGTAGAATATAATAAGCAATATCGCCTAAGAACTTAAAGTTCTATTGATCCTATCAATGGCTTGTAAACAAACAATAGATCCTGCTATCCCATTATTTTCTAATTCTATCCTAATAAAATATCACATTTATCTTCTCAATGAGACAAAATAAGTTTAAAAACATGGTTCAATCTAGGATTATTCATCTATATCCTAAGCAAGAATAAGAAGAACCATTACGTACCATGCATAAACTGTAACATCTAAAAAATAGACCATATTCATAACATGAATTACCTATTCCTTTCCAGGATGATAATCTTGTAAATTCCAAATTAAGATATACATCCAAACATAACTTCATAACAATACTGATAAGGTATAGAAAACTAGAAACAGGTCTAACCGTAATTCAAATTCCAATTCTGCATGTTAGAAGTTATCATTCAAAGATATGAAACCAATGTTCATAAAAAAAGTAGCCCCAAAGAGGAGTTAATCTCTACTCAAGTTCATCCCAAAGATAAAGAGTACAAGAGACAAACCTACTCCTATCCATTTAAACTAGGCAAGACTACTCAACAACAACCGATAAAACAAGAATGAATTCTCTTAACAATAGAACCGACTTAGCTACTATCATTCAACCAATGATTCAAACCAAGTAGACCAAAAGGTCATATGAAATCACCATCTCGAAATGGAATCGAGTACAGAAAAGTTCAAACATTGAGCCTATCCAAAGACAGAGAAAAGGTAACTCTAATAAGGAAAGGTCCATTTAATAAATCATTTCATACAACTGAACAAAAGAAGTTCTAGTTTCAAATCAAATCTGGTTGAAAGCATATTGTAGACCCAAAACAACATTCTGACCCTAAGAGAATACTTATATATATATATATTTTCTTTTTCAAAAAGAAACCAAGGTCTTATTCACTGTATCAGTCGAGAATAACATCCCAAAATAGTAAACTATCAAGTTCAGATTTACCCATGAACCCAAGACTGAAGACTCACAAAGGCTTCACCACTTAATACGAAGAGTAAACAGTTCATGATTCAAAGAACTAAGCACAAAATAGTAGAATGGAGAAATTATCCTTCCTGAATAGTTTCAGTGTCCAAGGTTAATAACCCAATCCATTCCAATGCAAAAGAAACGGAAATTCAAAACAAAACTTCACAACCATAAAATTGCGATAGAGGTGACCTGGTTCAAAACATTACGGTCAACCCAAAATGTGGGTTTCCTCAAAACAATGGGGAAAGAACACTTCCTTCTATTCCCATGCCAATACCATCTCAAGAAGTCGATACAGTAATAAAACAAAAGTTCAACATTCCTTTAGGTAAGACGTTTCCAGTTCCAAATCTCAAAGAGATTTCAAACAACTCAAACAAGCTTTCACCCAGTTCTCCGATGAGTAAGTTGCTTAAATAAAGAGTTATAAGCTAAATATTTTAATAAAATAATAACCCAATACAAAAATGCCAGAACAAAATTGAATATATTGACCCAATTATAAGCTCATAACACTCAAGTGTTAAATTAGAGTTCAGTGTCAAACCCAAGCTTCACGCACAAATGTTCAGAACTTCACAAGAAAAATAATTTGAATACAGTGCAAATATGAACTCCAAGATACAGTTCAACAATGCTTAAGTTTTCCAAACACTGGTTCTGATCAACACGAAGTTCCAAAACAAGTTTAATCATAACATAAAGTTACAACACAAGTCTACATCAAAAAATGCAACCCGGGAACAACATCAAACAAAACTCAAGTTTCCCTAAGCTCAGATTCCTATACTGCCATAAAGATCAGTTCAAAGCACAAAAATTTGATAACAAGATCTAGAGTGCAAAAGTTACTGAGAAAAATTTTTGCATTACCATTTTCACTTGCATGCTGGTCATAAAACTTGCACGAAAGATAGTTTCCAAAACAACACTATTTTAGCCATGGTTTCATATCAAACACCACAAGGATTCATAAAACCCAGCAAGAAAAAATAACCAGAAAAACATGAAAACATGAATCTCATGACAAAGCAGAGTTGTTCTAATGAATCATTTACAATAAAGTAAAGAATTTTAATTGTTAGAGCCTATCATGCTTAATAGTGCTTCCACCAAATCGAAGGAGACTTCTATCAGAGCTTCCAACTCTTTTTATCTTCCATGAAAGATCAAAATCAAAATTCTTTTCCTCCTACATCTCATATACTTTCCTTCGATCAAAAATAGGCCAAAGAAACCAAAAGTATCTTTGAAGTTAAGGTCAAACTCTTTGGTTCAAGAATCGCTTAGCTCCATGCGAGAGCAAGATTTGCCATGCATGCAAAACCAAATAACATCCTACAAACCTACCTTCTAAGTTTCAAGACGGTTTGCACACAAATATCGAGGCTCATTAATGCCATAAATTCCATTAAATCTAAAATTCCTGCTTATCTTTCCTTGCCACTTTTGCCTCCTAAATCGCGAATGCCAATTCCATATAAAAATAAAATTCCATCTTTTAGTAGGGCTTCCATGTATGGCTCCACCAAGTCAACTAGCCCCGACGAATCTAGCAAATCTGCGATACTTCCATCATTTAAACCCATTCACCTCATTTAAATGCCATTGGAACCATTGCCCTTGTGACATGCGATCCCTTGGTTTCCTTTAATAGTTTAGGATGGATCCCAATAGAACTTAGGTTAGTTTAGGAATTACCAAGATAGGTCATAAAACATTTGCCAATAGAATTCCCACCTTAGGTTAGGTTCGATTCATAACCCTTTAGTATTAGGTATTAGTTAAAATATCCTAATATTACTTTAGTAACCCCTTCCTTTATTCATTTTTCATAATGCTTAGGTTAAGATGGCAACCCAACAAATAGAATAAGAGGCTTAGGTTAGAACTAAATTTAAATAAGTAAACGTAGCTAGAACATAGGTGTTCTTACCCAGCTTAGACTACCGTTAGGATAATCCTTAGGTTTTAGGACTCAAGTCCTCCTCGGAGAATTGAATTTTTCTTACGTCCTTTATGTCATGCCAAGATCAATCACCAAATAGTCGAGCACAACATACAACTAAACTAAAAATATTCACATAAGACCACATAATTTGTATTATACAAAGTTCATCTTCTATGTCCCTTAAACTACCGAATGTCAATTTATCATTCAATCTAAGAAGAGGATTTGAAACATTCCTTGGATCACTGAAATTAATCCAAGGATGAGTCGGAAAGAAGGAATAAGTCTCGCAACTCCTAAAGCCGATTATAACTCATTTTTAAAAAGTGAAAATGAATTCTTGATAACCATATAATTTTAGTCTAATGATTTTTAAGAACAAAAAGATTCACCCTTTTCAAGCATGATCTTCAACAGTCAAAGAACACATCTTTATCCGTAAAATCACATGTCAACACTTGAATGCAAAAGAAGAATATATCACTTGTTGAGGGTATTACTATGGTTGCTTTTATTCTTGCTTACTTTTGTGTTTTTATGGTCACTTAGTTACACATGCTAGTTTGATTACTTGTATGTCATTTATCTAGTTGTGATCACGGATATAGGTCTCCTACATGCAACATAGATGTTTGATTTATACCCTTACTATAATGGTCATTGGGGCATCCACATTCATCTCTTCTAGGTGCTATTGTTTCATTTCATACATAGCACTTCAAATAACTTTCTTACACATGTTTTTGACAAACTAGCTATCTTTTTAACATGCTAATGGGTGCTTCATGTGCAACATTTTTTATGTAGGGATATTGGTTTCCATACTTGTTTGTTTACATTGTCTGTATTGTCTTCTCTTGTTTGTTATTGCAAGCGGGCCTTGCCCTATGTTTTGTGTGCACATTTGTTTGCTTGTTTGTAGTCATGATGGCCTTGCGTGTCTTGCAACATCATGAGTGATGTCCCATGTTTGTAACTCACTTTGTGTGTCCTACTTGTCTTATTACATGTTTAATACATTACTTGGTAGTTGTTACACTGTTTGCATAGATTACACCATGTTTTCTATATACATGCATGTTTACACTTGTCTTTGGCTAGCCTTCTTGTTTGTGTGTGCCTTGGTTTTTACCAAGCACTTTCCACCGTGTATGCAGTTGGTCATCTTTTGGGGCTGCATGTCTCATATCAGTGACGTCACATGCACCCCCAAAGAGGGGGTATCATTTGGGGGTTTTACATACTAACACAATAATTCTACATCGACACAATTCAATTTTCTACAATGAGTGGGTTTAGACTAGTCTACGAACCCCATACATAGTGGATTTTATAGGACATGGTATCCTTAACATTTTTGGGAAGTAGTTACAGGTTTAGGGGTTACAGTGGGTGTGCCTCTCTACACTACTTTGGCTAGTGGCATCGGATCACCCGAAAACCAGGACAATACAAATATCTCTTCACATACATTTCAGCAGAAGTGGTTAGAGCTTAGAAGAAAAATAATTTCCTCCCTACACTTCTTTAGCTAGAGTGGTGTGAGATTTCCTAAAAATTTGCAGTACAAGATATCCTTCTATGCTTTCTCTCGACATGGATCGGGTGCACATGTTCCATTTACATTTACATATTTTACATACTTTCATATACATACGTCTTTTACATAACATTTTTACATTTACTTACATTCAAATTTGACTACTTGATCATTTTATCCTTGTAGTTCTAGCCATATGAGAAACTAATAGTAAAATGGGGGCAACAACAAGCAAAAACAAGCGATAACAACAATGACAACAAGTGCATTCCATGACAAAAGACATGCTTTACTAACTTTGTTGTCTCCGAAAACTAATTTTAATTTTCCAAGTTAAATTCAAAATTTCAAGCTCTCTCCCTCCTAAAGTATTTAAGCCAAGTTGAAAGTTTGAAGAAATAGCAAAATCCATGCCCTAGTCTGTTTAAATCTGTTTTTCGTTTTGAGAAATTCTCCATCTACCGGTCTCATACACGTAATATCCTCTTTACAATCTCCTTTTTGATCAAAATTGTTTAATTTTTCTATGGCACAGTCATCAAATCATTTTTTTCCTCCATGCCTCCATCTCGTGAAGGAAATTCAAAAATTGGACTCAAAATGATGAAGTTCTCTTCCTCTGTGTATTTTTCCCACAGTCGGGAACGATGGGCATTTTCTTCCCCTGTCAAATTTTAGCCCCATCATCCATGGGTACGTGGAAATACCTAATTAGAAGCGGGTCGGTGGAGAAATTTTGTTTTTGAGCCTCTTTGTAAAAAGGTGAAAAGTTAAAAAGTGACCCGTGGCCCCGATCAGGCTATAAAGGTAAAAGTCAAATTTTGAGCCCGCAGGGAAAAATTCAAAGGTGAAGCCCACCGTTGAAAAGTCAAAGTGGACGAGTGGGCCATCGGGAACTTTTGGAAATTTAACCAAATTCCCAAAAGTGAAGTAAAAGTTCTAAAATTCTCTGCGGCTACACCAAGGTCTCGGGCCCGCCGTTGAAAAGTCAAAGCGAGGAGTGAAATGGCAGGGAACTTTGAGTTTTTGAGCCTTTTAAAAAAGGTTAAAATGTTTAGAAAAGAGCCAAAACCCCATCTCCAACTAGAATGTGCCATGTGTCCTAAGCAAATCAAAGCAAAATGTATGGGGCGATAGAGGAAATTGTGTTTTTGAGCCTTTTCCAAAAAAAGGTTAAAATGTTTAGAAAAGAGTGCGACCTGTCTCCAACTGAACGTGCCACGTGTCCTAGTCAAATCGGAGTAGTAGGCTGGTGGAGAAATTGATTTTTTGAGCCTTTTTCCAAAAAGGTTAAAATTTTGAGAAAAGGGCTGCAATCCCATTTCCAATAAGAACGTGCCATGTGTCTAAGTTGAAAATTCAAAGCGGGGCTGCGGGCCAATTTGTTCCAAATTTCCAAATCTCATGAAAAATCACAAAATGTGAAAGGCTTCCCCCGTAACCACTCCAATCCCTTCTTGCCACATGGATGGCCCAATTTTAGAGTTAGAGGAGCAAATCAAATGGTCTATATTTAAATTGGCAAATCAAATGTAACAGTTGCTTTGCAAGATCTGTTTTTAACCCGCCATGAGCGTTTTCTTCACAATAGAGGAATTTGAAAAGGTGTTGAGGATTTGTGAAGTTGTAACAATTTCTTGTGAAGAATATAATGGCTTCTCAATGTCATTCTAGGGGTTGGCGATTTATTTTTTCAAAAAAGACCCGAGTGCTCTATACTGGAAAAGACAGAAAATGCCACACTTCTTCTATTTTCTCTTCTTCCTTGAATTTATTCCATTCTCAAGCTATGTACAAACTTTGCTCAAGCTTCAATAATAAAAGAAGGAATTTTTTCCTCTTTGATTGAGGAATTAGTTGGTACTTTGTGACCAATGAGTTTTATTCGACCTTGTATCTTGTCTTGTGGATTTACTTTTCTTCTAACTATAAATGCAAGTAAATGAAATTTCTAATTAATGTGTGTGGGCATATGATATTCTACTCACAACATTAGTTTTCTCCTACCTCCATTTCCACTCCCCTTCCCATTTCCAAGACAAAGTTTCTTCTCTAGTGAGACATTTCTAGCTTTGCCACAGGGTCAGTGGAGTTCCCCTGTTGGATCTTTGGTCAAAGGCCACCATTGAAATCCATTTTTTCACGCATGCACATATGAAAGCTGCACCGTTCAAGTAGAGGGACTTAGATTCCCATAGCGTTGGCTTGAAACCCACCAATTTTTCCACAAGACAAATTTTCTCGCCAACATAACCATATAATTATACTACACATTGCAACAACTACACGCATGCATCCCACCCTAGGTTCACTCTCATCACTTTTTATTTTGTGCATTTTTCATCTATAGTTTCCATGCTCCTCCATATTTTTATCATTCCACGCTTTGTCTAGTACTTCAACATGCTACTACTACACTCTTCATGGAAATCAAGAACGCATCTCTATCTACTTTATGTTATTGATATTTCGCTCACCAACATAAAGTGGGGAAAAATGTAGTCACTAAATCATGTAATTTAGACATTTGTTTATCCCTATATCATATTGCTATTTAGAAGGTTTTGAGTGATGAAAGTACTAACTAACCCCCATCCCTTTGGCCATCTTATTTATTTTATTTCATAATTTGTGACCTATTGCACCTATATGCCCATCTATTTTCACACATCCCGCTTAAGTTTAGCCATAATCGAGGAATTAGTGGGTGCCTTGGTCCCACCTAGAGGCACCCAGATCCTTCTAGCACCATCTTGCTACTTTTTGGGCCTCTTCTAGCCATTTTTCGTATTTATGTTTTCTTTGGTAATCCTTTTTAGGGTTGATTATGAAATTAGACCAAGAGAAACTTATAAATATAAAGTTATGAGACCAAAATGAGGGATCTAACATCATACACTACTATCACTTTATCTAGAGTTGCATCCATCTATTATATTGGCATCCACATATCTCCATAATCAAGACACAAAATAGGACATTTGCATCACACTTCATAGGGGGAGGGATTATATTCTATTCCATGCACACATACATTACATTTTATACATTTAGTTATTGCTCTCTATTTCACAAAGTGTGACTGGACACAAGAGCACCTAGGGTATAACAAGAGCACACACACGTACACACACACACACACACACACACACACACACACACTAGAACTACATTTGAGTTTTAAATGTAGTGCAGTGCTTAGTTTAGTAAGCCCACTATTGTGGCAACTTGAGGTCAGTTTGACCCATTCATTTTGCATATTTCTTTTTTTAGGTTTTGATACTTCCTTTTGGTCTCTTGCAGGTTATTTCTTCTCCTTGGAATATTTGGAGCATTCGGTGCAGTACAAAGAAATTGATGTGACAGTAGAAAAATCTCTAGACCACCTTCCTACCATGTAAAGACTAGTTTTGGGTATTTTTCCTAAACCAGGGTGCCCATATCTCATACCGAGTGCCCATGGGTGAACCAGTCCTACTCTAGGTGCCCTAGTCTAGCCACATAATATAGATCTGTCATTTCCTTCATTACGACACAATCATTCCTTTTTCTAATTTTCTTTGCACCACTGTGACACAATCTGATAGTCACCCATTATCAATTGAGTTCTTTCCTTTCCCTTATTGTATACTAGGGTTTATTATTTCATTAGTTTCATTTAGTTATTTCATTTACATGTTATCTTAGGGTGTTTATTTTCTACATTTATATGTCCTCCTAGATTAGATTAACTATCTTGCACTATCCTAAAATAGTCAATTTTAGTTAATCACCTCCACTAGAAATTTGGATTCTTCCTCCATATTCATAGGATTGGGGAGGATCCTAAGATCTTCATCTAAGGGCATATCGATGAGATTTTCACGCTTAAAGTGATCAATTTTTATGTCCAAAGGTGATGTTTCCATTTTTTTCCACAAGTTCCTCAAAGAGGTTTTCACTATAGGACTTGGAATTTTTCTTTTACAAGGCTTCTCTGAGGATATCTTTCCCTTGATTTTCTTTTGATTTTGTTGACCATGAAGCTCATCCTCCTGGCAGAGTATGTGCATGTGTCAATATTAATGGAGAATCCATTCTTATGATCACCAATAGGAATGCCATCACAGAGACCCATAAACTCACCAATTGCTTCGTCATTTTCAAAGAAGTTGATTGGTACATGTTGTTGTTGGTCCTAATGGACAAGGGAAGGATAAAAAATATTTAACTCAGGAATGATAGGGGATATGGTTAATATAGCCATGTCGAAATTAAGTTCATAGAGGTAAGTTATTCTAAAAGACTACACCAGGAATTTGTTTCACTTTCATAATCGGATGAACTATCTTCTCATTCAGAAGAGGTTTCTTTGACCTCTAGAGGATTGGACCCATATGGTCAGATACCAATACCATACTTATAAACCTTGCGATGTGGTATCGAAAGATCTTCCCGCATACCTTGTTTATTTATGCCGCATACATATCCTTTGTATCCCATAACATACATCATTTTATTTGGGATAACATGTTTGGGTGATTGATATTATGGAGCCATCTCATCATTTGAAGGTCGGCATATGATATTGTCAAGAAAATTATCATCTTCTAATAGAACACCAGGAGTAAAAGTGTCGATGTTACAATGCTCCTGGGATCATTAATATCATTCTTATCTGGGTCTACCTCGTGTCTTAGGAGATAAGAGGAGTTTAGAAACCAATAGGGCATGTTGGAGATCATATTCTCCACATCCATTTGCAATAAATTTCATCTCCCATACAGAAAAGGGAGAGTTTGATGTAGAAGCACCATCAATACAAGAGCCCAAGGTATCTAAATTAACATGTGATGTGAACACCTTTGATTAAACTTAAACAAACATTTATGTAGAAGGAAAGTCAAATGTGGTGGGAAAATTACCCAATAATTCTCTGCAATGAGTAAAGGGTTGAGGATCCCACTGAATGGTAATAGTATGTCCTTCATGGTATAACTTTAAACATTGACTATGTACGAGGAAGGAACTATTTGCATGGCATGAATCCATTATCGAATGAGGAGCATGTTTTAGGCAAGTTGAAGTCCAAAACATGGAACTTGGTGTCATGTGTAGTAGGTCCTACTTCCACAGGAAAGGTAACCATGCCAATTGATTGCCACTCTTCATTACCATAGGCCTTGATGGTGATGACCTTAGGTTCTAGATCAGCCTTAGTGCGACCCGGTTGTCAAACCATTTTCGAGTACAAATATTTAGGTCTGATCTCCCATCAACAAGCACCATTTTATCTTCTTATGATGAATAATGAATTCAATATGTATGGGTAGATTATGTGTAGAATCCTCTTCAGGAATATCTTGATGACTAAAGGTTATGTGCTTAGTAGGAGCAATCTGTGTTACCAAGGCTTGGAAGTGCATAAGATCAATATAAAATGACACTGCTGACCCCTGTAGCATTTTACAAAGGATGTATTTTTAAACATTAGATATTTTGAGAAGATATAAAATTGAAATCTTAGTAGTGGTCTTCTCAAGTTGTTCTAAAATGTCATTATGAATATCCGAAGGGGTAGGCAGGAGAAGTAGTAGGACTAAGATATTAATTAATTATATAACATATTAATTAAACCAACCAAACATTACAAATTTTAACAAAGAAAATGAAATAACACATTTACACAAAGACATAGGATATAACGTGGAAAACCCCAATGGGGTAAAAAAATGAAAGAAGTTTCCAATAAATAAGAAACTATTAACCACCCAATAACTCCTTCCTCACTTCCTACTCCATGTTTTTATTCTCGCGTGACAATGAGGCGGCGCATCGCGCTTACAAGGCACACTCTCTCACTTTAATATTAATAGTGTTGATATGTTTAATAGGTGGGTTAACACAACCAATTAGAGAATCAAAAGGATTATTGGTTTTGGAAACATAGTTGGTACTCTTTTCGAGAAGAATGACCTTGATCTAAATTTTCCTTCCCTTTATTATGCTTAGGGAAAGGTTCTTTGTAGATTCCAAGTTTTGATTGGAATACTTGCTAGGTTTTGGGGAATCCATTTCCACATCTCCTCTATCGATTAGATATTGTATGAAGTGCTTTAAATTCAAAAATTTATCAGTATTGTGAACCCTAACACGATGAAACCCGCAATATTCATTTTCTTGAAACCATTTCATTTTCAACTTATCATCTCTGTAAGATAAAATGTTTGGGTATTCAACCATGTTTACCATGTCTAACTATTTTAAGATATATGACAAAGAAGTTTTTAGAGGGGTGAATGTGAAACATTTATATTTAGGTGTGATAGTTCCTTTGGTATGTTTCAAAGGAGTATTATTTAGAATTTCCTGCGCATGTTTAAAATTAGTTATACCATCACATACGATGTTTTTATTATTATTTTCAAAGAATTTTGATTTATCTGTAGGATTTGATTCAAGGTTATATGTTGAAAAGGGTTTTAAGGTCCTTTTTGTGAACAATGATTTTTTATTTGGCTTCCTTTTTCTATAACTTCTTTGAAAGTGTTACCACAATGAATTTGTAAGTGGAAAGCAATCTCAAGGTGTAGATTAGGCACAAAAATTCTAACTAGCTATTTCTCTAGTATGGAGCAAGGGAAGTGACTAACTAACCCTCGATATCTTTGTAAGAAACTAGTGAATTTCTCATTGTTTAATTATTTTGTATTACATAAGTTTATCATGGCGCATCATTTTCCATGTTAAAGGAGAAGTGACATACACATTTTTCTACTAATTCCAGCCATGTAGCAATGGACCCTTTAGGTATGTGTAAAAACCATTCGAACACTTATCCCCATAGACTCTGTGGGAAGAGGCGAATGAGATAATTATCACTATATACAACCTCTTGACATTCCATAAAGAAGTCTTTGACATGGTCCCACGGATCACCTTTACCTTTATACTTATCAAATTTTGGACAATCAAGTGACGAGGGAAAGGTGTTCTCAACGTAACCCTATCAAATGGGTATGGGCATATCTCTTCAAATTGATACTTCTTGCTATGTCCCGCATTACATTCTTGTAAAGAAGTAAAGGTGTTCTTCATAGATAACCATTCTTGGTCAAAGATTTGACCACGTGTAGGTGAAGTAGGCATATATACATGATTAAGTATAGATGTTTCACCACCTTTATTATTTGTGTATAATTCATGATACACCTCTTTATGTTTTTCTTGATATAGAGTTTTAGTGTAAAACTCATGATATGAAGCTCTAGGTTTTTCTTGTCTTGGAGTCTTCATAGGATCTTTGTTAACATGTGAATATAAAATCACCAATTGATGAGTAATGACTTGTATTTATTGTTCTATTGTAACCTCATTGTTTTGTATCTCTTCATGATTTTCACGAGGATGGGGTTGTTCATGATTGACATGTTCCTCATGATCCTCACAAAAATTTAACCACGAGGATGTGATAACCACCATTACTTTGAGAAGGCACTTCTTCCTCATTCTGTTGGCTAAAAGTAGAAGCATGTCTTGGGTTTAGGATTTCATCAACATTGTGAAGAGGATGCTCTACTTCTTCTCCATGAACCATGTTCATGAGGATAGTAGGATCAAATGTAGGTGGCAATTTAGCCCCTAATTCTATGACACACATAAGGAATTCATTCATGTTTTGGAATAAGAAGTTATCCATGTGGGTAGGATCAAATTAAAAGTCATTCCAAGGAGAATTCCCCTCATCACCACTATGGTCAACCATGTTATTGTCTTCAAAAGAGGGTTTAACTTGTCATTAACAAAAGGGTTTGAACCTAATCTTCGATGCCCCATCCTTGTCATAGGAGGCATAATGGGAAAGATTTTACTAAGGTTGATTAAAATGAACCCTAGGAAAACCAAGTAGCGTGAAGCTATCGATCATCACAAATAATGTCAAATAATGAATGAAAAAGAATCCAAAGAATCAAGGCAATAAAGATACTAAAGAATAAAGAATGAGACACTGATATGGAACCATATAGTATGAAGTATCTAGGACAAATCAATCAAGTATAATACCAAGATATAATCACAAGAATAAATACTCCCTATGTTCTCAAAGATAAGTTTGGTGCAATAGTGAAAACAATCAATGTCAATACTTAGATCAAGTTTGGGATAAACAATACCTAAGTACTAAAATGATGTTGACGTGATTTCCAAACAAGGTATACTTAAACAAGTTTAGACACCCACAAAGTCTAAGTCTTGAAAATGGAAGCTACAAATGTGAACAACGTAACAACATAATTTGGACACGTTAATCAAGCTTTGTAGACAAAACAAGATATTAGTATCAAAATGATGTTGACCTGACAATGTGAACACTTTGTTGGTGAGAAAGTTTGTCGGAGTAGACAAATTAGGTGTCTCCACCAATGTTCATGGGGTTATGCCCCTCTACATTGAATGGTAAAACTCCCATTATTGAAAGTAAACTAATCCTAATCCTATCTAAATGTTGTGGGTGGAAAAATTGGTCGAGGATCATACATGGACACTCCACTAAACCTATGGAAAAGTTCTTGTATAGGGGTACAAGGGAGGAAATTACAGTGATGAAGGGAAAAAGGGGAAATTATGCAAGGAATATTACTTCCGTGAGTAGATTACAAAGCTCATACCCAATAACTCGGAGTAGTTCAACCTTCAATATAGAGGAAAGCATAGTGAAGCTAGTGGGACCAACGAATTAAAATGCCAAGTTTTTAAATTCATCTATCGAGGACACCAAGTTCCTCTCCAATTCCATATAGGATCAAATATGCTTGTAAAGTGCATGAAAGAGAGAAATAGAGGAAAAATAAGAAAGGGAAATAGAAGAAGTGTAGCTTTTATTCCATGTGTAGTGATGAATACAAAGCTTCAACCAAGCTATCACAATTCACAATGCTACATAGTAAGAGTTCTTCAAAATTTGGAATCCTTGGAATGGAGAGGCCATCCCAATTTATAACAATCTGAATTGTCCTTTCACCTCCCTCACATGACTCTTGTTTCCATATTCCACTTGTGACCTTTCGTTTTCCATGAATTAAGTATTTATCTTATAATTTTGAGAAAATACTTTTTACAAATTTAAAATAGGTCACTTAAGTGAATAGGAAAAAATAAAATAATGATGCCTAGCGAATATATAGAATGGAGAGAGAAAGAAGAGAGGGAAAGAGAGGAAGAAGGAAGGAATTAAGGAAAACACCCCTCGTGATGAAATGCTTTGAATGCCTTGATGCAGTCATGAACTTTGAGCGAAGATTTCGCCATTGGTGATCTTCTACACTGATGAAGATTACTCCCTTGAATAAATTTGAATCATTTTCCCAATCTAGTGATGACTACAAACTCCTGGACCATAGAATGAGTGTTTAAAAACATTGTTATGAGGTTTACCATTGTAAGCTCGAGATGAACACATACAATGCCCATGATGACCCTCCTCAAAACTTGGTTGATGAACTCCTTGACTTATTGAAATCATTCTGATCAATTCACTTTGAATCACCTGAATCCTTAAGTGATGAAGATGAATCCACATGACATGCCTTGTGATGCCTTGCTTTGTAATATGAGATGATCATTCCAAACCATGAAAAACTACCATCTCTTCATGATTGATTACACCTGAGAAACTAGACCAACCTGTGCACTTGAAATTCATGTTTCCTTGACACTTACTATATTTGGAAGGGAAAACTTACTATCTTTAGTAAGTGTCAAAGTTTTCCTTTCTAGACCCCAAATGGTGATATCAACCTGAATGATTATCCCTTAATGTCCCGTTGTGCCAAAATTTCCCTTTGAGAACAACCTATTATTTTTAGTAAGTACACATGGGGCAACTTACTATTTTTAGTAAGTGTCATAGTTAGCTTTTCCCAACCTCAACCAGCTATGGTAGCTTGAATTATTTCTTCTTACTATGTTCCTCTTGCCTTTTGGACCAACTAACTATTTATAGCAGGGGCTTGTGGAACCACTTACTATTTTTAGTAAGTGTCAATTACAAGTGAGATGACCTTTTTGATGACTTTTCTTGTAATACTCCCTCTGTGTTCACCGTATTCTTTGTAGCCTCTTCAAATGGTGGCTTACTTGAAGTAACAAACCCATATGTAGGAAGGCATGCTATTTTTAGTAAGTGCACTATAGATGTCGATTGCAATAAAAAAATCTTAAAACTCTGGTTTTTTCTGGGGTTCCATGCTTCGCATTTTGAGTAATTCCTTCGTCTGAACAAGTGAAAAATGATATTTTCAGCGGGGGTAGAATAATGACAAAAAACACAGCCCTCTATATCCCTAAAAATAGTATTGGGCCCCATAATATTGGCTAAGGATGAGAAGGTGCGTAGGTGTGCGAGACCTAGTTGAAGAAGGGCATGCGGGGTTGAAGGCACATAGGGAAGGGTTCTAGCAGGGTTTTACAGAACACATGACATGCATGCACAAGGGAATGTGGCTTTTGGACTTAGCCATATTCGACATCCCATGCAACACACAAGAAAAGCGTGACCCTTGTGGATAAGGTGCTAGCCTAGTGACTGTGGGATCAAAAAGGGAATATTCTAGGCATGCGATGGAAGGTTCCAAAGACATCATTGCAAAGAATGGAGAGATTGGATATGAAAAGGCATGATCCCATGGAGGACCACTTCGACACTTGATAATTGATCTATAACTTTAAAAAGGCATGGCAGTGGTTGCTAAGGTTATAAATACAAGTGCTCAATAGAAGAAAAGGAAGGAGTTGAAGAGAGGTGAAGCTCTGTAGAAATATAATGAAGGGTTCTAGGGGTTAGGGATTAGGAGAATATAGGAATCATGAAACATTTAGAGGGATGGGTCTATATTCATTTTTGTAATGTGATGAACATAATGTAGTTCGATGCATGAATTGGCTCTGTATTGTAATATAAAGGTCTATAATGGTTTCATGGAATGCAATGTGGTTATTGAATCTATTAATATGAATATAAGGCTTTGTTATAACTCATATATGTGTTCGTGGAGTATAATACTTATGCATTTCCTTTACGTATGAACCATTTTCATATGCTGTTTTCTATTTCTCTTTTTAAATACAATGAGATACAAATTCATTCTAGATTCTTAGAATGTTGTATAGTTCTTTTCTATCCTTCGCATTTGATTATCTATCATAAGATGATGCATCCTCATGAGACTCACATAAAGGAGAAACTCGGCACCCACACATGCCTCGGTGAGAGCCTAATTCCCGCTTAGGTGATAGGATGATGCGCATGGGATTAGACTTTTTGTCTAAGGATATAAAAATATGACTACATCTTGGTTCCATTGCTGGGACCTCTTTTCAAAGTTTTTGTGAGAAATGGCATGCATCTCTTTCCCTGTGATGTGTGATGACAGAGTGTCTAACCCTAGAAAGTGTTGAAACATGGTTTAAGAGCATGAAGGATGAGTTTTATCAAAGATTCAACACTAGACCTGATTTCATGCACGTAGATGGGTAGAAGAAAACTTGTACCATGAGTTTTATGAGACATTATTTTGCTGTTTTCCGAAGAAATATATGAATGGCTTTCAATATATGCATCTAGATCAAGTTAGTACTACTGGATCACACGTGTGGATCCAAGATGTCTATTAGAGGTCATGTAGGATGTAAATCCGGCTTGGACACGTGTTGTTGATCACTGGTGGAAGAGAGTACTAACCAATTATACTCTTGAATATGCCATTTCCATGTGTTCTTGTCCATAAGTTGCTAATTTCAAGTTTCGAGGGAGCCTAGAGGATCATTTTTGCAAGCTATTCCTTTTTCTATGAAGATCTTGGTCATTAATTTGAGTTTAGAGGCATTCCTCATGGTCGGATTAACTTCTCGAGCACCTTTGGGAGAGGAAGCTAAGGTGGAGGACTATGGCGAAACTATGGATGAGAAGGAAAGGGAGGAGAGATGACTTAAGTATAGCAAAGCTTGTAAAAGGGAGATGACTAGACAATGCAAGGTTGCGAAGTGTGATGTATCTATAGATGTAGACATTACGGGGAAGGAGTTGAGGTTCACACAAAGGACATGTAACTTCGAGCGGTCTGTCTTACCCCATCTTGGAAAGCATGAAAGATAATCCCATTCAACTTCTGATGAGAGTATGTCACATGAAAAAGAAGAGCCATCAACATGCATCCGAACCCACCTAATGACTAACCCACGGCGCTTGGTTTTCCAGGATCAAGGCGAGAAGTATATTTAACCTAGTTGGTATCGGTGGGAGTAACTGATCTGCACCTAGGAGATATAATTTCTTATTTGGAACATCCATGGCTGTGTAATCCATTCCTGTATTTGGAGGAATCTTTGGACAAGGTGTAAGTATGCAAGGTTTGGGTATCACGTGCGGGAGTGGGACAATATCAAAACCATCGGTGCTCGGTTTAGTGGGACGTTGGGAACACTAGGCACAACCACTTCAGGTCCTTTTTCGTAGTAGGAGGTGGATCTGGTGGGTTAGGAGGAACATGACCTGGTGGATCCAGTGGATCTAGTGGAGGAGGAAACATCGGAGGGAACCAAGGCTCTGGATCAGGAGGATAAGGACCCCAACCACCTCCCCAAGTATTTTTTGAGATGTCTTTGCATTTACCAAACTATAGGGGTATTGAAGATGTTGCAGAGCATGTGCACAAGTGTGAATTAATATGGCATGTGAAAGGGATCACTACCCCAGTGAAAGGCAAGTCAATTTGCAACAATGTTGCAAGGGCGCACACATATTTGGTATAGAAAGTATGATAGTTATCGGACGGTGGTAAACTACACTTTGCATTGAATAATGCCTTCATAAGCAGAGTTAGATATCCCCGAGTTTGAGTAGAAGATCATCAAATATCTAAAGGAGATCCAATAGGGAATGATAGAGAGTGTGTGGGAGTATTACATGTTTCAAGACCCTCTTGTCTAAACTATCCTATGAAATTCATCCTTCTCAACATGCTCAATGGTTTTTCAGAGGGTTGATAACACCATTTATAAGGGATTTATCACACAAGACTTTCACAGACCCATGCGAGGCATTGGAAGCTGCCCTACACGCCGAATCTATTGGGAGTGTTGATACTTTGGTGTCGAGTCCTTTTCTAGAGGCTCAAATTACTGTAATGGCCAAGTAGTTGGAGAAGGTGTCTGTAAACTAAGCGCATGAGGTTCATATTGGGCTTTGGTTTATAGAATCTGAAGTGGAAGGGCATGCGAATGATAGTTACCCTCAAATCGGTAAGTGCTATGGTGGTAGACTATGAAATTTTCATTGGGGATCATGATGCAAGTAGTTTCCCTCTACTCCAGTGTAAAATACACAAGAATGTTTCTTTCTATTACAATATTTTTACCTCTACGACCCATGATACCAAGGATTACAAACTAATTGATTAGATCCATGATGTTATTGATCTTGGTGTGTTCCAAAATAGCCTTATAAGAAGTTCCAAGGATGATGACCGTCGTTATGAAGGGCACAAATATGGAAGAGCATGTTGAAGAGGTTTTTGTAGAGGATTTCATGGTCCCAATAACTTGATGGAGGAGGAAGTGAATTCCCATGAGGAACTGTTATAATCTGTGGATCTACAGAGCATTACAAATGTGAGTGTCCTGATATGTTACAATGCTCATGGTGTGGAAAGAAACATAAGTATGAAGAGTGTGTAGAGATTTATGAGAATATGAACCAACATCACTAGAAAGACAAGGGCACTGGGATGGTGAGAATAAAAAGACCAATTCACAATGGATGGCAAGAGTGGCATGTGAGTAAGGGTTAGAACCTATATTGGTGATGATGCAAGTAGAGGCCACACATGCTAGGGAGATGCCAAGGTAAAGGACAATAGTTTCAAGAGAGGAAGTGACACATGGAAAATATCCAGAACCTGCTCATTAGAAGGAGATGTATCAAGAGACTATGGACATGATTCAAAGTTTGCAAGGGGAGATCCAATGTCTAAAGGAGAAATCAAAATAGTTGGAGCAAAGGAAGAATGCTGAGGCTCAAAAGGGTGACTTGGATGAAGTCAAAGAGGTATGTATGATGTTAAGGCAAGAGAATATTATTCCATTGCTAGGAGAATGGCTGAAGGAGAAGGTACCACGTGCTAGAGTAGAGTGAAAAAGGTAGGGTTTGCATGTAAACCTTCCTCCTCACATCCTTGACTATGACAAGGAGATTAATTTAAATGCGGTTGTTGATGGATAGATTTTGAGTAATATCCTCATCAACACAAGAACAAAGGTCAATGTTCTTACCTTAGATGCCTATGATTAGATGGTAAGGCCCGCATTATAGCCATCTTCGAATGTGCTATATATGGAAAACAAGACTAAGGGAATTCCCATTGGAGTCCTGAAGGATTCTATTATCACAATTCAAGGGGCCAAGTTCATTGGAGACTTCAAATTCTTGGTGCCGACTGAGGCCGAAAACTTTCCAACATTACTTGGGCACCCATGGTGTTACAAGAACAATGGCGAAGTGTGGTTTAAAAAAGGTTATATCAGATTTGAAAACAATGAAGAAAGGGTGATCATTCCTTTAACAGATGGGAAGTCAGTGCCCTATACTGATCCCTTAGGAGAATAAGTCCTTGATAGAATCTATGTGCACTCCATTAGAGATCTTGAGATAATTCATCCCACGGAGGGAGTCATCTAGTTTGAAGATGCTCAGTCCTTGAGTGATACCACTAGTGTGGCATGCAAAAATTGGGTGCATGGGACCTATGAGTTGATTGGGTGAAAATTGAGAGGATATGTAACAAGGGTGATAAAGGCATGGTTAGTCAAGCACCTATGAGGAAAAAAATTGCCAAGTTACTCTGGAGGAGTATATCCTAAAATTTTCTTGCGGGAAATGGAAGATTAATGAAAGAATGAGGATGAGAGAAGGGGGATGCTCGTTGTAACTTACATAGAACTATAGTACATGCTTTGGTGGGATACACATCGGGAGAACCTCTTAGAGTGGCGCAAGGTAAGAATCACATTTTCTCATTAGGCCCAGTTAAAACAACCCACTTGAGACCCATGAAAAACCTAGGTTTAGTTAGAAAATTATGGTATAATTTTTTTTTATTAGGAGTTAACGAACAAAGTCTTGAAGACAATTAAATTCAACTGATAACTTTTCCCATTAATAATTACTAATTCCACATTAAAAAGCAACAAGAGCAATAAGTCCACCCTAGCTCAAATATCTCTAGGGATTAATTTAATTATTGATTACATTGACATTTTAGCTAAATATTCCCTGATTAAATTTTAGGGTTAAGGGACCCAAAACAATTAAATACCCAAGGTATTTAATTTCCACCAGATCAAAGACATGAGCAGGATTAAATTACAGTGAGGAAAAGAACACATAAATAAAGTCAACAGAGCAAGGTCTCACTTACCCACTCCTAACACTTGATTGAGAGTGTCTACCCCCAAGTTGTCATGCAACAGTTGCCACTGATAGGTTCCGGAACAATTCAATTTCACTGGACATAATTTCCATTTATTAACAATTATCAAGGTCACATGGTTCAAATTTTAGGGTTAGAAGTTTCAGTTAGGTTCAGGGAGTAATTTTCCCCATACCCAACTCTCTAATAGGATCAGAGTTTCAAATTGATTTTCTCATACTTAACACTTCCAAAATTTCCCTAAATCATTCCCATTGGATAGGAAATTTTCTCACCTTTCCGGTGATATAAATAATTCCTCCTAACTCCTTACAAAACTCAAGATATGAGCAGGTAGAGTTTTAGGTCAAATTTTCCCCTAGGGGACACGTGTCAAGAGTTGGGAAAGCACCTTCCACGGGTTGGCGGGTCGTGGGGCAGCTTGGGAATTTTTCCATCGCGCGGGCACAAAGGAAAAAAATTCTTCCGCACCTCCGTGGTCCCCGTGGACACATGTCGAGTCCTAGAGAAAAGTGGGAAAGGGGTGAGGGGTTGGCGGAGTGGTGGAGAAGATTGCTGAATTTTGCCAAAGGGAGAACGAAAAGGGAAAAGGGATGCATGGGTCTGCGTGCCTACGAAAGAATAAAATTCCAAGGCGGGAAGAAAAAGCAGCCATGGGGAAACTTTCACAATTTTCCAAAGGCCAAAAAATTGAAAGAAATAAGGGGTCCACCCTCCCCACTGCCACCCCCAAGGTGCCACATGGCACGTTCTCATTAGCTGGGTGGCGGGGCTAACGTGAAACTTTTTCCCCAAAATTTTCAAAAGGTCTAAGGGTTGAAAGGAAGTCATTCCTCTGCTGATAGCTCCAAGAGGACACGTGGCACCCTCTGATTGGCTGCGGGTTGGTGGAGGAAAAAGGAAAATTTTTCCTGAACCAAATTTTTCCAAAAACTTTTCTAAGGCCAAAATGACAGAAATTTTTGGGTTGCGGGCTTGCCAGGAAATTTTTCCCAAATTCTCCTGCCAAGGCACAAAAACTTCAAAGTGCCATAACTTGAGCTAGAAAGCTCAGTTTTGGGAAAACAAGGACTTTTTGGAAATCTCTCGATGCCCTCTTTACACAAGAAGCATAAATTTTAATTTTTGATAAGTTTTAAAGGGTCAATTTTGCAAAAAGGATCTACAGGATTTTAATTAGCAAACTGGTAATTTTTAACTTATCAATTTTGTTCAATTTGTTTACCTCCTTCACTCAACATGCCAAATATACATGGAGGATCATTCTAGGAAGGGTTTTAAGTGTTTTAGGAAGGTAATTTTCTCAATTGATTCAAGTTTGAGTTTTGTCCAACAAGTGACAGAAACATGACCAGGGAAAGGATTGTACTCAAATTTGCCATGTACACTTTATCTTCTTAAGTTTCCTTTGTCCATTTTGAATTCCTTAATGTCTTAGCATACTAATTTGTAACATTTTTAAGTTGATTACTAAGTGCAGGTCTGAACTGTATAATTTGATTGCTTTCCTTTTGCCAGTTCAAAAATTATACACAATGCCAGTGATCAGTTTCATTGAAGGAGTTATTTATTAGTTTTTATCATATAGGTATAGTATTTACTTCCTAAACTAATCCATTACATTCAGTTGATTCTAAAAATTCATTTCCAAGTTAAATTACAAGTTCTGATTTCAATTTTAATATAATTCCAAGGATGCAAAAACAATATACTTCCTTCCTACGCATTCTTCTTTCCAACAGAGATTTTAATTCACAATAGTAATTCAATCACCATTTGATATTCCCATTTCAATTACAACAATGTGAATAAGAGATGAACTTGCAATTCCTTATTGACTTCAAAAAGAGAAACATCTTTACATTCTTTCATTCCTTGAATACAATTAACAGAATTTTCATTTGGTTTCAAATACAGTTTACAAAATATACAACACTCTTCCACATTCCTTCTTCAAAACAGAGAAGAGAATATAACTCTTTACATTTCACATTTCACTTTCAAACTTTCCTCATCAATACAAGCAACTTCTCATTACAATAATTATACAAATCATCCACTTCAAAGTGGGAAGGAATACAATAAACTTGCTCACAAGAAGGGACTGTCAAACTGTACATTTCTTTTGCTCCAGGACAGCAACATGCTCATTTTCTTGTTCTTTTTTTTTTTTCTCCAAGTTGATCACAACAAAAGAGGGGGAAAGGAAACACTCTCCACCCAACCAAGACATCCAATGAAAGGAGAATCCTTCCTTCATCATTGGCCCCTGAGCCCCAACCAAAGTACAATCAAAGGTGTAATTCAACCATGGAAACAACTAGCTTCCACAACACAACATTCTTTCACATACACATTTCTTTTTGAAACACAATGCAACACAAAACAAATAGTAGTTCACAACTGCATTTAAAAACATTTCAAAATAGAACTCAGGCTTGATCTTGCAAGCCAAAGGAGCAAGGCCTATGGGGAAGCTACTTATGCCTCCCAATTGGGAATTGGGCATCCACCAAAAACAAACTGCCAAATAATTCATCACACACATTTCCTTATGCCCCCACAAATCCCTCCTTATGCCCCCACAGATTTCCTTATGCCCCCACAAAGTAAGAAATACAAGCTATTTCTTTTCCATGGTGGATCCCAACCCCAAGCTCCCTTAATAAAAATCTGATGCCAATGGCATTTCCTTATTCCGCCCCATGGATTCCCCATAGCCTTCTCCTACACCTTCCCTAAGGCGCAGTCTACCTAACTAGCCAACAAATAAAACAAAGCACACATTTTCCACACAACACAATAAGAAAATAATAGAAATAAAAGAGAGTTAAATTCCTACCTCTCCATGGTTATTTGGTCTCCAAACAACAAGCTACAAATGCCAAACATAGTCCAAAATAAAAATCTCCCAAGCATGCAAGGCTTCCTCCAAAATTCCTTCAAAAGCAAGAGCTCCCACAAGAAAATGTGCCCCCAAGGAAGAATGTAAAAAGGTTCAACAACCCCAAAACAAGAAGAGAGTTTGAAATATATAGAAGAGGGAAAGAAGAGGATGATGTGGATCCATGTAGGATGCCACATCATACATCCTCACATTCAAACACCAAAGACAAACTCCAAACTCCAAGGCTCAATAAAGAGGTGGGTGAAAAATGACAAGTTACTTGCACACTCAAAAGAGCCCACACCTCAAGGGACAACAAATTAAATGAAATGTAAGAGAGTGCAATCCAAAACAAGCAACATGATGAATAAAATTCATTATACAAGTCAAAAATCACATCTCCAACCATTAGTATGGTTGGTGAATTAAATTTAGAGGCATGGGACAAGTTTTACTTGTCCCACAAGCCTCCAAAAACTGCCCCAAGGACAAATTCAAATTTCCATGGAGGTGGAGTATTTCTTACTCCAAAAACAACCTTACACAAGCTCTTACACAACTTACACATCACTTACAAATTAAATACAACAGCCAACAACTCTAATAATTACTTTCCCATATCCCAATTTAATTTATTTAAATTTTAAACATATGATCTCCTCACATTAATCTATCACAATTAATTTATTAAAAGAAGAGAACACATTACAAATAAAATACATACAACAATAAATAAAATAAACACATTAATAAAATACACAAACCCATGGTCACATGTAAAGATGATCCCCCATGGGAATCTCTAACAAAATACAACACACACACAAAACAAGTTGCCATGGTGACCTTGTCAAATTCACCTAGAATTCCACTTTGGTTAGTCTCCAATCCCCCAATGTTTGTTGTGATATTTTAAACTTGTAAAACACAAATACCTCCTTCAGCCTCGTGGCCATATCAGAACGTCTAAAATGAATATATAACAAAATCACAAAATCATCTATACATATGAATCACAACAATCACCAAGGTAATCAACGAAATCATTTACAATTTATATCGACAACTATATCATCATCATTCTAGGTTTACTCATAATCTCCAAAATCACATGTCCCAATAACTTCCATTAAACATCCATGTCAATAGTATATCATCATCCACATGTGAGTGTCTCTAATAATCACCATGCATTATATATAATCAGATTCAACAATAATATAGGATCGACATCTAACGCCATACTAAATCAAAACTATTAAAATGTCTCACATATAGTCTACAAGTATCATCGGTAATAAAATGTGCCAAAGGGAAGTGGGCACTACCATTTCTGTATGGTTCTCTAGAAGCAACGTGTCAATGGTCATAGGAGACTGCCATGACAAAGAGATTGCCTCATTTCATATCCAAGCATGCGAGAAGGCTTGAATGGGAAGGAGAGAAGCGTTACCAAATTTGTTATGGGTGCATAAGTTATATTCCACCTTATAAGGCTATGTGCATGTATGATATATTCATTCGGAGATGCGTCATCAAATAGGTAATTGGTAGGAGTTGGTGGCTGATCTCATTCAAGATTTTGAGTATAAGAGTAAAAATCCATCAATGGATAGGGCGTTGCAAGTAATCAAGTGACTTACGATGAGAGATAGTGCTTGTGGCGAGAGGATATTGTATTGGAATTCTTTAGGTGAATCTTATTTGGAGACGCACCTCAATGAAGAGGAATAAGAGGAAGTATAGCTTAAGCGTGCATGCATGGAAAAAGAAAAAGGAAAAATGGTCTATGTAGTAGATGATGAAGAGATGGAAACTTTGGATGTTAACCATTCGGAAGGTACGTGCAAAGTCATAGATAACACTGATGAGTGAGCACATGCCTACCATGAGCCCTTGAAAACAAATAAGGTTAACATTGGGACAAAAATAGACCTGAAGGAAGCTATCACGGGGACTATTGGTCGAGAAAGAGAAGTTTCAAAGGTCATTGATCTATTACATGAGTTCCAGGATTTATTCCCTTGTGGGTATCATGAACTCAAAGGCATCCACCATTCCTTGGGGGAGATGAAAATCAAGTTGAAGGAAGGTGGGTGTCCAATCTTGAAGAGGCCTTATCGGATGAATTCAAATTTACGCATGTGGGTAAAGGAATAAATAGACAAGATGATAGCATCTGGTATAATTGAGGCGATGGAAGAATCATAATAGATCAACCCAATGGTTATCAACATCAAGAAGGATGGGAGGATAAGGATCTATGTTGACTATAAGGATTTAAATGTGGTATGTGTCATCAACTCCTTTCTAACCCCATTTACTTGAAGAAATTTTGGAGGGAGTAGCCAGGGCATGAAGTCTACTCTTTCATGGATGGGCTCTTAGGGTATCACCAAGTCGGGATTACAAAGGAAGACCGAGAGAAAGAAAAATTTCGCCACTTTGAGTTGGGTCATGATGAGGTTACTGTGCCGATGCATATTGGAGCATGAGCATGTGAAAATTATGGAGGAAGCGAGATGGTGGGATTGCAGGAGGACACTATGTAGGAAATGCTACCATGCGAAATATTTTATTAGTAGGGCTTTGGTGGGAAACCATCTACAAGGATTGTATTGAGTTTTGTAAGGCTGTGACCATTGCTAGTGCCTTGGAAAACCTAGAAAGAGGGATGAAATGCCCTTGTGACCAATAGCCAACACTGAACCATTTGAAAAGTGGGAAATTGAATTTGTAGGGCCAATTTCACTAGCTGTGTGAAGGACTGGTTCACAGTATATCATTACTTGCACTGATTACTTAACATGGTGGGTAGAGGCAACACCTACAAAGGATTGCACTTTGTAATGACATCTACTAGATTTTTATGGGAGAACATAATCAACATGTATAGTCATCCTTTAAGTTTAAAAATTAATAAAGGTACACACTTTCTCAATGAAACTATTAGGATTATGTTAAAAAAATTTATGGTGGCCCATCACAAGACTACTCCTTATCACTCTTAAGAAAATGGAACTATTGAGGCATTCAACAAGATACTAAGTCACACATTGACTAATATCTCTAACGTTGGAAGAAATATTGGGATGACAAAGTATCAACCATTCTATGGGCATACATGAAAACCTACAAGAGGTTGAATAAGGCCACACCATTTCAATTGGTGTTTGGCGCAGAGGCTATTTTTCCAGTTGAATTCATGTTACCATCATTGTGTATAGCACACGCAAGAGGGTTAGCTGATGAGAAAGCAACTTTGGAAGAAAGGATTGATAAGTTGATACAGTTAGATGAAAGGAAATCACTTGCTAGATGGAGTCAGAAGACAAAAATCAAGATAAAAGGCATGGCATGATCGTCATATCAAGAACAAGAAGTTTGAGGTTGGGTAGATGGTGTTGTTGTATGATTCCAAGTATCTGTGCCATCTTGGGAAGTTGAAAGTCCATTGGTTGGGACCCTACATCATCTCATACATTCTTGATTCGGGTGATTTCCGATTTACAAGTCTTTGGATGGGATGAGATCACCACATCATTTCAATGGGAGTAGGTTGAATCCCTATTATAAATAAGTCTTCTTGGTGTTTGTAATAAGGTAGTGTTGCCAATTAGCTTAAAATTTCCCTTTATGCTTTTTATTTTCTTGTGTTTCCCTTTCTTGTTGCTTGTTCCTTTATTTTTGTTTCTCTTTGTGCCTTATACGCCGATAACCACATTATTTTTTTTCCAAGGTTGTGTATGCCTGAGAGGACCACACATCTATTTTATTGTGGGGTGGAGTAATGCAAAGAATAAGCCTACAATACAAGGTAAATGGCCCAATAGAAGGAAGCACGTAAGGTTGAGAAAGTATATGAGGAAATAGTGGATGATAAATTATGGTGTCAAGGCTGTAACAAAGACCACATACAAAGGATGAAGAGTTTAGGAACAACATGAGGTAGGCGAGGGAAAAAATCAGGTAAAGTATAAAAGAAGTGACTTGACACTTTGTAGGCGCATGCGTAAGAGTCTTGATCGAGATTGTATTTTTGTGCGCGAGAAAACTATAAAGGGTTTTTGCATAGGATTAGGTGCGTGGGTAAAAGCACTTGAGGTTAGTTTTAAGGAAAAATCCACATTTAGTGTTAAGTACGGTGGTAGGTGGTATAACATTTAATGCTAGAAAGAAGGAAAAGCTATAAATATGAAGTTGGGAACATCATTATTTTACCTTGTGATTACGAAGTGAAAGAAGCTCTTGTAAACTAGGGCATCCAGAGAGAAATTTGTGTGAAGGAAGAAGAATATGAGAAATCTGATTGTGTGACTAAATTGAATTTGTAAACTAGAAGGAAGGAGTACACGGGTGTGAAGAAAATTTATTTGTGGTGCACTGTCTTGTGGAAGGATTTCCCAGTTAGGGTTTGGCAGCTAGGGCACAAAGGAAAAAGGATTTCTTCATAAGAGTGAGCTTTGGGATTGAGCAGAGTAGTAGAGTAGAGCAAGGGGAAGGAGTTTTAAGTTTAGCCCAAACAAAAGTATGGCACCCAAGAAACCAACCGTTTCACCAAAGAAAACAAAGGGCAAGGGTAAAGGAAAGAAAACAACTACCATCATGAGCTCCAATGAAGAATGGTACACAGAAATGTAGTACCCAGATGGGGTATTACTAGGAAAAGAGTGGGATTCACACTTGTGAAAGATGGCCGTGAGTGATTATAACCATCGCATGAGAAAAACTAAGAAATAAATGGCGTTAGAGTTGGTTTGACTAACTAACAAGAGGATGCCAAATAGAATGCCTATTTACAACGATGAGGTGAAGGTCAAATTGGAGAAGGCTAGATTATTGCAACTGTATGAGTTGCCTTACTTTGGAAAGCTTGAGTGCCTTTATCAATGGTTGATGTTTGCACATGCATGAGGATCACTTTTATTTTGTGGGGTGCAAGATGCGCATAACACCACAACTGATATCCAAGTTCACATGCCTTATTTGTGAAGGAGAGAGTATAGATGATGATCTAAGTGACAAGGAGGCTATTAAGGAGACTGTAGCCGTGTATGACTACAAGAAGGGGTCGTGATACTTTGACATCACCAAGATTCTAGACCCTATTATGAGGATGGCCACACACTTGGTAACCAAGCTCAATGATAAAAAATGATGGACACAAGTGAACAAGGCATGGCTAAATGCATTATGAAAGATATCAAAAGGAACAATCTATAACTTGTTTGCTTTCATTATGGATGAGATCATAAGCGGCATGCGGGAGGGAGAAAACATATTATTCATAGCGTTATCCTCACCATTATATTTTTAGATATTGGAGTGCCCGATGGGCCAGAAATGTTTGTTTGGGAGTATCCAGAAGAGGATCCCTCACCCAAAAAGGTTTGTGAAGTACACTTATGAAACCATGCCCGGTGATCACAATGCATGCTTGGAAAAGTGGTAAAAGCAAGCGTGTGATGTATTTGGAGTAGAACGGAGTATCCTAGAGTAGTTACCAATGCTTGTGGATGAAGAGGCAAAATTTCAGTATACCAACACTTATGCATTGGCAGATTTATATTGACAGATGGCACTATGAGTCCATGGTGTAAGCTACCCTTCTCCTTCACCGTGCAATACTTCCAAGCTAGAGTCAATTGGTTCAAGGAGGCCAAGAGACTAAGGTTAAACCTTATTGAGGTAGATCTATACCATTGCGAGTTTTATCGGAAGCTCATCTACCCAAAGAAGCTCACATATGTGGAGAAATATGTCTCCCACGAAGTACAAATGATGAAGCCTTTAACGCTGATGATTGTAGTGAGGACCACAACAAGGGTATATCTACGCGTAAGGCCAAAATTTGAAAAGGGAGCTTACTTGGAGAATTATGTCTCCATTCCTGAATACCCTACAAGAAGGAATAAGGTCATGCCAAGGAAGATATAAAGAGAAGAGGTGCGGGAGAAGAAGGCAAAAGTGTTCAAACCACACAATCACTTTGGGCATGCTTTGCAAGAAAATGTGAAGCCTAAGTAGTTATACATGGAGAAATAAGTCTCATGTAAAGGAAAAGACCTCGAAAGAAGAGGTGCCAGGAGCATGAAGAACACCTCACCCGTAAGGAATCACCAATGAGGAGATCACCTGTCAAGGAGAAAGAAAAAGAAGAATCTCTTGCCTTTGGAATCCCCAGTGAGGAAGAAGCAGAAGGTGACGGATGAGGAAGACTCATAAGAAAGCAGATAGTCTAGATGCCTACATCAGTGACAAGGATGATGATGATGAGCTTGAAGGAGGTGAAGACCATCTAATCTATGAGGTGCATGATTTTGAGGAAGAAGGGGATGAGGAGTATAACAAAGAGGATGAGGAGAAGAATGATGAAGAATAATGCGAGGCTCAAGGCAAGGGGATGAGCAGAGAAGTAAATACAAAATATCAAAGGATCCTAAGCCTCACAAAGAAACAAATAGAAGAGGTCAGAAAGAGAGAAGTGGTGGGAATTATCAATAAGATGGTGGAATAAGAGGTAGAAACGCAACACGAATGAGCCACTCTTGAAGGAAGTTGAGGAGGAAAATGTAGGAAACAAATATGATAGCATGGGGGGAGATCCCAATTTAGCTGTAAGATTTCCAAGGGCCACACACATATGGAGGAAGAGAAAAGAAGTAGCACAAGGTCGGAGAATGGGATACATCAATGATCTAAACAACGAGTTGCACACGCACTTTCAGAGCACCATACCAATGGAAACTCTTGGCCATGGCTTCATTTGATGAGGAAGGTGCATACCCTCGGATGAGGAAAATGTTAACATGGGAATTTGAGTTCCACATTGATGAGCCTGAATTTGAAATAATCCAGGAAAATTGATGAAGGTTCCAAAAAAAAAGGAATAAACCGCTTGGTGAATTCTCAATAATGATTAGATGAGAAAATATGCAACTCACTCAACAAAGTTTCAGTTGAGGTTGAAGCCATAATCTTTTGAAGAAATGATAGGGTGAAGTTCCTAGAGGAAGAGATGTAGAAGAAGGAGGGGGACCTCCGTAAGAAAAGAAAGGACCTGAAGCAAGAGGAGATAATAAGTGCTTAGTTAAGGTGTGAGTTAAAAGATGAGAAGGAAAGGGTGTGCGAGGCATACAAGAAAATAGAGATGATCACAAATGCCATTATCTTGAAGCATCTAGACTTAACACCACCCGCGTAAAAATATGGATCAACCTTATAGTGCCTAGAGGACTTAACCCACATACTCACTATGGAAAGGTGGCCACTTGCCTTAGAATCCACAGAAGAGGTGTTGGTGTGCCAAGAAAAAGAGGATAAGATAAAGGTTGTAGAAATTTTTGCTCAGTACAACAAGATCCTCACTGATGTAAAAGCCACCGTGCAAGTTCTTGAGGTTTCCTATGATAATTGCATGGATAGGGATAGAGTGGAAAGTATCTTAGTTTCCACCCATGAAGAAGAAATCAAGGAGTTATAAGAAAAGAATAAGGGGAACAGTGAGCAAGACAAAATCCTAGCCAAAGTGGAAAAGAAATCAGAGGCCATTAAGACCTTATGGGGCTCAATTAAGAACCGAATGAAAGAATTATACCCCTAAATCACTTGGAGGATGGACACACTCAAGGATTTGGGAAAAAATTAGAGGGGATCATGGAGACAATGAACGCCAAGGGAGAAGGGCTAAGATTTGAGGAGGTAAGAACCCTAGTGGGTGACCTCTGTCAATGAAGCTCGAAACGAGGTTAACGCTTGGGAAAGTTAGAAGCAAAATTAGGGAAGGATTTCCCTCTCCTCCTCCATATGAGAAAAATTCCCCATTCTTTCATTCTTTCCCCCATTTCTTCATTTCTTTATTCTTCCATTCCAACCATTTGTAAGAGCCCATTCATTCTTTGATTCATTGAAGAAAGTGTTTTTGAGGATGGAGAATAGGCATAGTGTGGGGTGATGTTGGGCCCTAGAATATTGGCTAAGGATGAGAAGGCATGTGGGTGCATGGGACCTAGTTGAAGAAGGGTGTACGAGTTGAAGGTGCATAGGGAAGGGTTATAGTAGGGTTTTGCAGAACACATGGTGCACATGTGCAAGGCAAGGTGGGTTTTCAACTTAGCCACATTCGGTGTCCCAGAAACACATGAGAAAAGCATGACCCTTGTGGATAAGGTGCTTACAGTGACTGTGGGATCAAAAAGGGAATATTCTAGGCATGCGATGGAAGGTTCTAGAAGACATCATTGTAAATAATGGAGAGATCGGATCTAAAAGGCATGCTCCCATGGAGGAGCACTTTGACATTCGGCAACCAATCTATAACTTCAAAAAGGCATGGCGATGGTTACTAAGGTTATAAATACAAGCACTCAATAGAAGAAAAGGATGGAGTTGAGAGAGGTGAAGCTCTGTAGAAATATAATGAAGGGTTCTAGGGGTTAGGGATTAGGAGAATATAGGAATCATGGCGCATTTAGAAGGATGGATTTGCATTCATTTTTGTAATGTGATGAACATAGTGTAGTTCTGATGCATGAATTGTCTCTACATTGTAATATGAAGGTCTGTAATGGTTTCATGGAATGTAATGTGGTTATTGAATCTGTTAATATGAATATAAGGCTTTGTTATAAATCATATATGTTTTTAGGAGTATAATACTTATGCATTTCTTTTCTGCATGAACCATTTCCATACAACTCGTTTGCTATTTATCTTTTTGGATATAATGAGATAACAACTTGTTATAGATTCTTAGATTGTTGTATAGTTATTTTCTGTCCTTCTGCATTTGATTATCTGTCATAAGATGATGCATTCTCACGAGACTCACATAAAGGAGAAAATCGACACCCATGAGTGCCTCGGGTGGGCACCCAACACCCACTTTGAGTGATAGGATGACACACATGGGATTAGAATATTGGTCTAAGGGTATAAAAATATGAATACAAATAGGTACTTCATGGCATGAAAACTAGTTTATGTGAAACTAGATTTTTCAATGATCATTCCCTCCAATTTTCGCACGATTTTTCCCACTAGAACCCTGAGAAGTGAAGAGGTAGCTTGCTTCCTTTTTCACAATTGTTCTTCATGTGACAGGGCATAAATCTGATGAAAAATTAGTCCTCCATATCCCTAAAAATAGGGACTTCATGGCGCAAAAACTAGTTCACGCAAAACTAGATTTTTCAATGATCATTCCCTCCAATTTTTGTGCGATTTCACCCACTAGAACCCTGAGAAGTGGAGAGGTAGCTCGCTGATTTTTTCCACTACTATGTCATGGCAGCCATTAATGGAGATTGAAATTTTCAGGTCTTGTTTTTTCCCTTTCACAATGAAATCAACTCCATTGTGATAGGTTTTGCTTCTTGTCTCACTTGTGAAATTTCTCTTTCATCCGTTGCCGGTTGACGGGAAATTGAGATTTGTTCTTCATGGAGCCGGAAGTGAAATTTCTTCACTGTGAGAATTCCTTTCTATGAATGGGAGGTTTTAAGGTGATTTTTAATGGCCTTCAAGAGTGGAGGACTTAAAGAATAGATGGTTCTTCGTTTTGTGCATTGGCTTGTAAGATATGTTTGAATCTTTGTCTCACGATAATAGAGGTTTCTAAAGAATTCCTTCACTCTTCTCTTTTGTTCTTCATTCCTTTGGCTCTTTTGATCAATATTTTATTTGAAAAATATGCATATTCATGGAGTGGAAGGTTTGGTTGCCATGGTGGAGCTGGTTTGGAGCAACAATGGTGGACTGAGGTGTTCTCTGTAACTTTTCTTCCGCGGTGAAAAACACCAAGAAGCAACAAAGAGAGAAAAATAGTTAGAATTTTTTTCAAATTTTTAAGTTTGAGTTGGGAAAATTTTCATTTCCCTGACATCCCTCACCTCAAAGGGATGCGAGGGACATCAATTTTCAAAGCGTCTTTGTCGACACTAAAATTTTCCTCCATAATTTCTATTTCATTAATGTATGTATTAGGAATATGGATGTTGTTAAGTGTAATTAGTAGTAGCGTCCGATAGAAGATAATGGCGCAATGCCCGATCGATGCCGCCAATAATGTATAGTATGGTAATAGTCAAAATTACAATAGGAATGTTGTGGTAAAAAGTAAATATTTGTAAGTAAGTGGTCCGATAATGTTAAAATGTCAAAGTTGGGGTAAGTAGAGAAGTAGGGTCTACATGATTAGGAATTAGAAATATTATATTGGTAATAAGGACAAGGAGTGAGGTCATAAATATTTTGTGTATTTTATTTGTAAAAAGTCTAAAAATGTCAAACCCATGTGAAATGATAAGGTTTATCTTATCTTAAAAGATAAGCTTACATGTACGAGATAAGAGTTAAGGTATGGAATATGATTCGTCGAGTAGATTTCTTATCCTATCTTAGAGATAAGATGGATAAGCCCGGAAGCTCTATAAATATAGATGCCACCCCCTCATTTAACATAGAAGGAAGTAGTGAGAAATATTGTATGAGTGTGTAAAGGAAGCCATCATTTTGAAGGTGTGTTAAAGAAGCCATTAAGAGGTGTAATTGTGAAGCTTCTCCCATAGTATTGGTGGAAGGAAAGTGAAGTCGATAAGACTTGAAGTACCTCATGGGTGAGATTGTAACAATTTCATGTTAATATTATAATTTACTATGATATTTCAGATTTATTATCATTCCTTCTTATCATAGTCTATGGTATTCTTGTGTTATGTTTGTTGTTGTGTTTCAGTTACATCCACCAAACTAAAGGCTTGTGAATTAGTTAATAATCATAGCGTGAGGAGTTCCCGGTGAAGAATTATCATAGTGCGGATTGGTGTTGACATTTTGGTTCCGTTCTTTGGGACCATTCCTCGTTGGTGGATTTTCTAGAGAGATATTCCCACGTAGTCAAAAATCATTTGGAGGGTAACCTTGTTTTTACTGTGCATAGTAGTTACCATGGTAAAGTCACTTTTTGCTATGAATAGTATTTACCATAGTAAAGTCACTTTTCACCATGAATAGTATTTACCGCAGTAGCTTCACTTTTTACTATGAATAGTGTTTACCACAGTAAAGTTAGTTTTTACCGCAGTAAGTCAAGTTTTACCATAGTTGATTGTGGTCATTTCTACTTTCTATTATAGTGATTCCAATTATTTGTGCACATAATTCTTGTTGATTGTACTTGTGGGTTGGTATTTCACTGTGGTTACTTTTGAAAATGGGGAAGATTCCTATTTTTTCAGCCCAATCTAATGAAGATGCTTCCTCTTTCATTCAAGAGTTTAAACGATCTTGTATTTGTAATGGCCTTATAAGAGAGGGAACAATGGACTGATTTTTTCCTACCTTTTTGGATGGTTCAGCCCTTAGGTGGTCTAAAACACTAGGTGATAATGTGAAAAAATCATGGGATTTATTAACTAAAAGTTTTCTTGAAGAATTTGGTGAACAACGAAAATATGTAGATCTTATGATCGATATCACAAAGCTATCTCAAGGAGAGAAGGAGAAGATAAGGGATTATCATGCTCGTGTTCTAGAGCTAAGGAGGAAGCTCGATGCCCGATCTGGAAGGAAGGATTAGCGGATGGGTTGATGAATGGCATGGATAATCTCATCTGTAAGCACTTCATTCTTGGGATGAAGCCGAGAGATCGAGACAAGTGAAGTATGACCACCCAATTACCATTGAATAAGTAAAGGAGATTGCAAGAAGGCAAGAAGAAAGCATGAAAGAGGAGCCCAAAGAAATTGTTGCTAAAGTAGTGCCTACACCAACACCTTTGGTTCAAATCCACAACCACTCTCGGTGAGCACAAATCTTTCTCCTAGTACATCTACTCGAGTATGAATATCTACTCAAGAAGATGGGTCGATTAACTATTAATATTCTTGAGGAAAAGAATTTAGTTCTCGGGAGGAGATAGAGGTCCAAAAAGAAATATTTATGAAGTTGTATGTTATGGTTATTATAAAAGGGTCATTATAAGTATAATTATCAAGATAGAGCTTCTACATACAGTACAGAGATAATGATAAAGGAAAAGCACACATGAATTCTTTTGATGTAGTAGATAAGAGCATAAATAATGAAGTAGATGTGTTTGTAACAAAAAGAAAGAAAGAAAAAGATAATCAAGATGGAAATGATCTAAAGAAGATGAAAGGAGAAACTAGTAAGAAACATAGGAGAAGAAAGTTGGGTGTGCGGGGATTTTCGATTTCACGGAGACAAGGACCATAGTTCATCTTAGAAGATCTGTCCAAAGGCCTACAAATATTACATATGGTCAACTCTTGGTTATGTCTTAGAGAAGAGGTGGGAGTTGCGAAGTGGAATCAATGCTCGAGACGAAGGAAGGAGGTTGAGGTCCCTATTTTGGAGGACAGAGGCGGATCCCTACGCTCCACAAGCTGATGTATTATGTAATGGTATTTCAATTCATGATGTCTTAGTTGATGGAGGTGCTGCGATTAATGTAATGACCAGAGTCCGTAATGAATATGTTGGGTTTAAAAATTGATCGCCCCTCAACACTTATGTTAAGGTAATTAAATAAGGAAAAACTAAACCGAGAAGGTGTAGTTTCAAATGTGGTAATATCTCATTATGGGTGTTATATGTGTGGTAGAATTTCAAGTGATGAAAAATGGTATTGTTGTGTACCCAATGTTGTTGGGAAGGCCATGGCTAAGGAGAGTTCATGCAATAAAATACTGGAATGAAGGCTTCATGACACTTGGACATGGTAGAGAGAGGTGAAGATAAACGTGATCCCTCGGCATCATAAGGCGAAACACATGTGGATTCAAGTGATGAAAGCCGATGATTGGACATCCTCGATTACTCTAGTACCAGTGAAGTGGACACGAAGATGAAGAAAGTGATGTTGATGTTTTGGTCATGGATATCCTTCCCGGTCACACCGACTCATGACCCCATAAAATTATCTCAAGAAGAAATTGATGATCTTCTCCAAAAATTAAAGATTGGTGATCTTTGTGATGGAGAGTGAGAAGAATCCTACCTCCGGCTCTTTGAAGGTACATACACATATTCACTTTTGATTACAAGGAACTCTATCAAGTAAGTTGGGTAGAACATTCTATTGAGCTTGGTAGATGGTGCTTAAGCCCATAAAGCAAATGCCATATAGAATGAATCCTAATTTTTCCAAGAATGTAAAAGAACAAATAGATAAGTTGCTTGATCACGGGATTCATATTTCTTTGGAGAATTCGAATGGGTTTCTCCCATTGTGATCTCAATAAAAAAGAATGGGAAGCTACACATTTGTGTTGATTACGAGGAAGCTCAATAAGGCAAAAAAAGGATCATTACCCTCTTCCATTCTCATATCGAGATCTTGTACAAAGTAGCTAGCCAGAGTGTTATAGTTTTGCTAATGGATATAGCGGATACAACCAAGTCCGTATAGCGGAGAAAGATCAGTGAAGACCATGTTCACCACTCGTTGGGAATGTTTTCTTATAGAGTTATGCCTTTTGGGTCATGCAATGCTCCAGCAACGTTCCAACGTTTGATGAATAGGGTGTTTGAACCCTACATTGGGAACTTCATCAAAGTATTTACGGATGATTTTTGCATCTATGGGAGCAAGATGGACCACTTTTGCACGAGATGGAGACAACATTTCAAAGGTTAGATGAAGAACAAGCCTCACTAAACCCTACAAAGTGTGTCTTTGGATGTTCTAAAGGCATTTTGTTAGGGCATGTTGTATCGAGAGATGGTATTGGTGCTGATCTGAAAAGTTTTAAAAATCAAAGAGTTACCATTTCCTATGAATAGAAGTAAGTTGAGATTATTTTTAGGCCATGTGGGTTACTATAGAAGATTCATCAAGAATTTCTCAAAATTACATACCACTAACCCAGATTCTTGAAGAAGGATGTTACTTATGAACCATGAAATAAGGTGCATGAAGCTTTTGAACAAGCAAGGAAGCCTGGTGTCTTCACCTATTTTAAAGAATCCAGATTGAGCAAGCCATTCATTGTGTATACGATGCCTTAGATGCGGCACTAGGAATTACTCGAGCCAAAAGGATGAAAATGGGAATGATCATCCGAGTTTACTTTGTTAGCAGACAAATGAGCGGTGTTGAGGTAAATTATACTATAACAAAAAAAGAGGCTCTAGCTATCATTTTTGCTATAAAAAGTTTAGAAATTACTTGCTTTAGGGCAGAAATTTATAGTTGTAACAGATCATCAGGCTCTAAAATATATTATAAATAAGCCTAACCCATCGGGAGGATAGCAAGATGGATAATTTTGCTACAAGAATTTGAATTTGATATTATAGATAGGCAAGGAAAGAAGCATGTCAATGGAGATGCACTCTCTCGAGCCTATGATTTCCTTGTGATGATGATAGCATTGTTATCCCTTGACACAATCCCTAGTGAATACATAGATATTTGGAATTATCTGAATGAATTCAAGTTTCTGATGGTGCCAATGCAAAGAATAAGTGGGAGATTACTCAAGCCAGTCATCCATTTTCTATTCTGCATGGAGTATTATTTTGAATAGGACACGATGGACGATCAAGAGGCGATTGGACATGATCAAGGGAAGGAGATGATAGAATAATTCCACAATGGTACATGTGGAGGGCACTTCTCTGGAAAACTTACAACAAGAAGGATCTTGGATGCGAGTTATCATTGGCCCACTCTTTTTAGAGATTGTTATAATTATTGTAAGATATGTGATATTTGTCAAACACATAGTAACCGTAAGACTTCATCAGCTCCATTATGCCCTATTCTTCCACTTGGTCCCTTTGAAAAGTAGGGAATAGACATTTTAGGTCCAATTCCAACTACCCCATGCCAAAATAAGTATATTGTAGTTGCCACATATTATTTAACCAAGTGGGTTGAAGCTAGGCCATTGAAAGCAACTTCTATGGATGAAGTGGTAAGGTTTATATATGAACGCATTGTCACCGAGATTTGGATGCCCATTATAAATTGTAACAAATCAAGGAAGCCACTTCATTAATGAGGTGGTAGAAGCCTAGTCAATAATTTTTCTATTAAGCACGGGAAGGCAACAACATACAAGCCAAGCAAAAATGGACGGAGTGGAACGAACAAATTTTGTGTTGTGTCAAATTCTAGCAAAAGATGTAGCCTTGCGGTAAATAAGTGGGATAAAAGGATTCATGTAGCATTGTGGGCATATAGGGAAACATCAAAGTCAGCAACAAGATACTCCCATTTCGGTTGGATTATGGCATTGATCCAGTTCTTCTATTGAGTTTGATATTCCCCTTTGTGAGAGTTATGAAAAATGAAAGGATGGATGAAAGTGATTGAAGAAAAGAAAGGTTGGTACATCTTCATTTGCTAGAGGAAATGAGGGAAATAGCAAAGGATACAAGTTGAAGAAAAAATGAAGCGAAGGAATACTTTGATTAAAAAGATCATTTGTTCTCCATTTTATGTGAATGACTTGGTTCTAGTATATGATTCCATATACAAAAACAAGAAGACAGAGAAAATTTCTTCCAAAATGGATGGGGCCCTACAAAATAGCAGGTATGCATGAAAATGGTACGTATTATTGACTGGAGGAATTGGATGGCACTCCCATTACAAAATGGGTCAACCATGACAAGTTGAAGATTTTCCAAGCACGGAGAATAGTCTACTCAGGATGGAGTAGAAGCTAGGAAGGGGTAAGATGTCGACACTAAAATTTTCCTCCGTAATTTCTATTTCATTAATGTATGTATTAGGAATAGGATGTTGTTAAGTGTAATTATTAGTAGCATCGATAGAAGATAATTGGTATGTTGCCCGATGCGACACCACCAATAATGTATAGTAAGGTAATAGTTAAAAAAGTACAATAGGAATGTTGTGGTAAAAAGTAAATATTTGTCGTAAGTGGTCGGTAATGTTAAAATGTCAAAGTTGGGGTAAGTAGAGAAGTAGGGTCTACATAATATGGAATTAGAAATATTATATTGGTAATAAGGACAAGGAGTGAGGTCATAAATATTTTGTGTATTTTATTTGTAAAAAGTCTAAAAATGTGGAACCCATGTGAAATGATAAGGTTTATCTTATCTTAAAAGATAAGCTTACATGTACATATAAGAGTTAAGGTATGGAATATGATTCGTCAGAGTAGATTTCTTATCCTATCTTAGAGATAAGATGGATAAGCCTGGAATTTCTATAAATAGAGAGGCCACCCCCTCATTTAGCATAGAAGGAAATAATGAGAAATATTGTATGAGTAAGTGTGTAAAGGAAGCCATCATTTTGAAGGTGTGTTTAAGAAGCCATTAAGAGGTGTAATTGTGAAGTTTCTCCCATAGTATTGGTGGAAGGAAAGTGAATTCATAAGACTTGAAGTACCTCATGGGTGAGATTGTAATAATTTCATGTTAATATTATAATTTACTCGATATTTCAGATTTATTATCATTCCTTCTTATCATAGTCTATGGTATTCTTGTGTTATGTTTGTTGTTGTGTTTCCAGTTACATCCACCAAACTAAAGGGTGTGCATTAGTTAATAATCATAGCACAAGGAGTTCTGGTGAAGAATTATCATAGTGCAGATTGGTGTTGATAGCGCCTCGGCTTGACATATGGTAGAGATCCGACAACAAGGGATTAAAGCCAAAAAAACAACTTTAAAGCACTGAGTGGCTGAAATCTAGTCACATTGGTGACCAGAAGTCTCCTTAGGGGCTGAGAAATTTTTTCCAACCTTGATATCCCTAAACTCAAAGGGACATGAGGAAATCAGTTTGCATGGCATGCTTTGGAGATGACATGTGGTGATGATCCAACGGTGAAGTATTTGAGCTCCCAAGCACTTGGGGATGAACCCGCGATCTTGAAGGTTGCATGAGGGTACAAAGGGATTATGGGGGATATGAGACTTTTCATGAATTTTGATGTCCCTAACATTGAGGGACACAAAATCCTACCAAGCTCTTGGAGTTGACACGTGTCCTTCCAAAATTTGACTAACTCTTGAACTCGCTCTAAGAGGATAACTTGAAACGGTGATAACTTGAGCTCCCGATGGAATATTTTGATAAAATTTTATATGATATTTAATGGAAATGGAATTTTGAATCTAATGGTTATGGAATTAGGATTTTATTCCTCTATTTTATCCCTAAAAAAGTGGATTTTTGATTTGGTACTCCACCTGTGCATGAGAAAAACTGCTTGCAGACCCATTGCACCAAAGTGTTGTGAAAAAATAATTTCACCATATTATAGGGATTGGAATTATATTTCCGAATATGTTTTTTTCTCCTAACTCCATATGAAGCTCCTAAAATCATATTCAAAAGCTCATCGATGTTTTGGCTCGTGCACTACTTGAGCTGTGAACCCTAATTTTAGTGAAACTATCCTAAATTTTATGGATCCTTCCCCGAATATTCCTAAATCAAATCAATGATGTTATTAGGCATTTGATTCACCTCCGTTTCTTTTTCTAATTTTATGTTCCACTCCATGGGGTTTCTCTAGTCCTAGGAAGGCCAATGATAACCCTTCCTATAATTGCCTAAAATTTGCATTTTTCAATGAACTCCTAAAATTACTTAGGGGGTTGAATTGAATTTCATAACTCACCTAAGGGAATGAGTTAACATGAATCAGAAGGTCATTAGAATGATTGGGAAGACCCAAGGTATCTTAGAAGGATAGAACATGAAAATTTTGGTATAGGGGTATTGTTGTCATGTTGGAAAATTGCCAATTTCCCTTTGTAATTTTGCATAAAAACACAACGTAACAACAACAATTTTCAAAAATCAAGGCAATGTTTGAATAAAAACAAGGTATAAGTATATTAATAAGTTTATAGTTATGTGAGAAACATAACAATACAACTTAGAGACTCAAATAAATTTTCATAAAGGAAACAAGATGCAAGTATCAAAAACTGTATTAATATGATGCGAGTAGCGTAACAAATCAAGAGGAAGTCAATGATGAGACAACCTAACTACTAATGAAAGAGTCTTGATGTGGGTATCAAGACAAGGGCCTACCAAAACATGAAGATGTACCAACACACTTTCAACACTCACATTCTGACATTGCAACCTAGTCATGTGAGTAGAATACAAAAGTGGTGGACACGATTATTTTTGGTGGTACCACGTATATATGCTTTCTTTTGTCCCAAATGGGAAATAAGAAAACAAAGGAGTAGACCAAGTGGTGATGAAAAATACTTAGCATAACTTTGGCAAAGTTTTTCCTTGTCTTATGACGACGTATAAACTAGAACAGATAGATGCCTTGTAAGTTTCATGATGAATAACACGTCGTAAAATTCAATGAACTCTCCCTTGTTCATTAACAAGGTTTTGAATATGAAGATTTTTTTCTTTGTGAGAGCTCTTTGGTACATGATGGATAAAGTCAAGTTGGACCCAATGCCAAATGTTTTCCTAGGATTTTGTTCATAAACTTGCCAATTCTTTCCTAGAAGACGTAAAACTATATAATGAACTAGATAATGGACCATTACCCCATAGTAAAATTAATGAATGGGGCCTCATATGGGTAACATGAAGATTTTATCACAAGGGTTTTCAACTAATCAAGTGGGTAGCAGGGAATTTCCCATTTCGTCCACTAGTTCTCTTAATGTATGGACTACTTTTGAGCTACTACGGTAATATTCATAACTAGATACTTCCCACATTTTAAAGTGTATGTGTTTCAACTCTTAACCAAATTTTCAAATACAATGTTTTGAATGAATTGGTGTGTTTTTTTATATTGAATTAAGAACGTGGTTTAACACACCATTGGCAACCTATAACACACATGTAATTAGAGTTTTAGATCCCAAATCTTTTACAAGTGTTAGGTCCCACACACAAAATATTTAGTAGTTTCCTATAAAAAGTGAATCAAAGTCATTTTTGATTCTCAAGATCATCTAAGGATGCAAGAGAAGAGCATATACAATAATTTGATTCAACTAGATAAATGTGAAGGAAATATTTAAATCAAATAAACTTTAAATAATTCTTAATAAATTATTCATTCCTTTAAGCTAAAATGAAAAGATTAAGTTCCTCAAAATTAACCAAATGTTAGAAAAATGAAGACTAAAGCTACTTTTATTTCTCAAGATCAACCAAATGTGCAAGAGAAGAGCATACACAAACTTTAGACTAACTTAAAAATCATAGAAACATCACATTCATTAAATTTTGAAAACATGTTAGAAATATGATTAAAAACATAAAAACATGTAAAAATATTTAGAAAACTTGTCAAACAACAACAAACATAAAAAATTAGAATCTAGAAACCTCAAAAACTGAGCCAAAAATTGACACAGATTGCTAACGTAAGCATGTATAATAGGTAACACATGAATTTTAGCAGTAATGCATAGATAAAGGCGCCAGTGCAGGGGTAGTTGCAAAAATGCAGTGTCCGAGATAAAAACATAGAACAATGTTCCACTAGTATAAGGGTAGTTGTTGGGCCCCAAAAAGATTGGCCAAGTATAAGGAGGCATGTGGGTGCGTGAGATATAGTTGGATAATGATGCAAGGGTTGAATGTACATAAGGAATGGTTTTAGTAGGGTTTTCTAGAACACATAATGTGATCGTGCAAGTCAAGACAAGTTTTTGACTTAGCCATATTCGGCGTCCCAGGAAACACACGAGAAAAGTGTGACCCTTATAACATGCAGAGTGGATAAGGTGCTAGCCTTTGATAATTGTAGGATATAAGAAGAGAATATTCCATGCATGTGATGGAAGGTTCCGTAAGAGCGTCATTGCACATAGTGGAGAGCTCGGATCGGAGGAGGCATGCTTCATTAGAGGACCACTTGGACACTTGATAGCCAATCTGTTACCTCATAAGGCATGGCGGTGGAGGCAAGAAAGCTATATATTGAGGTGTGTGAATGGTAGAAAGGGTGATGGGTATGTGTATAAACACAAAAGATAGAGAGTGATTAATGTGGTATCTTTGGTGGAAGAGAGGGGGCTCAGTAACAATATAATGGAGAATTCTATGGGTGGGATTAGAAAAAATATAGGAGTGACGACACACTTAGAGGGATGGGTTTGTATTCATCTTTGTAGTGTGATGAACACAGTGTAGTTCTGATGTATGACTTGGCTCTGCATTGTTATATGAGGGTTTTTTATGACTTTGAGGGATGTAATGTGGTTAGTAAACATGTTAATATGAATATAAGGCTCTGTTTTGAATCATATATGTGTTCATGAGTATAATATTTATGCATTTCCTTTGTGTATGAATCATTTCCATATGCTGTTGTTATTTTTCTTTTGGATGCAATGAGATGACAACTCATCCTAGGTTCTCAGAATGATGCATGGTTCTTTTCTATTCACTTGCACTTGAATACCTATCATAAGATGATGCATTCTCATAAGACTCACATAAAGGAGAGACTCGGTGCTGCGCGCATGCCTTAGGTGAGCACCCGGCATCCGTTTGGGTGATAGGCCAATGCGCATGGGATTAGACTATTAGTCTAAGGGTATAAAAGTGACTATAGTAGTTACACAAACATAGGTCTAAGACAAAAACATAGAATATTGTTCCACTAGCGCGGAATAGAGTCACTAACACAAACATATAGTGTAGTATCAAAAGCCCGTAGTGTATTAGTGGAAGCCTTACACAGAGCAAATTTTTTTAGTTTAGTGGTAACACATGCCTACCACTCACTAGAGAAAACCCGAGAGTGGTAGTGCAAGGGTTTCAGCAATAGCAAAAACTTCAAAGCGTAGCACAAGGGTTCTTTCCGCTTAGTGCAGAGGCACTGCAAGCAAAAAACATGAGATTTGACAAGAAAATGTCAAAAAAGCTCAAATATTTGTCAATTTGATTCAATTTTGGCAATACCTCACCTCCTTCATTCCTACAAAGAGCAATAAAACAAGGAAAACTCAACTAATCTAGTTAAGAAACACTATATTTATCTAAACTATTCTAAAAGGAGGGTTAAAATCCGAAATTGAAACTTATCTACAAAATGTGAAAATGGATGGAAAGGAAAATGGTGTATGTCCCACCAGGAGTGCCAAATGTGCACATGCTAAATTTTCTAAGCTAATTGAAAGAAACTAACACCTAGTAGTCTCAAAGAAAACCTAAATCTACCATGAAAATCATCATAAGAGATCAAGGGAAATTAGCTATCTTGCATAAACATGAATTAAATCACCTAATGCTAACCATTCCTACTCTTTTAATGTATTATTACTTCTAAACATGAGCCTCTTTAGATCACGAGTAATCAAATTTGTGTTGATCTCCAAAGAGAGGGAAGGATCTCACCAAGAAATGGCTACAAGGCCATACTTAGATCTTCCTTTCTACTCAACAATGGTAGAATGGATGCACAAGATGAAGTAGTTATTCCAAAATAATGGAGAAGGCTCTTATCATATGTCTTATATGAAATACTAGAAAAAGTATGGTGTAGGTGTGAAAGAATGTAGGAGGGTCCTTTATATAGCTTTCCTATTTGGGAGAAGCTTGAAAACTAGTGCATGTGGGATAAAGGATAAAGTAGATTTAGAAGAGATAATCTTGATTAGAGGAATTAACAAGTGATTAGCAACTCATGGGAGTTAGGGGTGCTTTAATTAATCAAATAAGATTAATTAATAGGCTAGGATAAGCTTAGAAAGCCTTTAGAGATGATTTGGAGGGAAATGGGGTGATTTTGAATGGTTGCAAAAATACACGCCCGAGATAAAGATAGAGGACCATTGCACGTGAAGCCTATAAAAGTGTAAATATGGTAGATTTGACTAGACTGGGGTGCCTAGAGAAGGATATGGGCACCCAGAGAAGGATAGGGGTGCCCATGGGTGTCCTGGTCTAGGTTCCCGAGCGCCTTAGTCTATGTAGATGCTCTAAAAACCTCCTCTGAGGTGTTGCAAGAGGTTCAAACTTGTTTAATTTTTTTTTGTGTTTATGTCACTAAATTCTTTTGAATGTCTCTATAAATTTGGAATGAATGAATCACTTGTAAAACCAAAAACAAAGCATCAAACCCTAAAAAGAAAGATACAAATGAAGGGGTTGGACCTTCCTCAATTGTAGAAAAAGATGGAATTATAACTTAGCACTGGACTACATCTCGGAACCAATGTAGTTCTCTCTCTATGTGTGCGAAATTATGCCCTAGGTTGCTCTTGTACTAGTATCACTTTATGAGTAATGAATAAGTAACTAGATGTAGAATGTAAATAATGTGTGCATGGAAACAATAGACTCCCTCCTTTGAAGTGTGATGTAGATGAACCAAAATTTTTCCCTTGTGATGGAGCTAGATGGATGCAAATTGAGCTATAAATGCCTTTGATGGATGTAACCTTAGGTGGAGATAGTAGATGCTTAGTGCTTGGTCTCTTATTATGATCACATAACTTTATATTTATATGATTCCCTTGCTTGAATTTCATAATTAACCCCAGAAAATGTTGACTACCAAAAAGATAAGATGCTCAAACAGATATAAAGGAACCAAAAGTGTGAGTAAAGTACAAATAGAATAGGGTCATTGAGAGGGGATGAGGGCACTGGCGACAACATCCTAGCTAGGTGCTGGTGTCCAAGATGACAAATGCCAAAAGGTGAAAAGATAGACTAAACAAGTAAGAGTGCAAAACTGAAAGAAGAAACATAAAACAAAGAAAAGTGGCCAAAGACATGGGTTAATTAATACTTTTCTTACTTAGGAACCATATGAATAGTAGTATGTGATCAAGACTAGATAATTACCCAAAGTGCATGATTTTGTGTTTACAAATAGTTAGGTATTTCATTGAGGACAAACTCACAATAGAGTTTCCTCAAGAAATACTGTGGCACCTCAAAATTGTTACAAGGTGGTTGGTCAAAAACCATCCACCACCTATCCCAAAAATTATTTTTATCCCCTCATGATTACACTAGTGGATGGGGAATATTTTGTAATCCAATCGTAATAGTGCATTAGTTTTAGGATATGTAAATAATACACACAATTTATCTTTTGAACTTATGTGCATAAAAATCATGACAGTTGGTTTTAAAACTCTCCCATGTGTTTATTTGTCCAACCACATTGTCGATATTAGATAATAATGATCCTAATGATGTGGCTAGGTTTTGACGATGTGGATTTGTGGCATTAGGGTTTCTTAAGGTTTCTATTAAACCCTCAATTTGAACTTTTTATTTTCAATCTCCCCCAAAATTTGTTGTTGCGTGTTAGGAGGATGTCTTGCTATAGAAGGGGTGTTTCAAGGATGTTTTCTTCTTCATCTTGGTCTGTGGGTGAATCAAGGGATTGAATTGAAGGTATAGAAACATCTAAAAATGAAAATAAATAACAAATCAACAACTATAAAAATAAGATTAATAAAGAAAAAACCTAAGATAAAGAATAATCAACCTTCTCCGAGCTTACCTCCACCATCTATTTGAGGTGCCACGGGGTGTTGATTCCAAAAATATATACAAAATACGTTTGTGTTATTCGTCACTCATGTTTTTCTCTCCTTTAGTTTTTTTGTTTTCACAATGAATTGCTCTCGGTTTTGATTGTGTTTTATGACAGCTCAAATGTGAACTGTTATGGCTTAGTAAATCTGAGAACTAACGCACTTGTGTTATCAAGTGACCTCGGTTTTCCCCTATCATGTTATAATGTGACCGAGCCATAACACGAGCATGTTATGACCAAAATGGCCAAAAGTAGGTTTTGTTCACTTTTCAGCCTCCAACTTGGTGCACTTACCCATTTATGTCACTTAAGTGAATAGGAAAAAATACAATAATTATGCTCAACGAAGAATTAGAAAGGAGAGAGAAGGAAAAGGGAGGAGAAGAAAATCCACTCCTTGTGATGATCCAATTGAATGCCTCGATGCGGCTTATGAAATCGGAATGAAGAACTCTAGCCCTCTATGCTGAAAGAATCCTCCTCCTAAATGGTGAACACTCACAACCTTGAACTCTTTTTCAACATAAGAAACCTCATTTTGAATGTTCAATGATCAGTAGCCCATCGTGCACATCATGGGTGAAGAAGTGAGAAGTACTTGATCAATAAACCATTATAGATGATGAAGGATGTCCTCACACACTTGAAAAAATCATGAGAAGCTGCCACTCCTTGACCAATCATGCATATGAATGAGACCTTGAAACAATTGCTTGCACAATGAAACCATGATGATTCGCCACCTCGAGGACATTTAAAGATGACAATATAATAAATGATGACCCTCCATAATGTTACTATGCTCCATTGATGAAGGTTACTCATCTGGATACCTTTGAACACTTTGACCCTTTTGAAAACTCTTTGAAATGATGTACTTTTGCACACTACTGGATACACCGAGAAGAGGGATGATGAAAACTTGAGAAGAAGATCATTGAGAATATCGAAAGATGAATCCCCTCATTGAGAAAATTCTTCTGATCATTGAGACACTATCAAAACTTCATGATCAATCCTTCACATGAGAGAAATTGAATATACTTTGTTTGCTTGGCCATGATCATGATTTTTCCACTGGTAGGAATACTGATGATGAGCGAAGAAAATGACAAAATCCTCCTAAGTCCGGAGTGGGGAAAGGAGAATGGGACCAAAAAAATTCCACCCACCTTCTTGTCATGCATTACATGTGAAATGAACTAAATCTTCCAGGATCAATATTGGCATTTTCTAATTTTGGCATTTTGTGCTCACCGCATTGGGAAGTGTGAGGATTTACTTGAAATTTGAATGAGAGACTTCTGTGAATTCCAGGACCATTTTTGGATGAGAGAAGGACTGATATGTGACCAATCTTAGCTCCTTTTACCCACTTAATATTTTTGGAATATCCACCATTATGGTCCCATTTAGCCAATTTTTTGCCATTTTTTCAAATTTTGCCAATTTTGAGTGTCTTGATCACGGGGGAATGGAATGAGGAGTATGGATGCACAATTTTCTCGGACTTACTATTTTTAGTAGGTACTCACATAGAGGCTTAATATAAAGAGATAATGGTATTCTCGGTGTTCGATTCAAATGAAACCACTTGTAGAAGTTTACATAATTCATTTTGAAGCTTTGTCCCAATTTTGTGAGATTTTGACCAATGTAACCCTAAGAAGGATGAGGCACCTGCTATCCAAAATAAGCCCCCTGCTTATTTTGGCTAACTTTCCTTCATTCTTTCCTTCTTTGTGCCTCAGTTGAATTTTTTCACTTTTCAGGGACTCAAAGTTTCTAGGTATGGCTTCATCAAATAGATAATTTTCTCACCTTTCCAGAAAGGTAAAATTTTCCTCCTAACTCCTTGTATTTTGCAAGTTATGGCTCACGGAGTTTTTGGGGGAAATTTTCCTGGGAAGGCCCGCAACCAATAGGATGATGACACGTGTCATGGCGGAGCAGAAGGCATCGAGGAAGTTCTGATTTGACACTTTGGTCAATTGGCGCAAAGGGAAGATTTTGGCCCGAAAGCCCACAAGGAGATGAGAAGGTGCCATGTGGCAGGCGAGAGGTCGGAGTGGTGGGATAACTTCGGGTTTTTGGCGAAGGGATCAAAGGTGTCAAAGGGGAAAATCCAAGTGAAAGCCCACCGAGCAATAAAATGCCACCACGTGTCTTATAGGAGGCGGGGTCAAAGCAAAGAGAGGATCTTGGAATTTTCTCCAAAGTGGTCAATGGCACAAAGGTAAAAAATGAAGTGAAATCCCGTCAAGTAGCCAGGTGGTGACATGTGTCCCGGAGCGGCGGGGGCATGGAGTAATTTTAGAAAATTTTCCAAATTCAAAAAAGGGGTAAAATGATTGTTTGAGCCCGAGGAGTAACCAGTATGCCATGTGTCGGGAGGTCAGCCAAATGGAGCCTTTTGGGGATTTTTTCCCAAAATTGAAAAAGGGGGAAAATTCAAATTTCGGCCCGTGAACCCATTTTTGCCCTAATTTTGCTAGTTTTTCCCTAAATCTTTAGAGGGCTCATATCTTTCGAGTCGAGCTGAATTTTTCTTGATTTTTGTGTCATTGGAAAGATATTGAAATTATCTACACAATAATCTATTAAATTTTGATTTTTGGTAGATTTTTATGGGAAAAAATGAAGAAATTCCTCTGGCACAGGAAAAAACATAGGAACACTCCCAACCACCAAAATTAATGGAGTTTGACTTCTCTTCTTGCTCTGCGAAGAAAAATACATGGGGATTTGAGTTTTTTTATCGATCCATCAATTTGTAATCAAATTTAATACTCCTGTCGGTGGTTGAATGTGGATTTTGGAAATCTTACAATCTCCCACTTGATTTTCTTGGTTTTATATGCTATAGGGGTCATTTTTCAAAGGGTTGAATGTTTTGTTTCTTTAGCAGACTCCCCTCTTCCCCTTGGCACGTGAATTTGAGGAGTTTCAAACCTTCCATGGAACCTATGACATGTTTTTTCCTTTCTGCCAATGTAATGCATTGTATCAAATTTGGGAAATGGTAATGCATGTTTTGTGAATGATCCCCCAATCCTCTCATGTGTTTATTATTGTTTTCTGGTCTTTCATTGCATTCTGGCAATCTTTGCATGCTTGGTGTTACATTTATATGATTTGTGTTTATTTGCAAGCTAGAAGTTCATCACTCCTTTGGTGTATCACCATTTTTACTTAGTTTTATTTCCTTTTTTTTGCATCCTTTATCTCTATCTCCTTGGAATTTAGAGTAGGATTTAGTATTAAACCTCTACAAATTCATGCATACACCTAAACAAAGGAGTAAGAACTAGCTTCAATCTAGAGAGTTTTCTCACCTTGCAAGGTCCCACACCTTGGAGAAAACTCAATGTTGTGCAATCACACTAAATGACCCAATTCTAAACTACAGATCTAAAGGTCATTTAGGGGTGTTGTAGATTTACACTAACAATTTTGGCATGCGTGGGTGGGACCTTAGAGGTCTTTGTATTCATTACAAAAATGTTTATGTGCATTTGTTGTAAGTTCCTTTCTTGAAAAGAGCCCTGATTTACACATTTGACAACTCTAAAAGGATAGAATCAACTGGTTTTAGCAAATCAGTGCCAAGATTCATGAGAAGAATCTAAAAAGGTCAAGGGCCAAAGAAGAGGGATTGTCGAGTACCTAAAATTATCCCCGAGAAAGAAGAGAAGGGGAAGAAGGATTCAAAGGTCTCCATCTCCACCAAATAGAACTCTATCAACTCCCCCACCTGGTATAACTTTCACCTAATCAACAAGGGTTCTCGTGCCAATCATAATGGCATAACCCAATCCTTATATTAACTTTTACCGTAGTAGTCCACTTTCTCTCAATGTAAAAACCCAGCCCAATTGTACCATTGAAAAACATCCCATACTTTACTAGGGAAAATCAAACCATTCATGGTGATCATGTCAAAGACATTGCTAATGTTTATGAAATCCATGAGATTGTTGAGATGAAAATTACTATCAAATTTCGACATATTCATTCAAAGGTAAAGCCTTTAAATGGTTCGGGAGCCTTGAGGCGGAGGCTCTATTAAAAATCGGAACCAATTGTGCATAGCTCTCCATAACTAGTTTAGAGAAAAGGGGGATAACTTGTCTCTATTGGAGCAACTGACAACTATCAAGAGAGATCCTAATGAGCAGCTATGATTTCAATTTCAGATTTCAAAGGACATGGGATAGAATCCCGGTGACAGATGAAGCCCAACAACTAAATGTGCTTTCTTATACTTTCTCAAGGCTTTAAATTCGACATTTCTATGTTAATCTAATCCATGTGAGGTGCAACTATACCTGCAGCTTATAACATCACCATTAGGGCTGAGAATTGTATGATCCAAGCTGGTAAACTTGAGCCTTGGCCTCCTATGCCCTTATATAAAGAGTTGGGAATCCCAAGTACTAGTCAAGCACCTACTTTAGCTCCTATTCCCACTCCTAGAATTAGAGTTCAAATGAAACTTCTACTTCATCCTATAGTGCCTCAAATGAGCTTCAAGAAGTTATGAAACAATTACAAAATTTAGGCAATGAGCTAGTTACACTCAAGAGACAACAAGCTCAAAGTTTTAGGCCTTCTTATCCTGTCTCAAACCCAACCTAATAGATAACCATATCAGCCTAATAGGCCACCCAATCTAGCTGCAAATCAAAATCAAGTAAGGCCTCCTACTAATAGACCATTCCATCTCTATACCTTGTCAATGATGTCGGCACTATGATAATTCTTCACGGGAACTCCTCGTGCTATGATTATTAACTAATGCAATACTGACCTTTAGTTTGGTGGATGTAATATGGAAAGACAACAAACATAACATACGAATACCATAGACTATGATAAGAAGGAATGATAATAAATCTAAAATATCGAGTAAATTATAATATTGACATGAAATTGTTACAATCTCACCCATGAGGTACTTCAAGTGTTACCGACTTCACTTTCCTTCCACCAATATTATGGTAGAAACTTCACAATTACACCTCTTAATGGCTTCTTTAACACACCTTCAAAATGATGGCTTCCTTTACACACTTACTCATACAATATTTCTCACTACTTCATTACGTGCTAAATGAGGGGGTGGCCTCTCTATTTATAGAACTTCCGAGCTTATCCATATTATCTCTAAGATAGGATAAGAAATCTACTCGACAAATCATATTCCATACCTTAACTCTTATCCATACATGTAAGCTTATCTTTTAAGATAAGATAAACCTTATCATTTCACATGGGTTCCACATTTTTAGAATTTTTACAAATAAAATACACAAAACATTTATGACCTCACTCCTTGTCCTTATTACCAATATAATATTTCTAATTCCTAATCATATAGACCCTACTTCTCTACTTACCCCAACTTTGACATTTTAACATTAAGAACCACTTACGACAAATATTTACTTTTTACTACAACATTCCTATTGTACTTTTGACTATTACTTACTATACATTATTGGTGGCATCATCTTGGGCAGCACCATTATATTCTATTAGACGCTATTACTAATTACACTTAACAACATCCTATTCCTAATACATACATTAATGAAATAGAAATTACGAAGGAAAATTTTAGTGTCGATAACCACCAATGTTGCATCTACTTCTAAAGCCTTAGTGCCGGTGCAAAATAATGTAGCTCAAGAGTATGATTGGTGTTTCCCATGTAGTGAACGTCACAACCAATCTATGTGCTTCAATGGAGCTTTGAACCAAGCTCCGATGGTGAGTGCAACTGGTATAGAGAGTGAAGTGAGTCAAGAAACAAACCAATAACAAGGGACATCTCAACAAGATACAATTCCAAATGAGACTACACTTGTGAATTGGCGTGAAGATTTTTGTGGTATGAATCAAACACCTTCTTAGAGTGTAGCAGAGTTAACATATGGTAAAAGAAGAGGAATATTGGTGAAGGGTAGTCATTAGCTCAGTTATCCACAACCTTTCATCGCTCCATAAGGTGTTGGCAAGCAAAATACAATTCCAAATGTGCAAGGATAGCCCAAGCCACCTCTGACCGACTCAAATGCCAATTTTTGCAGCCTATGTACAAGAGAAGAATGTGAAGGTTAAAGGACAACAAAGGGATGTTTCAACCCCATTTATCATCATTGAGCAAATGAAGAAGACAAATTTGAACATATCTATGTGGGAGGCACTATCCATCCCGTGCCAAAGGGATCTACTATGTGCCATGAAGAAGCTGGTCAACCTCAAATCAGCAAGCTCATATGTAAGAGAAACTACTCACAAATGCTACTCACCTGAGGGATATCTTGGAGGACAACAAGGTAAAATTTTGAAGCCCCCTCCATTCTATGTTTCATTGATCATTAGGGACAAACTAGTATATAATTGTATGATTGATTTCGGGGCAAGTAGTTACTGTGATGCCCAAGAAAATAGTAGATCATTGGGCCTCCAATATGAATTCATATCCAAGGGGGTGGTACAATTAGATGGGAAAATAATATCCATAGTTGTGGTAATTAAGGATTTGAGCCTCACTTTGCATGCATGCCCCCTAATGTCATTGTTTTGCAAGATGTGTCGGTGATAGATTTTCCACCACTTTTTGCTATATGTTTGTCAAGGGATTTCACAACTAAAATTGGAGGCTACTTATCTGCTGATTGGTCACACATGTTGTTTAGGACAAGGTATGGAGCTAAGGCCAAAATTAGGTCTGAACCTATTGCAAACTTTCACATTAAGCCTCATACTCCAAGCCCAATCAATGTCAACCTGTTCAACATTTGATCAAGAGGACTATCCAAGCACACATGAAGTTGATACCAAAGTTGGAAACATCCTAGATTTGAATCTTGATGAATGGGAAAGCAAGGTACATGATTTTGATCCCTACAAGAGAAATAGAGGAATCTAAACTAGGAGTCTATTACATGCATGAAGAAAATCAGCCTCCTCTAGCATCACCAAGCCGGACTATAGAGATGACAATGAGGTATGACAGTTTGTTATTTGATGGATCAAGAAGTAGATAAGGTGCAAGAGGAGGATCTATGATTGTTTCACCTCAAGGCATAAATTATTATTCATATTTTAGATTTCAATTTGCATGTTCTAACAACACTACTTGACTATGAAGCTTTGATACACGGATTGCATTGGTCAGGAAGAGAGGCATAAAAACTTACAAGTATTTGGTGATAGTGAGCTGATTGTTAATCAAGTTAAATGACAACATTCTTTTGCCAAGAATGACTTGCTCAAAAGTTATAGGAATAGGGTGTGGAATCTCATTAAGGATTTTGAAGGCTTTGGCATTAACTCCATCCCTAGGAAAGAGAACCAAGCTGTTGATAGACTCATGAATAGTTGGATAAAAATTTTATGTTGTGGAGAGTATCAAAAGAAATAAAATGCAGCCAAACATCCATGTGATTATGAGGCCATTAGTGCCGGGACAATGATGCAAGTTGGCAAGTGTTTGAGAGTGACCAAAAATTATCAATTTCTTGCGAAGAGGCTGAGTTCTCGGCCAAAAATAAGGAAAAGTTGGAACAGTCATATGGTGGTCAAATGGTACAAACCGAGAACCAACAAACTGCCAAAGGGACTTATGACTTTAGAGTTTATTTTTAATCCTAATGATCAATTTTGGAAGGAGAAAGAAAACATCCAAATCAAGAGAGAGATTTAAAACCCATCTTAGTTGGAGAGGGCAAGTCACTTCAAATTGGTAAAGTGGAAACCGAACAAGAAAGATATGAGTTCATGCAACTTTTCCAAGAGTTCCCAGATATATTTTCTTGGGAGCTATGAAGACTTGAGAGGTTTCAATCCCAAGCTATCTCAACACACAATTGAACTAGATCTAAGTGCCAAGCCCAGAGGAAAAAATAGAGATTGGTCAACCCACACATTGAGCCTCTCATGAAAAAGGAATTGAATAAATTAATAGAGGCAAGTATCATATTCCCCATCAACCATTCAAGTTTGGGTTGTAAACTTGGTTCTAGTTAGAAAGAAGATTGGAGAGATCAGGTTGTGTGTAGACTTTAGAGATTTGAATAGAGCATCCCTCAAGGACCACTACCCACTTCCTTCTATGGAGCATATTTTTCAAGTTATTCTTGGCTTCGAGAGGTTTTCATTGCTAGATGGATATTCGGGGTATAATCGAGTCATGGTAAAATAAGATGATCATTTCAAAACATCCTTCACCACCAAATGGGGAACCTATGCATACGAAAAAATGCCATTTGGGTTGTCTAATGCTTTGGAGCTACCTTCCAAAGGGAAATGAATATGGTGTTCAAGAGGATTGATCAACAAAATAGTGCTGATATACCTAGATGATATTATTGTATTTTCTAAAAATGCAGCGGATCATCTCTTTTATTTGAGACAAGTTTTCCAAAGATGTAGAAGATTTGGGGTATCCTTAAATCCTAAAAATGCATTTCCTAGCCTAGCTCATGAAGGAAAGCTCTTGGGCCACATTGTTTCTAAAGAAGGGTTAAAAATTGGTCTAGAGAGGGTTGAAGCAATAAGAGCACTACCATTTCCACGGCATAAGAAGGCTCTTCAAAGTTTCTTGGGAAGAATCAATTTTGTTCGAAGGTTTGTTCTAAACTTTTTAGCCCTTGTCAAGCCAATAACTACGATGTTTAAGAAAAGTATGGCATTCAAATGGAAAAATTAAGGTAAGGCAAGTTTTGAGGTAATAAAAGAAGCTTTCTCACAAGCTCTAACTCTCATTAACCCAAATTTCTCTAAAGACTTCATCCTTTATGCATTTGGTGGTGATGATATAATTTTACAATTTTAGTACGGTAGAATGAAGAAAATGCAGAGTAGCCAATTGCCTTCTTTAGCCAAAGTTTGGAGAACTATGAAGTAAGGTATTCCTTCATTGAGAAGCATGTTCTTGCAGTGATTAGGAGCTTGAAGAAATTTAAGCATCTAGTTTCAAACAACAAGGTTCAACTGTTGGTTTCTCATGTGGGAGTTAAAGACTTCCTCCTCAACAAAGATCTAAATGAAAAACATGCAGGGTGGATTACTTGTGTCATGGAGTATGACATTGAGATAAAATTCACAAGATGGTATGAGGAAAGGGATTGTGTGAGTAATTGGCCTTGAGCTAATCAATTGAAGTAAGCAAAGAGAAGAGTGCTATTTTGGTGTTGTAGGACAGCCAAGAACAAAGAGATGTTCAAGAAGAAAATGGTGGCATGCTCACTCCTTGCTGGACCCAAGGCATAATGCACTTCTTACAAATAGGCCTATGCCCTCTAGAGATGAAAAAAATCCAAAGAGGACACTTTAGATTGCAGGCTATTCCGTATGCACTTGCTGATGGTATCTTGTTCAAAAAGGATATCAATGGAGTGTTGCTGAAGTGCATTGAGACAAATCAGATTGAGAGAATGTTAGAAGAGTTCTATGATGGATTAGTTGGGGGAATTTTGCTCCAAGAGTGATAACTCTCAATATCATGAAGGCTGGTTATTATTGGCCGAAAATGTTTAGTGATTGTTATGCGTGGATCAAGAGGTGCAAGAATTGTGCATTCTTCATAGGTAAAGAAAGACTAGCAACACTTCCATTACACCCAATATCAGCTTGACCAGCAATTTATGCAATGGGGTTTAGACTTCATTGGAGTCATTAATCCAAACTCAAGCCAAGGGTAGAAGTGGATTCTAACAAAGCAACAAACTACTTCACCAAATGGAGTCGAGGCGGTGGCACTCAAAGAGGCAAATGAATCTAGAATTCTAGACTTCTATGAGGGGATAACAACCAGATTTGGTAAACCTGCCACTATAATATCAACTAATGCTTTGGCATTCATAGGATCAAAGGTAATCGAATGGGTACTGTTAGAAATGGAATCTATTTGAGCAATTCATCAAGCTATTACCGCTTGAGGTAATGGCCAAGTTGAGTCCACCAATAAGAATATATTAAGGATCAACAAGAGGACTCTTGATGAAAATCAAAGGACTTGTCACACTAAGCTCAAATCATATCTATGAGATGATAGGATAACTCCCAAAAAATCCATAGGTAACTCTCCATTCCAGACTTGTTTATGGGAAAGAGGCGGTCTTGCCCATGTCACTTGAGTTACCAACATTGGAACTCATGAAGCAATTGGAATTGTTGGAGTTTGAACCCATGGAGGTTAGATATGCAGAACTAATGGAACTCTAAGAAATTAGAGAGCATGCAGCCTAAACAATGGAGAAGAACCAAGATTTGATTAAGAGAAGCTTTGATAGGAAAGCTAAAGCTAGAACCTTCCAAGTTAGAGATCTAGTATTGAAATGGGATGCGGATGAGAAAATCTAGTAAGGCATTCAAAGTTTGATGCCATTTAGAGTGGCCCCTACATGGTCACAAAATTCAAGAACAATAATGCCTTCCAATTGTCTACATTGGATGGTGAAGAACTACAAATTCCAGTTAATGGAATCCATCTAAAGCATTACTACTAGAAGGGAAACTTCTCACCTTGTACATATTAGCTTAGATTTTTATTCCTCCAAGTGCTTATGTAAATTGTTTTGTTGTACCTTAGTTTTATATTTCCTTAAGTGCTTTGGCACAAGTTTTGTTGCCCTGAGGATGCATCTTTACGAGGCCATGTTCTAGATCAAAGTAATGTTATACTCTCACAACCTTCATTTAAGAGATTTTCTAATCGGTTGAGAGTAACAAATGATTAAGTTGATGACTCCATTTCCCAATGGATTGCTTCAGGTAACTGGTCACTTCATCTAGCAGGAAGATAACCCCTCTGAGTCACCAAAATTGTTATCCAAAATAAGCCCCCTACTTATTTTGGCTAACTTTCCTTCATTCTTTCCTTCTTTGTGCCTCAGTTGAATTTTTCACTTTTCAGGGACTCAAAGTTTCTAGGTATGGCTTCATCAGATAGATAATTTTCTCACCTTTCTAGAAAGGTAAAATTTTCCTCCTAACTCCTTGTATTTTGCAAGTTATGGCTTGGCAGAGTTTTTGGGGGAAATTTTCCCAGGAAGGCCCACAACCAATAGGACGATGACACGTGTCATGGCGGAGCAGCGGGCGTCGGGGAAGTTAGAGTTTTGATGCTTTGGTCAATTGGCACAAAGGGAATATTTTGGCCTAAAATCCCATAAGGAGATGAGAAGGTGCCACATGGTAGGCGGGAGGTCGGAGTGGTGGGATTATTTCAGTTTTTGCAAAGGGATCGGGAGGCATCAAAGGGGAAAATCCAAGCGAAAGCCCACCGAGCAATAAAATGCCACCATGTGTCCTGTCGGAGGTGGGGGTCGAGAGTGGCGGAGGGATCTTGGAATTTTCTCCAAAGTGGTCGATGGCGCAAAGGTAAAAAATGAAGTGAAAGCCCGCCGAGTAGCTAGGTGGTGACACGTGTCCTGGAGCGGCGGGGGCGCAGAGTAATTTTAGAAAATTTTCCAAATTCAAAAAAGGGGTAAAATGACTGTTTGAGCCCACGGAGCAACCAGAGCATGCCACGTGTCAGTGGAGGTCAGGCCGGCGAGCTTTTTGGGGATTTTTTCCCAAAATTGAAAAAGGGGGAAAAAATTCAAATTTCGGCCCGCGAACCCATTTTTGCCCTAATTTTGCCAGTTTTGCCCTAAATCTTCAGAGGGCCATATCTTTCGAACCAGAGCTCGGTTTTTCTTGATTTTGGTGTCATTGGAAAGCTATTGAAATTATCTACACAATAGTCTATTCAATTTTGATTTTTGGTAGAGTTTCATGGGAGAAAAATGAAGAAATGCCTCTGGCATGGGAAAAAACAGAACGCTCCCAACCACCAAAATTAATGGAGTTTGACTTCTCTTCTTGCTCTGCGAAGCAAAATACATGGGGATTTGAGTTTTTTTATCGAGCCCATCAATTTGTAATCAAATTTAATACTCCTGTCGATGGTTGAATGTGGATTTTGGAAATCTTACAATCTCCCTTGATTTTCTTGGTTTTATATGCTATAGGGGTTATTTTTCAAAGGGTTGAATGTTTTGTTTCTTGTAGACTCCCCTCTTCCCTTTGGCACGTGAATTTGAGGAGTTTCAAACCTTCCATGGAACCTATGACATGTTTTTGCCTTTCTACCAGTGTAATGCATTGTATCAGATTTGGGAAATGGTAATGCATGTTTTGTGAATGATCCCCCAATCCTCTCATGCGTTTATTATTGTTTTCTAGTCTTTCATTGCATTCTGGAAATCTGTGCATGCTTGGTGTTACATTTCTATGATTTGTGTTTATTTGTAAGGTAGAAGTTCATCAATCCTTTGGTGTATCACCATTTTTACTTAGTTTTATTTCCATTTTTGTATCCTCTATCTCTGTCTCCTTGGAATTTAGAGTAGGATTTAGTATTAAACCTCTGCAAATTCATGCATAGACCTAAACAGGAGGAGTAAGAAATAGCTTCAACTGGAGAGTTTTCTCACCTTGTAAGGTCCCACACCTTGGAGAAAACTCAATGTTGTGTAATCACACTAAATGACCCAATTCTGAACTACAAATATGAAGGTCATTTTGGGGGTGATGTAGATTTACACTAACAATACCTTGCTGCCATTTCACTACTATGCCATGGCAACCAAGAACGAATGAGTCCCCGGATTTTTTTAAAAATTTCTTTCACACCTTGGATTAACGCAATGGAATCGGCTTCACCGGATATATTTTTCTTCTGGATTTTGTGCTCAAAATTTTAGCTTGATTCGTTTGTCGTAATGATGAGAAATCGAAGGAATGAAAGTTAGGACACAAAATGTGGGTTTTTTCACCATAAAAAATATAGAGAATAATTCAACATGCTGTTAGTTTCTCCTTGAAGGTGTTTGGAAATAGAGGAGATTTCAAAAACACCACGTTAATCAGTGCACCCCGGTTGTGAGATACGAAAACTTCACCTTTTTGGGTACGAAGTTACTCGGATGAGAAAATGCACATGGAGACTTTCAAAATTTAAATTTTTGTGGAAATATCTTCGTTAAAATAATGGAAACATGGAAGGAGGAATGGAATATATTCAATGGAGGTGAAAGATTTTTGAAAAATATGCTAGAGTTATGGATGGATTTTGAGCATTCGAAGGAAGATCTTAAGAAAACTAATTCCTTATTCTTTTGAGACTTATGGTAGGGGGGGTGAATTTTTTGTCCCCCTTATCCCCTTTGGAAAATGGATGAAGGGAAAAAAAATGTGCCATATCCCTATGAGGATAAGTGGCACATACACATTTTCGAGGGGGAGAGAGAACAAATTATTTTTGGTACCCGAGAGATGAGTTTCAGTCGCGTGAAGAACCATGTGGGAGCAAGGTGGGGGAAACATTTTTTGTCCCTCTTGTCCCCTTGGCAAGGGGACATAAAAATGTGCCCTAGCCTCATGGTGAAAAGTGGTGAACATGCGATTGTAGACATAAAATCATATACTTTGGATAATTATCTAGTCCTTATTACATACTACTATTCATATGATTACCACATTCAAAAATTACTAACTAACCCACATCTTTGGCCACCTTTATTTTATTTCTATTACCAATTTCGGTCTTACATCCTTACTTTCTCATTCCACCTTTTTATACTCTGATTTTTATCATCCTAGACACTAATGCCCAGCCATGATGACAACGCTAGGCACCCTTGTCCCATCTAGGCGTCCATGTCCCCTTTTACTTTACTCACACTTTTTGGGTCCTTTATATCCGTTTGAGCATCTCATATTTTTGGTAGTTAGCCTTTTCAGGATTAATTATGAAATTCAAGCAAAGGAATCATATAAATATAAAGTTATGTGACCATAATAAGGGACCAAGCACTAAAAATTAGCTATCACCACCTAAGGTTACATCCATCAAACATCTAAGAGCTCTATTATATCCATCTAGCACCATCATATGGGACACAAGGGCTGGTTATTATTCATACACTTCATAGGAGGGAATTGTTAGTGCAAAATCACAAGCACTCTGAGGACGCACATCAGCTTCTAGGTTGATGTTCTGCATCCATGTGATTGCACAACATGGAAACCTCTCTCCAAGCGTGGGACTTGTGAAACCGAGAGAGGAATCTCCAGTTAGAGGTGGTTCCTCAAACTCCTCTGATTTAGATCTATATTTTGCAAAACTACAGAGGTTTAGATCCTAATCCTATTCTAACTTGCAAGGAGACAAAGGCGTAAGTGCAAAAATTGAAACTAACTAAAGATGGTGATGCACCAAAAGGAGAATGTTGGACATCTATCAAAACTGCCATGGGACAAAGAGAGGTGAGCAATGGGAAGGATGGATAGATGCATCACAGGCCCAAGGATAGATTTCACATGAAAAATGTCCCAAAACTCCATGAACACACTCTAGACCTGAAATGAACATTCAAACATGCACAAATACCGCAATGAAGAGAGGCAAGAAGAGAACAAGTAAAAACGAGGAAGGATGGATGATGCATCACAAAACACGTTTTGTTGCTCTAGAAGTTTGCACAGAACATCATTCCATTAGTAAAGGCAAAAACGCCATTACAGAGCAAGGGAGGAGGTTTGAAATCCATTTTCAACCCTAGAGAAGAAAAGAAGGGAGGGCAGAGCGAGAAAATGAACAACCTCTCTCTTTTTTTTTTTTAATGAGCCAAATCGCTTTTACATTGCATGGGTCGAGCCTGGGACGAAAACGTGGGAAAACATGTAAGCCCATTCCTCATTGACTACAGATGCATTAAATCAGCATGGAGGATCTTACCAACCCATATCCTGTCACTTTGAGTGATTTTGGAGGAGAATGCGACCCATTCTGCATTAATTTGGCCGCTAAAATGTCACTTCTGGCCGTGCACACGCGTCAGATCCGTTTCTTGATTTTCTCTCTTCAGACTACACCAAAACTCAAGGTTGATCCCAGAATCATGTAGAGAATTTCATAAGCTTTCCGTTGATATAAAGAACATGGAAATCCGAGCTCTGGATCAAAAGATATGGCGATCTGAAGATTTAGGGCACGGAGCAGACCAAAACGGATTTTGAAATATTTCCCGCTCTGCCACTTGGATGACACGTGGCGGGATCTGATGGACGAGTAATTCTCTCTCCTCCGTCTTTCGGCGGGCTGTCTTTTGAATTTTCCTTGTGGGCCCTAGGGGCAGGGACACGTGGCGCCATTTCATTGGTTCGGTTCGGCGCTAGATAACTCGCCCCTTTGACCTTTTGACTTTTTCTCCCGTGAGGACATGTGGCGAGCTTCGATTGGTCCTCGGCTCCTTCGGCTCCTTCACGTACTTCACCTACATTTTCCCGGATGTCCCATTTGATTTTGGGCCCTTTGTGCTCATTTCGGCCGGTTTGGGCATTTTGGCCCGCTTGTCCCACTTTGCTTTTGACCTGTCTGGCCCTTTTTACGGCCGGTTCGGCCGGCTCGCGCCTTTTGTCCCAAATGTCCCGACTACCCTCGGCCTAGGACTTAGTCATTTTTATGATTTTTCTGGATCAACCTACTTGCCTTCTGACCCCTTTTCGCATTTTCTCAGAGCTTGCTCTTTTCCTCTCGAACAGGGAACTTGAAAATATTTGAGGGACTCTAAACATGATTTTGGCCCCGAATCAATCAATTTTCCCGGACTTGAATATTCGATGCATGTTATCAAAATTACCTGGGGGTGAAATTTTGACAACATTTTGGTGACTTCAAATGGGGTCATCTGCTGCTAGATGAATGATCGGTAGCTCAAGCATCCATTGGGCATGGAGTCATGAGTTCAACCCGCAGTGATCGAACTTTGAAAACCCCCTCGAGCCACTTGGAAACCCATTGAACTCCGGAGTGTCTTCACCAAGATGCCACTGAAATGAACTGCAAGAGCAGAACCAAAGAACACCAAAACTATGTACAAAATCGAAAATCATACATGCCCCAAATGGAACATGCGAGTGTGCACAAGCACTTCTTCTTTGAAAGCAAACCTAGCTACTTACTCTAACTAGAAGCAAAGGCAAGCTAAACAAACCTATGAATCGTTGTGAGAAATAGCTTCCTTTCTTCAAAATTGGCAGCCATGCAATCGATTTGGCACCGATCACGGCTGTTTGGATGAGTCGAAATCAACGAGAAGCTGGTCTTCCACCCAAATCATCAAGGTGTCACCTGAAAACAAATCCAATACCTCTTTTAGTTGCTCTGCATTTGGATTGAAAAGGTATGGCAGCTGATCCTTGGTACTCAGAACCCACCCTCATGCTCGAAGCAAAGCATGACCGGTTGTGGCTTCTCCTTTGGCTCGAATGAAGCCAAATACCTGATTGGGCAAGGTCTGGTCCGTTTGATATGCCCATAGCTCTGATTTTCAACTCCAAGAATGGAGTCTTCTTGTAGACCCTCTTGAATGGATGGTGTGGAAGAAATGGTGAAATTCTTCTGTCCTTTCTCTTCCTCCAATGAATAACATGGAAGATAAAAATCTTCCAATCTTGATCCCAAAGAGCTGCTGTAAGATGCAGGCTGCTGCAAATGAAAGCTCTCCTTCATGGCAGCAGGCTCTGGTGTTTGGAATGTGGATGATGAAAGAGAGAAAGGTGAAAGCTCAACCGGCTCTTCTCCATCAAAACAGTCCTCCAAATCTGACAGGTAAACTGCCTCATTGCTGTCCTGCTGCTCGTGTTCAACTTCCTCCATGGTGTCCTCTTGATCTGCAACTTGACCACCATGGTTTCCTTCACTCTCCAATATTGAGTTTGAAAGATCAAACTCCTTTTCAGTGCTAGAACTTGAGAGAGATGAAGTGGAAAGAAGAACTGAAGGTTCTCTTGTAACCTGCTTTGTGCTCAAAGCCCTTGGATCTGCATTTTTCTTTTCCATAGCTAGATTGTGCTCCTCTTTTTTTGGATTTGGAGCAGCTTCTCCTTCCTCCAATGTTTGAAGGCAATCTTGCTCTTGATTGAACTCCTCCTCCAGCATGAAGTTTGTCAAGTCAAACTCTTCAATTTGTTGCTCTAGAGGACAAGTTGGGACTGCAAGATCTTCTTCTCCAACAAAATCAGTCCTCACCACCATTTGTTCAACCTCAGCCTCTTCTGTAGGCTTAACCATCAAGGGGATCTTTGTCATCCCAAATCTAAGAGCCCAACTCTTCAGACTGTCTGTCACTTCTTTTCTGTTGGGCTCCTCTTCTTGCTGTCCTTGATGACTGATTTTTTCAATTCCTTCTTCCCCATATGAAATTGGGAATGCAAGAGGAGGAATGGGTTGAAACTCAACCGATTTTACACTTTTTTGTGGTGGTGGAGGCAGTGAAACCTCTTGTTTCTTTGGAGGAGGGGGTATTTCTGTTAGCTCTTGTGGAGGGGATGACTGTTTGGAAGGGAAAAGAAAAGAAGAATCGAGATGGGGTGGAAGACTAGGGGATGGAGGGATGGATTCAACATTTAGGGAAGCAGATGGTGAGTGTAAAACTTGACACTGCTGAAATGATATAGATTGGGAAAGAGGAAAAGAAAAGGCATGAGATGGTGTGCTTACCCATTGACAAGGTTGTTGAATACTCCTCTCATACACCTCTATTTCTTCTCGCGTCCATTGTGCAAGTTGGGGCAGCATCTTTATCATGAAGTCCAGCTTCTCCTGAGGGCTGAAGTGTCTTGGAAAAGGGCCTCCCCATGGACAAGGAGTCCTGTAACCGATTCCGAAAGCTCTCATTTGAGCTGTTGCTCTGGACTGCACCATCCCCACCTCCATCTTTTGGATTTTCTCCAACAGACCAGCATCTTGGATCTGATTGTCTTCATTGTATGCATACTCTTGCTCTTGGAAAGCTCCATAGCCAAACTGACTTTGGCACTGCTGTTCATATGGGTATGCATACTGATCTTGAATCTGCTCAAAATGCTGATTTGGAGGATTTGTAAAACGTGTTGGAGGTGGAATATACTGCTGTTGTTGATGTGAAATCCATGATGGAAATGAAGTCATGATTGCACAACTTCATGGAATGGAAAAGAATGAAAGGGATGGAAAGAAAGATGGATGAAAATGTATGGAAACGGGTCTGCAAGCTCAGAGAAATGGGTTGCTGATCAGATGGAGTCGCCAGATGTGTTTGCAAGTGCCTCCAAAGGCTGAAATCTTCACAGGAACACACCAACCTACAAAAGATGAAGTAAAAGACCTCTAAGGTCCCACTGGCGTACCAAAACCATGTTAGTGCAAAATCACAGCACCCCTGGACGCACATCAGGCTTCTAGGTTGATGTTCAGGCATCCAGTGTGATTGCACAACATGGAAACCTCTCTCCAAGCGTGGGACTTGTGAAACCGAGAGAGGAATCTCCAGATTAGAGGCTGGTTCCTCAAACTCCTCTGATTTAGATCTATATTTTGCAAAACTACAGAGGTTTAGATCCTAATCCTATTCTAACTTGCAAGGAGACAGGGGCAGAAGTGCAAAAATTGAAACTAACTAAAGATGGTGATGCACCAAAAGGAGAATGTTGGACATCTATCAAAACTGCCATGGGACAAAGAGAGGTGAGCAATGGGAAGGATGGACAGATGCATCACAGGCCCAAGGATAGATTTCACACAGAAAATGTCCCAAAACTCCATGAACATAGCTCCAGACCTGCAATGAACATTCAAACATGCACAAATACCTGCAATGAAGAGAGGAAAGAAGAGAACAAGCAAAAACGAGGAAGGATGGACAGATGCATCACAAAACACGTTTTGTTGCTCTAGAAGTTTGCACGAACATCATTCCATTAGTAAAAGGCAAAAACACCATTACGAGCAAGGGAGGAGGTTCGAACTCCATTTTCAACCCTAGAGAAGAAAAGAAGGGAGGGCAGAGCGAAAAATGAACAACCTCTCTTTTTTTTTTAATGAGCCAAATCTGGCTTTTACATTGCATGGGTCGAGCCCAGGGGACAGAAAACATGGGAAAACGTGTAAGCCCATTCCTCATTGACTGCAGATGCATTAAATCAGCATGGAGGATCTTACCAACCCATATCCTGTCACTTTGAGTGATTTTGGAGGAGAATGCGACCCATTCTGCATTAATTTGGCCGCTGAAATGTCACTTCTGGCCGTGCACACGTGTCAGAGCCGTTTCTCGATTTTCTCTCTTCAGACTGCACCAAAACTCGAGGTTGATCCCAGAATCATGTAGAGAATTTCATAAGCTTTCCGTTGATATAAAGAACATGGAAATCCGAGCTCTGGATCAAAAGATATGGCGATCTGAAGATTTAGGGCACGGAGCAGACCAAAACGGATTTTGAAATATTTCCCGCGCTCTGCCACTTGGATGACACGTGGCAGGATCTGATTGGACGAGCAATTCTCTCTCCTCTGCCTTTCGGCGGGCTGTCTTTTGAATTTTCCTTGTGGGCCCTAGCTGGGACACGTGGCGCCATTTCATTGGTTCGGTTCAGCGCTCGATAACTCGCCCCTTTGACCTTTTGACTTTTTCTCCTGTGAGGACACGTGGCAGTTTCTGATTGGTCCTCGGCTCCTTCGGCTCCTTCGCGTACTTCACCTCCATTTGTCCGGATGTCCCATTTGATTTTGGGCCCTTTGTGCTCATTTCGGCCGGTTCGGCAGGCTTCTTCGCATTTTTGGCCCGCTTGTCCCACTTTGCTTTTGGACTGCTCCTGCCCTTTTTCGGCCGGTTCGGCCGGTTCGCGCCCTTTTGTCCCAAATGTCCCGAGCCGCCTCTGACTAGGACTTAGTCATTTTTATGATTTTTCTGGATCAACCTACTTGCCTTCGCCTTAACCCTTTTCGCATTTTCTCGAGCTTGCTCTTTTCCTCTCGACAGGGAACTTCAAAATATTTGAGGGACTCTAAAGAACATGATTTTGGCCCGAATCAATCAATTTTCCGGACTTGAATATTCTGATGCATGTTATCAAAATTACCCGTGGGGGTGAAATTTTGACAACAGAATTTCATTCTATTCCATACATACATCTATTACATTTATTTACATTTAGCTTACTTACTCATTTATCAAGTACTACATGCACAAGAGCCACCTAGGGCATGATTGTGCATGCATACACACATATAACTACATTGGGTTTGAGACATAGTGCAATTATCAATCGTAAGTTCACCATTGTGACAGTTGAGGAAATTCCAACCCCTCATTTTGCATCTTTATTTTTTAGGATTTGATGTCTATTTGAGGGTTTTGCAGGTTCATATTTCATTGTAGGTTTCCACTAACCTCGGTGATCTTAGTGAAATCTCAGAGTGATCAAAGGTGAAAAAATTGTGAAACCTTGGAGGATATTTTCCATAGACCTAGGCACCCAAAAATAGGCCTAAGGCATGAATGGGTGCCCATGTCCCTCTCTAAGTGCCTTAGTCTAATATATCTTTCCAGATCTGCATTTTTCTAGGTCTTTTTACGATGCTCCTTCTACTGTTCACCTTGTCAAACTTGCACTTTGGTACACTCCACATTTTATTGTGAATAAACTTAATACCTCTTTCTTCTCCTTGAAATTAGGAATTCATAATTTATTTCTTAGTTACTTGGGTGTAATTTATGTACTTAATTTGCTATTTATTTTACTTCTATAATAACATCAAATTAGGTATAAAAATATACATTTAGCTTAATCAATGGTGCACATGGCGGGGGGCTAGGAATCTTGCAAAAGGTGCTTACGTAGGTCTCCTAGGGTCATGTTGTGGGTCTAGGAGCTCTAAGGTGGGGGGTGTAATTTTTCCCCTTTGTCCCCTTTAGAAAGGGAAAATAGGGACAGAAAAGTGTGCCTCGACCTTATCTTTGACATGTGGTATAGGAAAAATCTTCTAACTACAAGAGCCTCCTTGAGAGAGAGCTTAAAAATGAAGTTTCGGAGCTCTCGAGGTCTTATTGGGAATTTATTTATTTAATTTTTACTAAAAATGAATTTTGATAAGAACAAGATGGGTATCATGAAATAATTATGCTTATGACACCCTAAAAATAGTTTTTTTCTCGGGATCGTAAGGTGTGCCTACCAAAAATGGACTATGGAGAGAAGCACCTTATCATTGAGGAAAAAATCAAATAACCATAATTTAGATAACTGAATTATCATTCAAATGGTGTATTGTTTTACCTCTAACTCATCCTAGAGCTCACGTAATCATCTTCCAAATTTCAGTGTGTTTTTGAACTTCTATCTCCTTCACCTTTAAAAACCGCTTTTGCAAAACTTGCTCCTAAATCTATAAATATTTCCTAAATATTCCTAAATAATTTTCACAATTGTATCATATCTTTGATACCAATACTTGATGAATTAATGCCTTGAAATATACTCTAAAGAATGCGTACTTGCCTCGAAAGGCTAAAAATAACCATTTCCAAGCCCTGATGAAAGATTTGCCTTAGAAGATACTACCTCTAAGGAAATTGTGCACTTAATTTCATCTTTGAAATACATGGGAAAGGTAATTAAAATACACATGAAAACTTAAAGGATTGGGATAGGCATGATAAAAGGGATGAAATGATATGGGGAAGTACTCGGGGCCTACACACAAAATTTTGCCACACTGGGGTCCGTAGTCATCTTGAAATTTTAAAATTTTCATATTTCACATTTGTATGAAATCAATTGGATATAGCTTGGGGACATGATTTGTATTGATCACATTGAGGATAAAGCATGTAGAAATCCTATAATATCAATTCACTTCATGGACTAGTGCCTTATCCATTGGGATTTACAGAGTCACTAGAAGGATATACTACACAACTTCCTTTATTGAACGCACACACTCGAAAAGGGTAAACACACAAAGTGAGAGAGGAGACACAAAAAATGGAAACATGAAAGGAAGAAAAAAGGGAAACAACCTAAATCACCTATGTACATGTGAGGGAAAACCCACTTTCATTAAAGCATGAACTTGATCTAAGAGCTTACCCGTGAACGGTATCACTAGATGTATTTCTTTCACAAATCCATTGACAAGTTCACTAAAGTATGAACCTCTCCTTAGCTTCTTGAGAAATATATCATTGGTCCAAAAATCATTGCACCGGAGGCCCATTTATGGATAGCGAGCCAACAAAGGTGCAGTGGCTTAGCCCTCTTTGAGTCAATGTGGAAACCGGTTTATTGCTTTATTCTACCAACAGGAATCTATGCAAGTCTCATGATTCTACCTTCGGGGGTTGGGATCTCATCCCAAGAGAGTGTTTCAGTGCTGCGAAAAGAAAGGAATGAAAGAGGGAAAAGAGAAAGAACAGATCCGAAGAAAGAAAAGAAATGAATTCCAAAGCGAAAGGTCGGAAGATTTATGTTTTTGGGTTGGTAGTAGAACAGAGCCAATCCTACTTGCATAAATAAACAAAGAAATATTGATGAGCAAATGACGAGAAAAGTAGATATGAATCCAATGATTAAACACACACGGATCTAACGTAAGAAAGATCTAATGCATAACTTTCTGACTATTGAGCACAAAGTCTTAATATTTGTATTACTATTTTCTTACATTAGAAAGCTCAAAGTCTTTCTCTCCTCACTTCTATTTTCATCTAAAAATGTTCACCCTCGAATACAACAAGTATTCCAAAGATTTATAGAAGAGAGGAGAAGAAAAAAAAGGAGCCAACAAATATTTACAAAGATATTTACAAAATATCTAAAAGTCATGTTGACTTTTGATGACTTGATGGATGACATCATCCCATGATGTAACATGGATGATGTCATTATTTGTGCCAACACACTTTAGACATTTCAACAAGAAAGTCGAAAAATAGAGAGAAGAAGAAGAAGAAGAAGAAGAGAAGAAGCAATGCTACTGCGTCATCGTCATCCTATGTCCCGAAAGGGGGTAGCACCTTACGATGCTTTGCTCGAGGATTCCTCCGCCAAGCATGTGGCAGCGCGCTTATTAATTTGTCCATCCATGGACTTCTTGTAACCTTCTAAGTTCTAACCTGCAATTCTTCCATGTCAATGTGACCCAATTCTGAGTCTCTGACATCCATACCGCATTCGACTCCGTGATTCCGGCATCTCCTCGACCCGTTGATATTTGTACTTCATTTCTTCCTCTGTAAGTTTAGCCTTTCCTCTTGGTTTGGTGGGTCTCTTGCTTGATGTAGACATGTGTTCTTTCGAACTCAGTTGCTAATCTGCATGAAGAAGAAGCGAGACCCAATCCAAAAAGGTTGAATTAGCCATTTGATCTTCCATTGGAATGTTATCAGAAGAAAGAGTTAGAGATTTTAAGGCTCAGAGCGCAGGGCGCATGAGAATTACAACTTGCAGGCCAAATAGATAAGGCGCATGGCGCATGGATGTTGCAGATTGCATTTTATAGAAGGCGCATGAAAATTGTGTGTTACATTGGGATTCGGTGCGCCCTTTGGTGCATGGATGGATCGTGTAACATTGACTTTTCGTGCTGCCAAAGGGATATGGCGCGGCACACGAAGAGCTTACACAACATAATGTTATTGCAATCGGGGGTGCGCTGCGCCTTTATAGCTTCATACTTGGCGCGGAAAAAACTTTTGTTGCATGGAAGCTGGGTGCGCCATGGGCGCATGGAAAAGGGATGCAACATGGATGGATGGTGCGCCATTGGGGCGCAGTTTCAGCACTTGTAGCACGCGGAAAAGGCGCGCCTTGAGGGCGCATGAGCTCATGATGCAGCAGGCCGAAAGGGTGCGCCATTGGCGCGGATTTTGCTTTTGTAACAGGGCGGGTAGATGCGCCAAGGAGAAAAACAGAAAACTAAACTCTTAAAGGGGTTTTTACATGATTCTTAGATTTCTTCTCCTCTCTCTTTTTAACATGCTCAGTGGGCAAACGAAACGGTTAAAACCAAGAGGATTACAACCACGGTTTCAAGAAAATGACCTTCTCCAGCAGATCTAGAAAGAGGAAGGATAGCATGGGGGGCAGACAGCAAACGGAGGAGGCTAGGCCAACACATTTATATATAAACAACCACCCAACAAGCAAGAACCAAACTAGGAACACACCAGGAACTGAAAGCACAAAACGCACAAGAGAGAAATAACACCTCTTACCTGGATATATAGCAAAAGTTGCAACGGGTCCACAGGACGATGAAAATGACGAGCGCGGCCGACAAGTTCAAAACGATCACGTACTCAACAAAAGTGAAAATGAAATTTGGGAGCGCACTCACATATATATATAAAAAACTGGTCATAAATGCGCCAACCACTTTTTCAAAGGCGCATGAGATTTGTTGTCGACAGGAGAAAGCGTGTGCCCTTTGGCGCATGAGAGTATTTGACAACAGGAGATGAAGTGCACCTTGGCGCGCCAAAAGCATTGTCGACATGAAGTTATGTGCGCCCTTTGGCGCACCAAAATATGGTGTTGCAATATGATTATGTGCGCCCTTTGGCTCACCAAAAAGCGGAGCAACAATAAGGCGCATGCGCCTTGGCGCACGCAAAAGAGACTCAACATCCTTTGGCGCACCGAAAGATGTGTTAACATGGAAAACCATGCGCCAAAGGCTTTTAAGGGGGCGCATCAAAGGCTAGTGTTACAAGGATATTTCATGCGCCCAGCCAAAAAAGGCTCAGAAAGACTAAGTTCGAAAACTAGATTTCCCGGGAAGGGATTTTACAACGTTTCGAACGCGAGGGATCCCTAACGAGGGATCGAAACAAAATTTTCCGTATGGTTATCGGTAAAATTTCCCTTGTCAATTTTACGGGATAACAGCTGGCTCTTTCTGGGGACTATCCCTGAGCGAACTCGGGGTAGAGAATCCCAGATCACTTGTGCCTATCCATTGGGTAACAGAGTCAAAAACAAGGGTGACAGGAGGGGAACGAAGAAAACATACAACAAAATGAAAGCAAACACACGACAAAAACAAACACACAACTAAAGAAAACTATACAAAGAAGAGAGCAAGCTCTACTTCCTGAAGATCTTCAGATGCTGCCCGCTATAGGGAAGCGGGAGCTCAGTTCCATCCAGATACGAGAGATAGAAGCTATTCTCTCCATTGAGTTGCTTGATCTTGAAGGGCCCTCTCCATAGGGAATCAAACTTTCCGTGCATGCCCTTTGGCTCTCTTCGCTTGTCCCACAAAAGGATGAGATCTCCCACTTGAAAATCTCTCTGCTTGGCCTTCTTATCGAAAAGCCTCTTAACTTGATTCTGATGTTCAGTGATCCTATCGACCACCTTCACTCTCTTTTCTTCAAGTTCTGCCAGATACATGATTCTCTTTTCAAGAGAACTTTGGAAAGTTTCATCTTGATGGCTCGTGCAAGCGCAGAGCAGGAAGTTCCACGAAATGGGAAGCTCTCAGCATCGGTGCCATATAACACTTGAAAAGGTGACATGCCGAGAGATCTCTTGGGAGTAATACGATCGCCCACAAAGCGTTGTGACAAAGACTTGTGCCACATCCGCGATTCGCATCAACTAGCTTCCGTATGATGGTCACTAGGTTCTTATTATTGGATTCTACCCGGATGGTGCCCGAGACCTTGGGATTATAGTGCCTGCTTCGAAAGGGTTTGGCACCTTCTTTTAATGGGATGTCATGCTTGAACGCCCTTCGGCTTGAAGGACTTTAAATCGGCATAAGGCCATGCCAATACATCCATATATTTCTTCAACAACTTGACGAATTTCCGCTTCTCTTCAAAGGCGTGCGAACATTTTCCAATGTTCATGAATCTGCGGTGTTCTATCGAACCTAAATTGACCGATTCGGTTCGGGGATGAGTCGGGATCATCTCGCCTTTCCTTTTCACAAAGCGGTCATGCACATGCAGCTTCGAACAACCGGCCCAGAGAAACCAGGCCCTTTGGAATTTTATTTCCTTTGAGCTGACATATGCCGTCGTTCCCTTCAGATTCATCATCTTGATCGGTGACTGATTCATGGCAAGTGGAAGTAGATCCTTCAAAGTGTAATTCTTTAAAATTTTCTACCTTCTCTAGAAAGCAATGAGTTGATTATCATCGTTGAACACCTACCAATGCCGAGAATTATCCGAAGTGCGCAGCTCAAAGTGGAAAACCACCTCAATGGTGTATTTGTTTGTTCTCAAACACGGTGTGGGAGCATGAGGGACGCCGAAACGCCAATGAATCGCCATGTCATTCTGAGCCTTGGAATGGATTCTATTGAAAAGCATCAAATTCCTCGATGCTGTCCCACACCGCATTACGGTAATGCCCGAGCCTTTCATTCTTCACTTGGTAAATCCTTTTGACTTGGTTTACAACCAACTCGCAGACTTGTACTTTTAGATTTTTAATTCCTCTTTCTTTTGCGGCCTGCATTCTAAGTAAGAGAGATTCATACTCAGCAGATTGTTAGTGTTGAAAAACTGCAATTTGAAAGAGAGAGGAATGACTTCTTCCTCGGGAGATATCAAACGGCCCCAATGCCACATCCACTATTTACACAATGCTCCCATCAACATGCAAGTCCGGATCTTATTAAGATCTCCTTCTTGAACGAGAACAGCCTGTTTTATCCATCTCGATTAGATAAGAAGTAATTCCCCATACACGATGATTCAAAAGGATTTGAGCTTTGGGGTCTTGAGTGGTAACCAAGTATTTCTTTTGTGATTCGAGCTCCAAAGTCTGCATTACGCCTTTGGTTGGAATTATAGCTTTGGACCAGTCCATATGAATTTCTCCACCAACTTCATTGCAAAAACTTCTTCCCAAAGAATATTCCATATCTCTTCTGGAATGTCAACAACGAGGACTGTCATTTTACTCTTTTATCGGGAAAGCCCCAAATGTAAATTGCGCATCCTTGATTTGGCCAACCAACGGAACTTGCTTAGTTTCTAAGAATAACACTGCCGAAAGGCTTGGTAAGAGTGAGGCCCAAAGCATGGGAAACTTTACGCGCATGACGTTGTCAGAAGCCCCGGAATCAATTATGCAATTACTCAGCTTGTGACCATTGATCAGCAGAGAGAGATAGAAAGGCTCTATCTTGCCTGACGCAGATGTTGAAGCTACATTTATATGGGATTCAGGGGGAGTGGAAAGGATTCCTTTTGGGGAAACCTGATTAGATATAACAGCTTGACTTTGGATATACTTAGTCAATCTTACAAGTCATTCGGTGGTTTGATCAAGATACTCGGCTTGGACATTTGGATCTTGGTCTTTTTTGCATGATCTATAATATCAAACGCGGCCAAGGGTTGCGTTGGTAAAGGAATGAGTCCCTCACCTCGCGATGATGGGATAGGATTGGTGGTCTTAGTAGGAATGTGAGAGGATTGATTTGGAGGAGAGATAGGGGGAAAAGATTTCTTTGTAAAAGATTTGCCAGGGAGTTGAGTAGGAAGAGGATTACCTCTTTTAGCAATGATTGGAGGCGCGTTTGACACGGCCTTCTCCTGCTGGACATGGGCAGCAACTTCCGCTTCTTTTCCTTGCGAGCGAGTAAAAACAGACATATGGCTAATCACTTGCATAGCCTTGAGTACTCTCTTCTTCATCAGATTCTTCCTCATCAAATTCCATGTATCCAATAGTAGAGTCGCCAGTCGGTTCACCGACATCTTGATCATCTTCGCCTTGAGACGAAGGTTCTTCATAATACTGCTCTTCTTCTTCATCTCTCAAGCTAGAGCATTGACCGGAGGAGCCTCAAGTGCCAACCATGGAGCGTTGCGGTAGACGTGGTCTTTGTGAAACATTGTTAGGAACGAAATTCCTTCGTGGATATCCCGGTATGAGGAACCCAGGAGAGGCCTGGCCAAGCGCTTCTTTAATCAATGCGGGCAAGTCATTTGCCATCTTTTGAAAGGCTGGATCAGACGAAGTGGTGGGTGAAGGGCCCAAAGATTTAGGCTTGGCTGATTCCTTTCTTAATTCACCGGATATTATCAGATTATCCTCTATGCGAATGGCGGGCTTGAGCGAGAATCAAGGTGGAAACTCGTTCTTGAAGGAGCAAGAAACTAACTTTCGAGCTCATAGCGTTTACGAAAAAACACTTTTGATTTTCCGGCGTTGGAAGCATGGCAACAGGGACACGGTTGATTAGTGCATTGAACCGGGTGACAAAATCGCGCATGGTCTCATTCGCCTCCTTCTTCAGGTGAGTGATTCGTGATAATAATGCAAATGCATCCTCTGAAGGCTTGTACCTATCTTCAAAAGCATCCCGTAAGGTGGCCCAACTGGTGATAGATCCGGCCGGCAAATGCTGAAACCATTCAGCTGCAGGTCCTTGTAGGGTTTCCAGAAAAAGGCGAACCGACACATCTTCGTGGGTCACATCCAAAATACTGCATGACATAATGAATGCAGATATGTGGGAATCCATGCTTTGATTTCCGCTCCACAAATTTGGGAAAATTCTTTCGATTTCCGTGAGGGAGAGCGTGAACTGGATGTGGTAAAGCCAAAGGACCCATCACGTTTCCCCATGGTACCACCATCTGAAAAGCCGGAAAGAGAACACGAGCTGGAATTGTAGTTCCGCTGAGTAGCAAGGCACTACAAAGGGATGTGGATGCCCCCTGCAAAAGACTTTTTCTTCGTGAAGGTGAGACACTCCTGGATGACCGGCTAGCCGAGCTTAGTGCTGAAAACGCGCGGTGTTACGCTGAAATTGTGCCTCGGGCGATCGAAAGTAGGATCGGCTTCTCCACGGCTTGCTGCTGGCGCGTAAAGGTTCACTCGCCAGTGTACCTTCCAGATCTGTAATGTTACGGCATAGATTTAGACTTTCTTTTGGTTGTATCTTGCTGATTTTCTGGTTTTTCGACAAAACCAGCAGAAATACTTTTTTTTTAAATATTTAAAACTATCCTCTTGAAAACCGATTGCGGTTAAACGACAGTTACAACGAGGATAAGATGGCGGGGAAGATTAGTAAGCTGATTTTCGGATCTGATTTTAACTTTTTTCAGAGGGTTTCAAACTTTTTGCAAACAGTCAAAAACTCAGATCTACGGCAAAATACTAATTTTTTCAAAAAACTCAACCTGAACTAAAGATCTTTAACTGGACCAGATCTATGACTCTTAGAAGAAAATTTTTCAGTTTGAGCACTTTTGCAAATTTTTGGATTTTTAACAAAAGTTGATTTGCAAGCAGGCGGAATCCTCGATTTTTTCGATTTTTATCTTACCACCATCATAGATCTGACAGATCTATTCGATCCCCAGTGGAGTCGCCAAAAACTGTTGGTCCGAAAATCAGTCGCTTGGACAGATCTATGGATAGACGAGCCAACAGTGTGCAGGGCTTAGCCCCTCTTTGAGTCGCAGCCCAAGCCCGGTTTATTGCTATTCTACCAGCAGGAATCTATGCAAGTCTCACAGATTCTGCCTTCGGGGGTTTGGGATCTCATCCCAGTAGAGTGTTTCAGGCTGCGAAAAGAAAGGAATGAAAGAGGGAAAAGAGAAAGAACAGATCCGAAGGAAGAAAAGAAATGAATTCCAAAGCAGAAAGGTCAGAAGATTTATGTTTTTGGGTTGGTAGTAAACAGAGCCAATCCTACTTGCATAAATAAACAAAGCAATACTGATGAGCAAATGACAGAAAAGTAGATATGAATCCAACAGATTAAACACACACAGATCTAACGTAAGAAAGATCTAATGCATAACACAGCTATTGAGCACAAAGTCTTAATATTTGTATTACTGTTTTCTTCTGTTACAAGAAAGCTCAAAGTCTTTCTCTCCTCACTTCTATTTTCATCTAAAAAATGTTCACCCTCAAATACAACAAGTATTCCAGTATTTATAGAAGAGAGGAGAAGAAAAGCAAAAAGGAGCCAACAAATATTTACAAAGATATTTACAAAATATCTAAAAGTCATGTTGACTTTTGACAACTTGATGGATGACATCATCCCATGATGCAACATGGATGATGTCATTATTTGTGCCAACACACTTTAGACATTTCAACAAGAAAGTCGGAGAATAGAGAGAAGAAGAAGAAGAAGCAGAAGAAGCAGCTACTCGTCATCGTCATCCTGCGGCCGAAAGGGGTAGCCTGCTTACGATCTTTGTTCGGGATTCCTCTGGCGAAGTGCGGTGGCACCGCTATTAATTTGTCCATCCATGGACTTCAGTAACCTTTGAGTTCTAACCCCGAAATTCTTCCATGTCAATGTGACCCACCCCGAGTCTCGACATCCATACCGCATTCACCTTTCTTCCTCTGTAAGTTTAGCCTTTCCTCTTGGTTTGGTGGGTCTCTTGCTTGAGCGTAGACATGTGTTCTTTCGAACTCAATTGCTAATCTGCATGAAGAAGAAGCAAGACCCAATCCAAAAAGGTTGAATTAGCCATTTGATCTTCCATTGGAATGTTATCGGAAGAAAGAGTTAGAGATTTTAAGGCTCGGGCGCGGGGGCGCATGAGAATTACAACAGGATCTTTGCGAGGCCAAATAGATAAGGCGCATGGTGCATGGATGATGCGGATTGCATTTTATAGAAGGGCACATGAAAATTGTGTGTTACATTAGGACGGGATGCACCCTTTGGCGCATGTATGGATGATAGATGTAACATTGACTTTTCGTGGTGCGAAAAGGATAAATGTACGGCACACGAAGAGCTTACACAACATAATGTTATTGCATCGGGGTGCGTCCTGCGCTTTATAGCTTCATACTTGGCGCGGAACAAACTTTTTGTTGCATGGAAGCCAGGTGCGCCATGGGGCGCATGGAAAAGGGATGCAACATGGATGGATGGTGCGCCATTGGGGTGCGGCAGTTCAGCACTTGTAGCTCGGAAAAGGCACGCCTTGAGGGGCGCGTGAGCTCATGATACGCAAGGCCGAAAGGGTGCGCCATGGGCGAGGATTTTGCTTTTGTAAGGTATGTAGATGCGCCAAGGAAAAAGAAAACTAAACTCTTAAAGGGGGTTTTTACATGATTCTTAGATTTCTTCTCCTCTCTCTTTTTTAACATGCTCGGTGGACAAACGAAGCGATTAAAACCAAGAGGATTACAACCACGGTTTCAAGAAAATGACCTTTTCCACAGATCTGGAAAGAGGAAGGATAGCATGGGGGCGGACGAAAGCGGAGGAGGCTAGGCTAACACATTTATATATAAACAACCACCCAACAAGCAAGAACCAAACCAGGAACACACCAGGAACTGAAAGCACAAAACGCACAAGAGAGAAATAACACTTCTTACCTGGATATATAGCAAAAGTTGCAACGGGTCCACAGGATGATGAAAATGACGGAGCAGGCCGGCAGACAAGTTCGTAATGATCACGTGCTCAACAAAAGTGAAAATGACATTTGGGAGCACACTCACATATATATATATATATATATATATATAAACTGTCATAAATGCGCCAACCAATTTTTCAAAGGCGCATGAGATTTGTTGTCGGCAGAGAGAAAGCGTGCGCCCTTTGGCACATGAGAGTATTTGACAACGGGAGGCGAAGTGCGCGCGCCAAAAGCATTAATCGACATGAAGTTATGTGCACCCTTTGGCGCACCAAAATATGGTGTTGCAATAAGATTATGTGCACCCTTTGGCGCACCAAAAAGCGGAGCAACAAAAGTTGTGTCAACAATAAGGCGCATGCGCCTTGGCGCACGCAAAAGAGACTCAACATCCTTTGGTGCACCGAAAGATGTGTTAACATGGAAAACCATGTGCCAAAGGCTTTTAAGGGGGCACATCAAAGGCTAGTGTTACAAGGATATTTCATGCGCCTAGCCAAAAAAGGCTCAGAAAGACTAAGTTCGAAAACTAGATTTCCCGGGAAGGGATTTTACAACGTTTCGAACGCGAGGGATCCCTAACGAGGGATCGAAACAAAATTTTCGGTATGGTTATCGGTAAAATTGCCCTTGTCAATTTTACGGGATAACAGCTGGCTCTTTCTGGGGACTATCCCTGAGTGAACTCGGGGGTAGAGAATCCCAGATCACTTGTGCCTATCCATTGGGTAACAGAGTCAAAAACAAGGGCGACCGGAGGGGGAACGAAAGAAAACACACAACAAAACAAAAGCAAACACACGACAAAAACAAACACACAACTAAAGAAAACTATACAAAGAAGAGAGCAAGCTCTACTTCTGAAGATCTTCGAATCTTTGCCAGTATAGGAAGCGGGAGCTCTGGTTTTGTCGGATACGAGAGATAGAAGCTATTCTCTCCATTGAGTCTGATCTTGAAGGGCCCTCTCCATAGGGAATCAAACTTTCCGTGCATGCCCTTTGGCTCTCTTCGCTTGTCCCACAAAAGGACGAGATCTCCCACTTGAAAATCTCTCTGCTTGCCTTAACTTATCGAAAAGCCTCTTAACTTGATTCTCGATGTTCAAGTGATCCTATCGACCACCTTCACTCTCTTTTCTTCAAGTTCGCCGATACATGATTCTCTTTTTAAGAGAACTTTGGAAAGTTTCATCTTGATAATGGCCTGCAAGCACGGAGCGAAGTTCCAGCGAAATGGGAAGCTCGACATCGGTGCCATATAACACTTGAAAAGGTGACATGCCGAGAGATCTCTTGGGAGTAATACGATCGGCCCACAAAGCGTTGTACAAAGACTTGTGCCACATCCACTCGATTCGCATCAACTAGCTTCCGTATGATGTTCACTAGGTTCTTATTATTGGATCTACCGGATGGTGCCCAGAGACCTTGGGATTATAGTGCCTGCTTTACGGCGAAAGGGTTTGGCACCTTCTTTCAATGGGATGTCGTGTTGAACGTCCTTCGGCTTGAAGGACTTTAAATCGGCATAAAGACCATGCCAATACATCCATATATTTCTTCACAACTTGACGAATTTCCGCTTCTCTTGAGGGCGTGCGGCATTTTCCAATGTTCACGAATCATGGCAGTGTTCTATCGAACCTAAATTGGTGGTTCGGTTTAAGGGGATGAGTGGATCATCTCGCCTCTTCCTTTTCACAAAACGGTCATGCTGTCGAACAACCGCTCCGAGAGAAACCAGGCCCTTTGGAATTTTATTTCCTTTGAGCTGACATATGCCGTGCGTCCTTGATTCATCATCTTGATCGGTGATCGATTCATGGCAAGTGGAAGTAGATCCTTCAAAGTGTAATTCTTTAAAATTTTCCACCTTCTCTAGAAAGGCAATGAGTTGATTATCATCATTGAACACTGCCAATGCTTGAGAATTATCATGATTATTAGTGTAACGAAAATCACTTTATTCATTACATCGTTTATGTTGTTTTGACACATTATTTCTAGCTTCTCCCCTATTTCTTAGGTTCGTTCCATTTGTTGATTCTTTATTACTGCCATGAAGATGGTTCCCGATTACTCTTGAATTACCATTTTATAACAAGAAATTTGTTCTTCGTTGTATATTTGCTTCATGACCACCACTTTCATGGGTTGATTCTTGACAGATGTCTCAAAACTTTAGCATCATTCTCCACTTCTTGATTTTCTCTATTTTTTAATTTTTCCAAGAAGTCACATTTCTCATGCTTGAGTATTTCAAACATGCTTCCTTAAATAGTGTGTCACGCATATCACATTGTCCT